>OW679194.1:40983828-41481182 GCA_940337035.1 Agriotes lineatus
CAGGATTGAGTTTACAAATGAACATTCTAAAATAGACCCGACAATCACATTCACTATTAATCCAATCGTCTTGGTCTTCTAAAACTGTCGATGTCTATACTCTGAACATAACGTCTTAATAGTGTTCGAAATTGTGGAAATCGAAGCTCTTCGCTGATACTATTCCAACTTGTCGTGTCGGACTTCGATGATTCCTTTTGAAGAAATAATGTAAATATGCCCCAATGGCATTTCAGTATTCATAATCTCTTTCAGTTCTTTTACCAATTGACAAGATTATTTATGTCCGCAATTCTAGGTCAACAGGTTTTAGGTGCACTTTTTTTAATTTTGGAGAATAGTTTTGAGACCAGGACGTCCTAATTCACTAGTGCTGAAAATCAAGAAAGGGAAAGCCTTTCTCTTAGAGTATTTTCGTGTTGTTACTACTTGAAGTATTTTGTTAACTCCTTCATACCAGTTTTGATTCACTTGCAACCATTCACGTTCAAAATAATTCGTAAAGCTCTAAATTCAACATTATAGACCTATGCTGCTTCTCGTAACTCGCCATCATGTCCTAATAGTAGCAATCGTTTGCTCTTGAATATATACGATTATGTCCAAAAATTAATGTTGATTTTTGTTTGTCCCGTATGCCTTCCTATAACATTCATCCGATTGAGGTGAAACTTTGTGAGTTGTTGTGTGCATGCCTGCGAAGGCTTCTGAATTAGTAAAACCATTGTTTTTGGTGTATGAATGCAGGATTTAATTGAATAAAATAAAAACAGCGACATTTTATTTAGTGTGTGACATATCAAGTGGTGTTGACAGTGAAATTCTAATTGCCGGTCGACATTATATAATAGATATCACACTCATTGTCTTTGCTTTTTCCAAGTGAATATGTAATAATCGTCGCAAAGCATTATTTTCTCTGTTAAATCAATTATGCCACCCAAAAAATAAGCGATTGGTTGATCTACACATCAAGCACGAGCTTCACAAACAAACAATCAACGGGAAGCAAGACCGGAAACCATTCGAGTACGCACAGCTCAAGCCCGTTCGTCTGAAACAGACGAGCAACAAGAAGCAAGACTGGAAACCGTTCGAGTACGTACTGCTCGATCCATACGGACACTGCACGCTGATTTAAATCTTGATGCCTTCCATTACGATGCTAATTATAATTAGAGTCTTCATCCAAGTGTGGTTATTGAAATATATATATATATATATATACTGTCCGTCATAAGTAAATGAACACACAGTAAAAGTTGGCAAATTTGAATGAAATTTTCAGAAAAGATTTATTTTATTCGTACTAAGAAACGATGAAAATTACAGCAAGATCCAATTATTGAAACAATTTTGAAACACTAATAATGTGTTGATCCTCCTGCGTTTCTTACACACTCAGCTAGTCCATTAGACATACTTGAAATAAGCGAATCAATAGTAGCTTGTGGTATCGAATCCCAAGCTTCTAAAATCCGTTGTTGGAGAACATCTAGACTGTTTGGAGATGGTTGTAAATCATTGGTCCTGCGTCCTAGCATATCCCACACGTGTTCGATTGGTGATAAGTCTGGCGAAAGAGAAGGCCATGGAAGACAATCAACATTAGCATTTTCCAGAAACTCTGTAGTAACCCTAGCCGTATGTGGCCGCGCATTATCTTGCTGAAAAATGGGATTTACTAGTTGGTGAAGATATGGAATTAACACTGGTTCCAGCACGTTAGTGATGTAATCAATTGCATTTAGCGTTCCTCGAATAATTACTAGAGGAGATCTACTTCCATGGCAAATAGCCCCCCATACCATCACACCTTGAGTAAGGGCGGTATGTCGTTCTACAGAAAACTGCATGTCTCTCCTCTCTCCAGCACGTCTTCTGACCATTCTGCGACCATCATGAGCCCATAGACAGAATCGAGATTCGTCACTAAAAACTACTCGATTCCATTCCTCATTCCATTGCAACCTTTCATTACACCACTCTAGCCGTGCAGTTTTATGACGTGGAGTTAGAGGTATACAAAAAAATGGTCGGTACGACCTAAGCCCAAAAGATCTAATTCTTCGATAAACATCGTATGGAGATTTGTTGATTAATTAAACCTCTCCATCTATCACCAATTTCCCTGGCCGACGAGAAACGGTCCCGAAAAGCCACAAGCCGAAGAGCACGATCTTCACGATTAGTGGTGCATCTGGGACGACCAGGTCGTAAACGTCTTCGTTCCTCATTATTTTCTGTCCATCTTCTCCAGCATAGGGAGATTGTAGCAACACTACGTCCTACACGACCAGCAATATCACGAATGGATAATCCAGCTTTCCGTAGACCGATTATTCTACCACGTTCGAACTCTGATAATTGATGAAAATTCGCACGTTGCCGAACAGGAGGCATCTTTTTACACTCTAACAAAACTAACTAAATTTTCAAGTACACTTTATAATGACAACTAAGTAAATAATGTTAACATAAAAACAAAAAGATTTTTTATTTTTTTGCCTTGCGGTAACTTGATCAATTGCTGTAATTTTCATCGTTTCTTAGTACGAATAAAATACATCTTTTCTGAAAATTTTATTCAAATTTGCCAACGTTTACTGGGTGTACATTTACTTATGGCGGCCAGTATATATATATAAGAATGAATGTTTCTTTGTTTGTCCCGTATGCTTTCCTATACCATTCATCCGACTGCGATGAAACTTTGGTGAGTAGTGCGCATTCCCGCGAAGGGTTCGAGATATTTAAATAAATTGTATTTATCGTCCGATTTGACTCATATTCAGAATATATATTAGTTACGTGGAAAGAAATATTTAAAAGAAAATCACCCGGTGGGTGGCGCTGGAGTCGAGATATTTATGAAAATGTGTTTTTTATGGTATGATTTGGCTCATATTCAGAAGATATGTATACAAAAACAAATTATTTTTAGGCAGAACAACGTTTGCCGGGTCAGCTAGTTATAAATTTTATCAATAACAACCATTAAATGTTTACCTCGTGACTTGTTTAGATAACGATTGCTTTACAAAAATAATTATCGATTACCTCTCAATTCGTGTTTTTCACTATACATTTTATTGTCTTTATCCAAATCTATTCAAGGAACAATCCCTCGTCCAACAATTTTAATCACTCAAACTATACTTTCACATAATTTAAAAAATATATATTTTGTATAACTGCTTTGGTGTGTCATACTTTTCGGCCTAAGATTTCGGAATTTTATCAAATTATTATTCTCTCAAATCGTTTGCTAATTAAAATTTGTAAGATGATGGTACGTACACAGTTTAACCGATTCAATTTAATACACGCGGAATATAACCCTTTAATATATTGCCTTTGGAGTAAAATAATTCACCTTATGAAAGCGAGGTGTTTGGATTTAGCGAGAATAGTGTTAATTTATATGTAGAGACCTTCACACTAAAAACCGCCATACTAGAAAAGTTGTTAAGTGGTAAAGGTGAATGATTCATATCTATAAATGGTAGCTTTTCTATACCATGTGAAATGTCTACCACATAATCCAATATAACTGCACAGCGATGCCTCTAATTGGCCTAACGGCTGTTGGCTGAGTGCAAATTAAATAAATAAATAAATAAATAACAATATAAAGTGAATGTATACGTAATCAAAACCAGTTTGCTAACAAAGTTGTTTCATTAATAAAGTTGAGAGACTTATACATAATAAGAATTGCGAAATTTATAAGAATTACTAGACTTCCGGCAAAATAATCCAACCGGTGGAGGTGTGGAATTTGAGTAAGAAATGAAGTTACGTACTGAAAACACAATTTTCTTCAACGTAGAGATTTAAATGAGAAACGATTCTACAGAAAAGTGGTTTAAGTGGTGATTGGGCTTTATACGTACCGAGAATAACATTGTTTTTTATCTAGTGAAATTTATATGAATTGCCGTTTTATTGACAGAGTAAATCAATTGATGAATATGAGGAGTTAGTGTGTAGTGAGTATAGCGTTAATTTATAGGTACAGAATTTTATATGAAAAACTAACAAATGTGTTTAAGTAATAAAAGGGATGGGTTATACGTAACGAGAACAACATTCACTTCTACCTAGTGAAATCCATACGAAAGTACCGCTCTGTTGACTAAACAAGTCAGTTGTTGAATATTAGAAGTTGAGAAATGTTTCGATAAACTGACTAGGTTGTTGAAGTGTTGAAGGAAATGGATTTATACGCACCGAGAGAAACTTTCATTTAGATCTAGAGAAATTCATACCATCGCTCTATTGGCAAAATAATTCACTTGTGGAATATGAGAGGTTTGTGTCTTGTGGAAAAAGTGTTCATTTATACGTACGTAAAGAAATTTATACGATAAACTGACAAGGTCGTTTAAGTGGTGAAGGGAATGGATTTATACCTACCAATAATAACATTCATTTATACCTAGTAAAATTCATACGAACTACCGCCTTCTTGGAAAATAATTCTATTGTTTAATATGCGCAGTTTGTCTGTAGTGAGAATAGCATTCATTGATACATAGAAAAATGTATACGAAGAACTGAAAAAGTGGTCTAAGTAGTGAAGGAGATTGTTTTGTACCTATAGAGAATAACAAACATTTATACCTAATGAAATTAATACGAAGTACCGCTCTGTTAACAAAATAATTTAGTTGTTGAGTATGAGAGATTTGCGTGTAGTGAAAAAGCGTTTATTTACACGTACGCAGAGAAATGTATATGATAAATTGACAAAGTTGTTTAAGTGGTGAAGGGTGTGGATTTATGCATTCCGAGAAGAACCTTCATTTATACCTAGTAAAATTTGAACGAAGTACTGCTATGTTGGCAACATAATTCTGTTGTTGAATATAAGAAGTTTGTGTGTAGTGAGAAATGAATTTATTTATAAGTAGAAAATTTTATACGATAAGCTGAACAAGTTGTTTAAGGAGCAAAGGTAATGTATTTATACCTACCGAGGAGAAACTCCATTTATACGTACGAAATGCCGTTCTGCTGGTAGAGGAATTCCATTGTCGAGTGTGAGAGGGCTGTGTGGATTAAGTTGCGTTCGAAATCGTTTAAGTAATAATTTAAATTAAGATGGTGAAGAAGAAAAAAAATAAGTGCTAGCTATTTCATTTTTATAATTTTTTAAAGAGATAAAGACTTAAAGTAATTTTAATTCCTCAGAATGGGTGAGGGCTGCTATAGGGATCAGCGTCCCTGTTCAGCCAATAACGGGAATTTCAGGATGAGTGAGAAAAAGAAATGATGGAGAATGTAAGAGAGGTAAGAAAATGTGTAGAAGTAATGCCCCCGCATTCGCCCCAGGGAACGTACTCAGGAAAACCACCTAAAAACCTGAATCAGAGCATACGGCCACGGGAATCGAACCCACGACCACTCGAATGCTAAGCAGACATGCTATTTTTGAAAGAGAAATTCGCATAGTAAAGCACAAAGTTTTGTTAACAACCAAACATAGAAAAATTCATGGTATTTTTATGTTATGTTGTGATTTGATCATGTTTGAATTAGTATTGCTACTGAAAATATTTGCCTTTATTTTTGGGGAGATTCCAGAAGGATATTTAAAGACATTTTTAAATCAAATCCAGCCTATCTTGTTCGCTAGGGTAACTTTTGAAAAAACGCACTTTTAATTTATCATAGTGAGCGGGTTTGCATAGGTGACAATAATACAGATATGTAGCTTTAAAATTTCAAATAATTACGTTTAAAAATATAGAAGACGTGAAGGTGTTCAGTGATAAAGTGGCACACAGCGTATATGGTTTCTGAAAGATTTAATATCAACCAAAATTATTAGTCTCGTCGCTCTTCCTCTAACGTCAACAACTCCTTATGGAATATAATACATGAATTATCACTAAGAGTTACAAATTGTTTGTATACCATTTATAAAATAATTGTGTCTAGGTACGGTTTACCCGAGAGTGTACGCAATTTTTAGTATTGAATGCAGGGGAAATTTAGATGTAACCTCAAACTATCCACTGATTAATATCAGAAAATATAGTATAGAGCCGTATAAGTACTGTAGGCAAAACTTGCGAATGTGAATTCGCTCTGCCGGCGCCGATGCATCACAAAGTGGCTTACGCTCGTCGATCTTCTTAGGTTATTTGCAGTCTTTGTTATTGTTGTAATATTTTACACGGATAATAAATTAAAATAATAAATATATGCGTTGATGTTAAATCAATTATGATAACAGTTTAGAGTGCACCGAGTAATAAAAATTGCGTGTATTCTGCAATGTACCTAGACACGGCATTGTAAAACTGACTATAAACGATTATAATTTGCCTTTGAGATGGAAAAACATTAATATTTTAATGCGGCGGTTAACACGAGTGCTTCCATAAAATTACAAACAATGCTTATATGTACTTATCTATTTCTAATTAATCTCGAAAGTTTGTTTTTGTAAATTTTCCCAATTGTACCTGCCATATTTCATGCGACAGGCTTCAATAAAATGCCTGCAATAGCAGAGTGCCTTAAAATACTTTTTACGGGCGTTTGAGTTCGATTATTCGCGAAGGCGTTGTTGATAACCCGAGCTGAGTCTTAGAGCGAAAACAAATAGAATCAACTAAAGCTCTTGTACCCTTATAGGAATAAGGAGTAATGGCCAAGTTCACAGCGCATAAAAAGGAAATTGTTCAAGTTCCACATAACAACAGGCAGCAAGACGTGTGTTCGCCCCAGCCGAAGGTTGTAAACTGCGCCGAAACGACCCGACCCACCCTCAACGGTCGTGCTTCTCGAGTTACACCACTAAGAGAGCAAACACAGAGGCATTGTCTTACTTTCAGCAGAAATACCGACTGAAAATTTCGCTGGCCCCGCGTTTCGGCCGTCCGGCGAGCTTAGTGCAAGACAAACAGAAAGTTCCCCTCAACATCCCTCTTAATACTTTATGGGACAGTAGGCAAAAAATCGAGTCATTTTAAAATACTTAAGATGTCTGCTGGAAAGCCCTGAGCCCTAAGTCTCAATGGATTGAGATAAGCTGCTCATAAATAAACATTTTAAAACGGACCCATAAGATTCTACCCAGTTTTATCCGATTAGAATCGCCGCTTCGACCCCTTATTTCGGTGAACTCCGGGCTGATGCAGGTATGGGGGCTTATTTATTCCCTTTGTTGTAAAGCAGGAAAACTGTGGAAATTCGTGTAGAATATAAAATAATGATTATCTTGCATGGGCTATCTCAATTTTTGCCGATAATCTCCCTTTAGCGATACGCACCCTAATTGTTTTTTAATTGCATAGATTTAAAAAACGTCGCTTTTTGTACGAACGAATTTCAGACCAGTTTACTTCACCACTTAACTAAAATTCTGCATCTCTTTTCCATAAAAACTTGTTTGAGGCGCTATTTATCATCACTTAAGATGCACAAGGATGATCAGCGGTTATAATTGAAGAAAAAATGCATTGCATTTAGTAAAAGGTTTTTTCCAATTTTGACTGCCTTAACATCAATTTGAATTAAAGCATTAAGCTGTATTAAAGGTTCGAATATCGAAAAAATAAATATCTTTTGAAATTAAATACATTCCTGCCATACTTTTACTTTTTGTACATATTTTTTTACTTATCAGTGTCGGTAAAGGTATATCTGATTATAAAAACCATCATTAGAACAATAATGCAAATTTAAATATCACTTACTCCATTTTATATGGTCAGCAAGACGTCAACGAAAGGACACATACGCTGTATGTGTGTGTTGATTCAGAAAGTAAGTCATTTTAATTAATACAACTGTCAATTTATGACAGATTAACTTAACAAGCCCCAAACCGCTTCTCAGACATGCTCTTTACTTCTGCATATTTTAAGTCAGTGAGCTTTTCACTAATCATAAAATACACCCGAATCCGGTGTTAAGACTGGGTTTATACAGTGCCTCCAAAAAGTCGCCATGAAACGGGAAACATTTACAATTTGAGTTTTCATAAAAACTTTTTACAGTAAAAATATGTGTTTGTCTGATTATTCAACGCTATAGTGAACGAACCAATGAAAATTGTTCAATTTGTCAGAAACGGCCAATCAAAATTGACTCTCATTGAAAACACCTAATGTCACAGTGTTTTCACGCGACCCCGATTGGTTTCAATGATTTCAATTTAGTGAGTAGCCTTTGACTGACATTTCGCCAAAACGTCAAAGTCAAAGTTTGCAAATCAGCGTCGTTCTAGAAACTCATAATAATAGTGTTGGGAGCTCCAGTATTGAATTAATAGTTAAAAATGCATGCTGTGGAACACGGTAAAAGTCATCTACCCATATTGTTGAATAATCTTTCCAAATACCACTCAAGGCAAAATTTTTTAAGAGAATTTATTTCATCAACACGTAAATTATTGCAAATTTCTCTCAACAAAAACTGCTCAAATTCGACTCAACCTGCGGTCTCGCGGAATTTTTAAGCAGTTTTGGTTTCGAGAAATTTAAACGCAATAATTTGCATGTGAACGAAAAAAATTCTCACAAAATTTTCACCTTTTGTGTGGTATTACCCTTGAAAACTCATTTAGCTCGTATCAGGCATATCGAATGATTTTTACCTTGTTAGAAAATGCCGCTTTTCGAAATTATCAAAATAGAAACAGTGGTATTTGTCGGACATATCAAGATTTCATTGAGATTTTTTAGCGTGTGTTAGTTTTAGCTAACTGAACAATCTCAAATCTATAAAACTACTTTTTTTAACTTCAGCAAAAATTTAATATTTAATTTTTTGGGATAATTTTAAAAATAACATATATAAGACTTAATTTCAAAGATCTAATTTCGTAGATGAAGACTTTGAAGATTTATAATTAAAAAAAAACAGTAAGAAATCTTAATAATTTTTTTAGCTTGTGTATACTTTAGTGAAAGCTAATATTTTTGCATAATTTGTACGTTTTTGATGCAAGGCGGCTTTTAGAAGAATTTTTTTGCAATGATAATAATTAATATGTATTTAAATTGCTTCTAAAATCTCTACTCGACCCCAGTTAGCGAATTACTTTTACAAAATTCCTGTAAATGTTCTTTTACAGTTTCCTAGATGAGGAGATGTTTCTTGATTCAGTTTACATGTTCTAAAAATGTTGGATTTTTCAAAATGTTGAGGCAATATTTTCCATTTGGATAGAAAATCGCATTTAAAATATTTTTTTGGTGAAATCGCTATCTTGGCTAGTAAATTCGTAATAATTATTTTAAAAATGTAAAATTTGAGAGATAACGAAAGCTACATGTCAACTTTTGTTTGGTTCATTTGTAATCTTTTTTCAACCACCTCTGATCGCCAGGGTTGGAGTTTTCAAAAAACTCAAATAAAAATGTCTCCCATTTGATGAACCCTGCCATGTTAAACACCTCTAACCGCAGAACAAAACCGTACACTGTGGGTACTGTATGAAATACCGCTGTTAAATAAAAAAAAAACTAAAAACGCTGGTCTATTCACATCTAGAAATGTGTCCGCTACTGTTATTCAAATTAAAGTTTGCCTATTTTCTCGAAGCGCTGCTTGTTCTTTCTACCGCTAGTCTTCCATTAAATGCCTTAGGCTGCTCTATAGTATTGCGGTGTATATACTTTTATGGCCACTCATAGTAAATATGCTGCTCTATAATTATTTGTAATTATTGTATTATTGCTGCTCTTCTGGAAACGTCTATTCTCTCTGTGCTTGCCGACTGTTACTTTCTTCGGGGGCTATTTTGCCCCTTCCGGCTAGTTTTTCAAGTTATATTTTTCGTATCCCGCTTCTCTCCATATATAGCTGTTATTGAATCATCTACTTCATGTAACTTCCGGTTCTGTAGCAAGCGAAACCCATCAAGTGTCAATTTTGGTCCACCTATTTTAGGTTATATGCAACTGTAACGAAAATCGTGGTAACTTAGTTTATAATGCCGAAGAGGGATCATGGGAATCAAAAGAGATTCGCCTAGCAGTATGAGCGATAATGGGGCAACCAGTAAGAGCACCAATATCGCAAACAGTAAGACCCCGTTGACCCAAGTGGAGAGAATGAATACGAAAACAGACTGAAAGAAGTAAAAGATACATACCAAAGGACACTATAGCGACTAGTCTACGTTCATTCACAAAAACGTTCAGGGTATATGTACAAATTGCCAAACGGGCCCCATAAGAGGATCTAGGGCAATACTGAATTCACAAATAGCCAAATTGACAGTATCACTTAAGTTTTATCAACGGCAATGCAGTGTAGCTGTGACTCATATACCATAACTCAAAATTTATGCCGGGTAGGTCTATGCAAAACGGTCTCAGAAAGAAGCACTGCGGATATATAGAATAACGTCGGAACATGGGAATTACCTCAGATTTGGGGCGGCCAGTAGTTCTTTTTCTTCCAAAGCAAAGTTTCAATATTCTGGAATAATCGATGACTGTGGACACTGAACTACAGGAGCGTGGTAACCATTCCGACGAGCGATATGCGAAAGTACCGTACGAACACGTCGAGTAGCGAAATCAGAAAGGTCCAAACGTAGCGGCCGAGAAAAAAATTTCCTCCTCCTCTCTAATTAGCGTACTTAGTAATTTTGGGGTGAACGGGTGGCCCCGCGAGCAAATGGTCGCCTCTCAGCCGGCCGGCTCGGATTCGATTCTAAACGACACTCAAAGGCCAATTAAGCGGCATAAAACGCCGACATTCCAAATCGCGGACGAAAATATATCCAACGAGGCACTCGAATCGTAGCAGTCTTTGTTTTCTTCTAGTTCATGACTTTATTGTTTTTAAAACTTCCTTTTATATAAATTTTCCAAGTACTTGGTTATCTTCCGTATGTGTATAAATATAAAATATAAAATCTACAAGTGCTAATTTACATATTTATGATAAACATTGTACAGCACTAATTTTAATCTACAATAAGAAACTGTAAGATTATTAGGAAAGGTGCGTCTTCTACCTCTTTCAGGTTATTTGGCATTGATTGCGGTAGTTCTATTTATTAAATCAATTTAAATGTACAATAAACTATTAAACTGGCGCAGCACAAAAATTGCGTCCTAAACTATAACCTTCTATTCAAATAGATTTATATTTATACGTTGAAGTGATAATTGCGAAAATGTTACATTTTCTTGCTAATGTTGACCTATAGTTGACCTATTGTAAGAAGCTATTAATCAGCTGTATATGTAGGACTTACACGGAAGGCCTCCCTCTTTATTGGCCTACCTCTTTTGTAGCGTCCTTCAGCGAAAAGCGTATACTACCCTGACTAGCTCAAACCCTCGCCCTTCGTTCTTATGGGTAAGGACGAGGCTATGGTTCTAAAGATTAATAAATAAAATAAAATAAAGCAAAATACAAAAAGAGTGAGTCGTCAACCATACCAACAAAACAAACAGTAGAACTCACAGTCTAAGCAACGTACACAACCCTGACTAGCTCAAACTATTGGCGACCGTTGTCATGATCCTTGGATCATGGTTCTACCGATCAATAAATAAAATATAATAAAGTAAAATAATGTTACCATTTGTTTATAATGGTCACAAACGTGGGATTATATGTTAATACAATAACCATAAGCTACGCTAGACATCAACGCAATAAAATGATCAAAATGAAGTATAGAAGTAAATTATTGAAGTTTTGGCTCAAAAGCGAATTGCGTATTTAATAGTATCAAAGCATCCAACATACAGTCGGTTATGCGTTTGTAAAAAAACTAATTTCTAACTTGAGGAAATATAACTCAAGTCCGTCGATAGCCTTCAAAAAACCTATAAGTGTAAAACACCATCAAAACAGTATTTAAATACCATTCGCTGGCTGCTTTAGCAGCAAAAAATAAAACTTCTCTTGGTATTATCTTACCCACAACTCTTAAATACATATAAAAGTAGCTACGGAAAATTGATTTTCCCGGAGCTGCAACCCCATTGCCTTCCAAGAATCAAAATGAAGGCCGGGGCAAGGCTTGCAGGACCTCAGAATTTTTTAGCTACCACGAACGAGACTGGTGCGGTTGGCAAAAGATTGGCATGTTGACACCAAACGAATGGCTGGAAATAACTCAGCCATAGTTTTCTAACGAGCCTATAACTCGAATCGCCTAGTTAGCAACCAAACCAATTGAAAAAAACTCGCTTACCTTAAATTGATAACGGCCCACAATCACGTGCAGTGGAAAATTAGGATTGCACTGTACACACCTAAGAAATACCACGCTGTTGGCTTCAGAAAATCTATAAATACCTCTTAGCCGGCCTTACAAAACGGAACTGTCGACTGGGCCCGCTGATAATCAAGGAGGAAGTGACAGCTACTCCAGAATTTCTAAAGTCTACACATTACCCTTTTTCTGTGACGTCAGAAATAACATAGCGATTAAACGTATGTCTTACTTTGCATTGAAATTCAAAAAAATCATTTAGATCCCAGGTAGTAGACTTTAGAAAGAATTTGACATATACCTAACCTTTAATGTAAGGGATTCTCTAAATAGCACATTATTCAAACCAAGACATTCTTGACCTATGTAAGCCGACGTTTCTCCTCTTCGAAGAAGTCCATAACGCTTAAACTAAGATTCTAGGCTTGTTCGCTTGCTTGTTATTGCCCGTTATTTTACTGTAATTTTGGGCAAATGTCACATTGATAGTATTATAAAACAAGCCATACTTACAGCGGACCTGACCAAAAACTGCTGATTTTTTGTTTCGTCCAGTTCCTTATAGTTAAATAAAGAGAGAAAATTGTTACGTCACAGCAAAAGGGTACTGTGTAGACCTTACATGCTACCTACTACAAAGTGAAGTTAGCTCTACACACCAGAGTTTTAATGAAATAGTAATAAATAATAAAAAAGAAGTCAGCATGCATTCACAAGGATTACCTAAGTCGAGCATTGACCGCGCTAGTGAATGGTTGTGTGTGTGTGCTCCGCCACTCGAGTCCGATAGCACTCGCGCTGCATTCTTATCAGGTTAAACATTTACTTGCTACACTTAATATTCAAGTAAGACATCAGAAAACAATAACAAAAAATATTCATTTGACAACAGCGAACTTCTAGCTAAAAATAAATATTATCTACCATCACACATTGACCCTGATAATAACAAATCAGAACTAACAAACTCAACAACTACATCCATGAAAATCCCACCAATATTCTTGCAAAATGCAACTAATTATCAAGCTGTGGTCTCAGATATTAAATCTGTAGTTAAAAAGGATTTCACGACTGCTTACCAAGGATCTCAGTTACGAATTAACATAGCTGACGCTGCCGATTACCGAGCACTGACCAAATACTATGACACCAATACAGATAAAATTTCTTACTACACTTTCCGCAACCCTGACAGTTCAAAATTTTCTGTAGTAATATGAAATCTCCCAACTTCTATTACAACAAAAGAAATCTCAGACGAACTGTCTCAATTAAAATTCCCAGTGCTATCAGTCACAAGATTATTGAAGAATAAAAACCCAATTCCTATCTGCGCAATCGAACTAAGTAAAACCGACAAAGCAAAGGAAATATTCAAACTCGATAAACTAATGCACTGTATAATTAAAATTGAACCACGCCGAAGCAGTAAAGACACTCCCCAATGTACAAACTGTCAAAGATTAGGGCACACCAAAAATTACTGCCATCTTCAGGCTCGTTGCGTTAAATGCACGGGCCTTCATCACTACTCCAAGTGCACTAAAACAAGCACAGAAAAACCTAAGTGCATAAATTGCGGTGGGGACCACCCCGCTAATTTCCGCGGGTGCAGCTACTTCATTAATTCAAACAAAAAATCTGTAATTGGCCAACGTACCACTACACCACAAAAACCTGCAATATACAACTTTGTAACACCTGGTACCACATACGCTCATGCTACAGCGGCACAGCATCAATCCAGTAGCCCACAGTCAAACAACTCTAACGCATCCCATCCATCTTCTTTCACCGAATTAATCCATGCAATATGGAATATTTTAACACCTTTCCATGAACAAATAAAAGCATTTATCTTTTCAATGATACCATCTCTTTTCAATGGCAAATAATCTGCAGCATATCTTATCAAATATAATCATTATTAATTATAACGCTGACGGATTAGCAAGGCAAAGAGCCTTAGTTATTGCATTCTTAGCCAGACACAACGTAGATATATTAGTGGTAACCGAGACACATTTAGCTAAAAACGAACAAATTAAAATTCCACAATACAGTATATATAGAAAAGATCGTGACACAAACTTTCCATCAGGCGGAGTTGCAATAATTATTAAGCGTTCCTTAAACGCGTATCCTCTTGAAATAAAAACAGTTAATCTAGAAGTCGTCGCGATCACACTAGAACTAATTAATAGAACAAATAAAAAAATAAATATCGTTGCAGTATACAAACAACCCAACAGACGCCTATTAGAAGAAGACGTAGCAGCACTTTTTCAAAACGAAGTCTCCACCTTGGCTATCGGAGATTTCAACTCAAAACATACTTTATGGGGTTGCTTAAGTAATAACCCTAGCGGTGCTAAACTACATACGTACATGACAAATCATGCAATATAATTACTCGCTCCCACCGAACCAACGCATTTTCCATATCGAAGAGATCATCGCCCTGATATATTAGACGTGTGTTTAATAAAAAATTTTGCCATCCCAATATCACAAACTGTATTGATGGAATTAGATTCTGATCATATCCCAGTTATGATTAATTTTCAAACTGCTCCTGCGATTAAACACATACTTCCCAAATTAATCAATGGCAGAATCGACTGGCCTTGCTTTCAAAATTCCCTTAATAAAACAACAATATGTCCAGTATCGATAACATCGGAAGAAGAAATAGACGCAGAAATCGATAAATTAAACTCAAAAATAACCAATGCTGTAACTCTCGCTACAATTAAGACTACCCAAGTAAATCATAAAACCGACTACAAAAACCCTCCAGGTCATATCTTAGCTCGAATTAAAAACAAAAATCGACTTAGACGCATTTGGGCAAGAACTAGAGATCCGCTAATAAAAACGCAATTAAATCGCACCAACCGTGAAATCAAACAACTTCTTGATAATTATAGGATTGATTGCTATAAAAGATACATTTCGGAACTCCAACCCAAAGACCCCTCAATGTGGAGGGCGACAAAACGGATACTCAGTCACCTGAGGTACCTACGATTAAAATTAACAACAGCATTTATGCCTCCGATGAAGAAAAGTGTGGTATTTTTGCGGAGCACTTGAAAAAAATCTTCACTACATCAATCTCAGAAGATAACATAGATTTCGCAGAAAATATTACTGCAGTAATTCACAACTACTTCTCTACAGTACCTGAAACAATAGACCCAACTTCCCCAGCAGAAATACAAGCACTTGCCAATGCACTTCCTATTAAAAAATCACCGGGTCATGATCTAATTCCTAATGTGATAATACGAAATTTTCCTCTCAAAATTTTCACTCTTCTGGCGATATTATTCAACGCTAGTATGAGACTAGGATATTTTCCAAAGACATGGAAACACTCTCACGTGCTTCTTTTCTCGAAGCCCGGGAAAAATAAAAGCGACATAAATAGTTATCGCCCTATAAGTCTTCTTCCAACAATGGCCAAATTGTTCGAAAAAATTATTCAATCGCGTCTGACTACTTTCCTCTCTGAAAACCATACATTACCAGACTTCCAATATGGTTTTCGTAAGAAATACGCAACCACACATCAACTGTCTAGAGTTTCTGAAATAATAGAAACTGCATTTGAAAACAAGATGCACGTCGTAGCAGTTTTCTTGGACATTGCCAATGCGTTTGACCGTGTTTGGATTGATGGCCTTCTATATAAACTACACAGTGCCAACATACCTAGCTACTTACTCTGTGTTATAAAATCATTTTTAACTGATAGAACATTCGCAGTAAGAATAAACTCCTCGCTTTCCTCTATCAAACAGTCTCGTGCCGGAGTTCCCCAAGGCTCGATCATAGGCCCCAGTCTATTTAGCATCTTCGCAAATGACTTACCAGAACCTCCTAATTCCGTCATCGCTATGTACGCCGACGATACGGTATTACTATGCCAACATTCAGACATCCTTGCAGCAACGCAGCAACTTCAAGATAGTATTGAGATCCTTAGCACATGGTTTAATAAATGGAACATTACACTAAACGCAAGCAAGTGTGAAGCGAAAATTTTTACTTTACGCCGTCCAGCTACCCCTCCTAACATCATAATTGAAAACCAACAAATTGAATGGAATGCAGCTGATAGCGCCGTAAGATATCTAGGAGCTTATCTTGATAAAAGGTTAACTTGGTCTTTCCATATTAATAAAAAACTGAACCAGGCCTATGCGAGACTATCGATGTTGTATCCCATAATTAATAAAAGATCGCCATTAAAACACGAATGCGGCTTATTAATATATAAATCAATCTTAAGGCCAATAATTACATATGCTTGCCAAATCTGGGGTGCAACTTCAAATACACACTTACACAAACTACAAACCTTCCAAAATAAAGTTACTAGGATAGTCTTCAACGCTCCTTGGTCTGTACGAAATATACAACTTCACCGTGAAGCCAATCTCCCAACAATCTCCGATCACATAAAAACTACAACTAAAAAATATTTCAAAAACATCAACGAGTGTCCAAGTGCAAGAAACTACGGAACCGGATCACGCAATATTCACACTCGACTTAAAAGAAAGCTTCCTCAGGACATATACTTATCATCAGGACGTGACAGTGAGAGTGATTAAAAACAAAAGAACGTGTAATGGTGTCATAAAACACTTATGTGCAGTGAAGGTTATTAATTACTAATTGTTATTTGCAAAAAGACAGAAATATTTAGTTAGGCATAAGCTATTAATCAGCTTTATTATAAGACATTAGTTATAACAAAACCATGTATAGCGAAATAAACGCTGATCTGTTAAATAAAATTTTAAAAAAAAAAAAAAAAGGATTATCTAAGCTGCGGACACAAAATCAAAAAGAGCCGTTACACTTTCTATAATATTTCTACCACAATTTTATACAGTTCGTTCTAAGAATAGCCTCTCTGACGTAATGCGTATATTAAGCAATCACGGAAATGATTTAAAATTGTGTTGGCATTTGTTTATTTTTGTTAGTAGAAGAGTACTTTTGGATATTTGTTCCAGACGTACATGACTATTATAAAAGATAAAATTACTCCCGGGATAGACTTCATTGAAAGCAAGATGAATATGTTACTGCTTATAATTTATTAACTTTCAAGGTTAATATTTTACCTTTTTAACCTTGTACCTAATCCCAAAGGGTTTGTAAAATATAGAACGCAGCTTCTCTAATTATGTGACAATAGACATTTTAATTACCCTACAAGAATGTGTCTCCTGTATTTATTTCCGTTACTGCAATAAATATCTTCCTTGGACATTAAAGTCCCTAATTAAGTCGTGGGCGATAATGTGACAAAAATAATAAATAGGCACGAATATCCTGCAGGTGGTGCGCTCCACGTACATCAGGCTAAACTTGCAAAGCTTCATAACTGAAAATTATGTATTCAAGGCAAGGCGGTTTTATTCATAAGGTGGTAAGCCACCAGAATTATATTTTCCATCCCCATTTTTAACTTCTCGTACGCAATCTGACACTTTCAACGGTGGAGTGAGGAGGAGCAAGAAACAAACGTACTCGTATAAATGGGCTGGGAAGCTGGGTAGAACTAAAATTGTAGTTGTAGCTATAACCTCAAGGAATGACAAACATTTTTATTTTTGCGGATGCTGCATTCCATAAGAGTTAAGGTAATATAGTTTAACATAATTTATTTACAGCTATGAATACAAAAGTTAAATGTGAGCAATCCATATTAATAAGTTACTATAATTATGACCATTACTGTAACTACTACTAAAATATACCTATGTTGAAAGCTATAGTAACCCAACACTGCAGTGAAATGACGTTGGACCGCTTAGAAGTAAATAGTTATATATTCTACAAACTCTCACTAGCGTAAAGTTTACATAACACTTAAAGTTGAGCCTCGCTTTTGTACCTGTTGAATTATCGGGCTACACAAATCAGTATCGATTCTCTGGTGGATAACTCGGGAATAACGCAGGACTTATCTTCTTTTTCTTTGGGGCAGCATTTTAAGCCATAAATAGAGCAGCACCCATAAAAGGCCCGTATATCCATATACATATCTACAGCACTCCTGGATCAATTCGTCAATAACGAAACACTTGGGGAACTTGAATCACTGTCAACGTTACACCGACTTTATGACCCGTAAAGGAATTTTCAGTCCATTTCACCAAAAGTGGTCTTTATATAAGGTGCAGTTATAGCACCAACAGCCAGACGGGTTGACGTCGCCAGTTTATGATCCTTACAGCTGTGTTATTGGCAATATTACACTTCATTTACTGCTTGTGTATAAAAGGCTTGCTATTTGCACATAATTTTCGGAACGCATAAACCAAAATTGCTTTTTGACACAAAGCTTTTTGAACTACATCATCGTTGCGTCTTTACATAATGTTTGTTCGGGTATAGTCATTACAATTGTTATTCTTCTATGACATCCGGAATTCTGCTACACTTCCTTAAGCCAACAATGCAAGAATAATTAGAAATTTTACTTGTAGATTTAATTGTGCGCCACTTTTGTACACATCTTTTTATTAATTCATATAGTCGTTTTCGTCGATTATGCACTTCATTGCATTTTAGCGAAATTAAGTTTATGAAATTTTACTGTGGAGTACTGTAAAAATATATAAAGGTAGATGTACTTACGTACAAAGTAAATTCTGAACACCAATTACAAATGCAGTAGACCCTCGATTATCTGAGGTATTTCCCGGATAATTGAAAATCACGAATAATTCAAAGAGCAAAAAAACTAAAGCAGGTAGTGAGTACAACGTAAATAAACCTGCAAGTCCAATAGTGTTTTCTTCATACTTTACTATGGCCAACGAAAGAAACACAATGTACCGCTCTTCAGCAAAATTCGTAAATAATTCTAAATAGCTCAAACTCTCGGCGATTGTTGTCATAAGTATAGGTCAGGTTATGGTTCTTAAAGCTAATAAATTAAATTAAATTAAACAAAATACAAAAGGGCGGCACTAGTGGTCAACCATGACTAGCAAAACTAGTCAAACTCACAGTCTAACTAAAACTCACTTACCGTGGACGGATTCTAGCTTATACTAACTCATATTCTAAAAGAGCAGGTATCGTTAGGGTCACATAAAACATAATATACCAGTGGTAGGGAATGGAAATCAGGATTTAAAGGTTGGATACAATTATATAAAATAACAGTATCGAAATAATAGCGCCTTGGACACATAAAAATGAAACCAGACTCGTCGATTCAAAAGAAAACTAGGATTAAATGTTTGCAATTTGTTTATAATGGGCACAGAAGTAAAACTGGATCAATGAAAGCAAAAAGACCCAGGAGTTACTTGTTAATAGAGTAAGCATAAGTTGCGTAAGTCATAAAAGCAATAAAATAATCAAAATTAAATTGTGTAAAAAGGTTATAGAAATTCAGGCTCAAAGGTGAATTGCGCAGTATCGAGGTTTATAATCGTAATACAATTATAATAATTATAATAATAATAAAATAATAATGTCTTTATTCTCTTTAACAAATAATACAGTATCATAGTGTTAAATAAAACACAGGCGAAGTCCAGCTCAACAAAAATTGTCAGCTCCTCTAGTACTTAACCCGCAAATAATTTTACTGGTACCTATATAAAAACTTAAATATATAATGTAACGACCTGCTTCCGACAGAACACCCGTGTCCGCCAGAATAAAATAAAATAAAATATCAGACAATGGTTGATAGTAGATAAATGGTACAACTTTTGTATTTTGTTATGACAGTAACTCACCTGCACTGCCCACTGCTAAGCAACTCCTTTATGTTTTTTCTAAAAGTAGATAAAGGACTACTGCAAATATGAAAAGGATTGTTGTTGATGCATATAACCGCACAGTATGAATAAGACCGCTTGAAAATTTGTTTTCGGTGTGATGGTACCGTGAAGAGGCCCCTGTGTTGAAGATTTAGATTATGTATCTCAGTGCGATATAATAATTTTTTATGCAAATACGGTGGAGCTTTTAATATTACTATTTTACGATAGAGACAAGCACGATGCAAATACCTTCTATTACTCATATTCAGCCAATCTAATTCTTTTAGTTTGTGTGATATTCTTTCATATTTACGTATTCCATAAACTAATCTTAAACAAGAATTCTGCATTCTTTGTATTCTATTGATGTCAAAAACATCCAAGCAGGGATCATATACAACATCACAGTAGTCAAACTGAGACAGCACCAGCGAGTTACATAAATTTATTTTCATTTCTATATCCAGGAAATGTCTGTTGTTAAATATTGTTTTAAGATTACAAAATGCGCGCTGCAAACATCGGCTTATATGTTCTTTAAAACGTAATTTATAGTCTATCTGAAGTCCTAGACTTTTTACTACATTTTGAAATGGTATTGCGATATCATTTATTTTGACAGGAAAGTCAGTAATGCATTTTGCTCGTTGTTTTTGTTATCAAACATAATAACATTGGATTTTAGAGGATTAAGTTGTAAACAGTGCGTATTCGATATTTTAAAGAGTTTATCTAAATCAGAATTCAAGTTTCTACAAGCGTTAACACGTTCTTCTAGTTTGGAGGACATATAAATGTGTGTGTCATCGGCATACAAATGACAATTGGAGTATTTTAAGTATGTGGAAAACGTCGAGGTGTAGATAGTAAATAGGATGGGACCCAGGATAGATCCCTGTGGAACGCCACACGTGACTTCTACAACATCAGACGTTTGATTTGCTACTATAACCGTTTGAGATCTGTTTTGTAAGTATTTTTCAAATAGTTTGATTGCATCCTCCTTGAGGCCAATGTAATGTAGCATAGCAATTAGTATATCATGGTTTAAAGTGTCGAAAGCTTTGGAGAAGTCGAGAAGCACCAGCACTGTCAATTTGTCATCGTCAGCTGCTTTTAAAATATCATCAACTATATCTAAAAGAGCCGTTGAGCAACTGTAACCAGTTCTAAAGCCGGATTGGGTATTAGGAAGAATTTTGCAATTGTTCAAATGCTCACTCAGTTGAAATGCCATGGCTTTCTCCAAGACCTTCGACAATGTAGGAAGGATGCTAATTGGTCTTAAATCTTTGAGTGCTGATGGTTCTGTTACTTTTGGTACAGGGATCATATTAGCTCCTTTCCAACACTTCGAAAAAACTGAATTCATTAAACAAAAGTTGATAATATGGGTAAGTATTGGTAAAAGAAACGACACACAGCTTTAAGTAAGAAAATACCTATTCCATCCACTCCTACAGCTCTTGATTTAATAGATACTAGATATTTTAGAACATGAATTTCTGACACGCTTCGGAATTTGAAAAAACTATTTACTGAAGATTTAACGTTACTATTATAAAAATCGATCATTTCTACCGTATCCGAATAAGAGGTAACTTTTGGAATTGAGTTTATAAAGTACTGATTAATGGTATTTGGATCACTCAAATGTAGAGGTAGTTCTTTACTGCTTTTTTTATATTTAACTAATCAAAATTTTTCGCCAAAATGCTTTTAAATCACTAGATTGAAATTTATTTCTAATATATGTTTTCTTCTCTCTTCTAATTATGCTAGTAGTTAAACTGCGTAACTGTTTGTAATACTGAAAATGGTTAATATTTTTAGAAAGTTTATACCTCCTTAGTGCTCTATCACGTAAAGTCATCAGATGTTTTATGGCATCAGTGAGCTAGGGAGCATATTGTTTAGTAAATTTAGCTTGTTTCACTGGTGCGTGCAAATCAAGCAGTATATTTAAATTTGTATTTAGGAATTCAAGCTTATCGTCAATGTTATCATAATCATATATGGCTCTCCAAGGGATCGATTCCAGGTGATTATTAAATTCCCGATAATTAAAATTTTTATAATCTCTCTATGTTTTAATTTGAGGCTTGGTATTGAGGTGATCAGTTACTAGTTTACACGAGATAAGGTCATGATCGGAAGTTTCTATTACATTTACAACTTTAACTTCCTTTATTAATTCTGAAATATTGGTAATAATCAAATCTAAAAGAGAAGTATAACGCGTAGGTACTTGCATTAATTGCTCCAAACCCAAGCCACTTAAGCAGGCATTCAGTTGGTCAACCCCTGAGCTGTCGCAGTCTACCATATTAACATTGAAGTCGCCCACACATATAACGTTTTCTGAAATACGTAAAATAGAAGAAATAATATTATCAAAATTATCTATAAATTGCAATAGGTTAGATTTAGGATGCCTGTAAATATTTCCGAAAAGTATATTACACTTTTTGCTAATACTTATATTTAACTACAATTGTTCAACTTCAAAATTTAGTGTAACTACATTAAATTTAAAATTACTTTATATATATATACCTACTCCACCACCCCTTGAGAATCGATCGTTCCTCACGAAATTGTAGGCATCGATTTTGAATACTTGATTTGGTAAGTCACTGTTCAGCCAGGGTTCCGTCACCGCCACCACATCATAATTTTGTTCAAGAATGTGATTCTTAAACGAATTGGAGCTACTCAGCAGCGAGCGAACGTTCAAGTGAGCTATCTTCATTGCCTTAAACAAGATTAATAAAATAAAACAATTAAATTTTTATCCATAGCGGACACGTAAATAAATTTGAGGTAAAAAAATTAAAACCAAAATCACTTTTCTCTAAAATAGAACTAAGAATTTTTTGAAAAGCATGCTAAACAATCTTATTTAACTAATCCAGCTCCTGTACAGCAAAAAAAAATAAATAGAAAAATTAATATTAAAGTAGTATTTTATTTAGTTCGGCTATTGTCGTGACTACGCATCTCTTGTTTTTGTGCAATACAATAATACGACCATCGACCAGACATTTGTAGCCCCAAATTTTTTTACAGCTTCTTGTAGTAGCAGAAACCTATTTTTGGTAAGGTCTTCACGTATGATGACTTTAGCAGCTTTTTGTTGGTAAACACCATATTGCGTTTTTGATAGCTAACGAACTTGACAATGATAGGTCGAGGTCTGAACTTTCTTTTCGAATCGTTTTTATCGGTCTTAACCACACCAACCCGATGTGTACGGTCTAGGCCAGATTTGGAAATGTTCAGTTTCATTTTATTGTTAAATACAGATAACACTTTTTCATCAGTATCTTCTGATAGATCTCCCGATATCCCAAATATGCAAACACAATTCCTTCTGCTATATTGCTCATGTTGATCAAGGATGAGTTTTTGTTTCGATAGCTCACACTTCAATAATTCATTTTCATTTGCTACTTCAGTATTAAACTTACGAAGGTCTTCCATTTCAACTTTTATTGAATCAATTTTTTTCTCTAATCTTTGCAGGAGTGCATTTGATAAATTTTTTACCATGCTGTTAACAAAATCATCTTTTTGGAACAGCTCCTTTAAATGCTCACTGAATATCGCTTGAATATCTTCCACTTGAGATTTTGTAAAAGGCATGATGCTTTTGTTGAGAATTTCTTGTAGCAATTTTTACACTCACACAGCTTGGATATTAATAAGACACGTTTATATATTTTAATAACCAATTAAAGCGAACTAAATATCAATATTGTAGCTGCACATAGCTCGACACACATCTACTCGCGACACGGGCTCATGTCGAAATCCGCAGTTGTCAGAGAAAACTTATCTTATCTGACCTCAAGCCGGTTAAGTACTGGTAAAAAGACTAATCTCTAACTTGAGAAATATAACGCAAATCTGTGGATAGACCAGCAAAAAACGTATACGTATAGTACCTAGCATGTACAGTCAAAGTGATCTTTAAATATATTTTGCTAGTTGCCTTAGGAGCTAGAACGAAAACTTCTCTTGGTACTATCTTACCCACAACTCTTAATTACATATAAAATTTTTAAACTACAGCTAATTCCCTAACGCAGCTACAGTCACCTGGTTTTCCGGGGGCAGAAACATTATCACCTCACAAAAATACAACGAGGAACTATACAAAGCTTGCATGGCCCCAAATTCTTCCAGCTATCAAAAATGAGAATGGTGCAATTATCAAAAGATTTTAATGCCGGCGCCAATCGAATGCCTCGAAACGGTTCTGCTGTTCATAACGTTTGGTAATGCTTCCTAACGGGCCTATGACACCAATCGTCTAATTAGCAGCACTAAACCAAATTAACAAAAAACTCGCCTACCGTATGATTGATAACGTCTCACGATTCCGTCTAGTAAAGAATAGGATTGCACTGTACGCATCTTGTAAAGAATACCACGACTCTGGCTTTAAAAAAGCTGTGAGTGCCTTTTACACTTGCTAATCTCGAAATAAGGCATGACATTTAATATCCTTATCGGCCCCACAACACATAACTGCGACTTCGCTCGCATTGGCGTAACTAGGATTTTTGGCTGGGGAGGGCCAGGCCCCCCAACAAACCATCGTCAATAGGTATGTATACCTATGGAGACATGAATTTACGTACATACATAACTTTTTCGCATACATTTATTTGCTTTTTCTTTGATGTCGTTATACGAGGGCAGGCCCGTAAATTTCTGCAGCCTAATAAAACAAAGTTTAGTAACCAAAATTTGTTTTTATTTTTTTCTCAAAATATTCCCCCTTAAACTCAACATTTACGCATTCGGTAAAACCAATTTTCAAAACATAAATTCCACAATTTTTGAGTCACTTGAGAAACAAGGTTTTTGAAGCTTTCCACCACATCTTCGGGAATTCCAAATCGCACACCACGCATTTTATCGTTTAATGGAGGAACTAGAAAGTAATCGGAAGGTGCTAGGTCGGAACTGAATGCGGGATAACTTAGTAATTTTAACTCGAAAGTCTCTGAAAATTATTTTATTTGATGTGCAGTATGACTAGTTAGAAGCATTGTCATGGTGCAGAACGATCTCACCCCTTGGGCGCCATAAGCCGAGCTTTTTGAATAACGTCTGGTAGGAATATAGTTGTGTACCATTCTGCAGTAACGCTACGTTTATTTTTAAGCACGACAGTTGTGATAGGTCCTGATTTTGAAAAAAAACAAGCAATTATTATCAAGATCGCTTTAACTGGATCAGGATTTGTTGGAAACATCCTGACTGCAGCTTAGATTCGGGTTCAAATGCATATATCCAGCTTTCGTCACCAGTTATGATGTAAACTGCTTTAGATTTACCTTCATCATATTTCTTATACCGTTCCACATGCTGTTGTTGTGTTTCTGTGTGTCTGTTAAACTGTGTGGTATCCACCTAAGACAGACTTTTCTTACACCCAAATGAGTATGTAAAATCTTGTGTATTGCAGTCATGCCAATGTCCAAGATGCTTTAATAATTCTATAAGTGACTCGATTGTCCTACTGAAGCATTCTTCGCACAGCGTCAACGTTCGTATCAGTAACTGCTGAAATTTGTCCTTCGCAAAAATCGTCGCTAACTGAAACTCGTTCAAATTGAAATTTATTAAACCAGAAATATACGCTTGGCCACCAAAAGCAGCACGAAGTCATCTTTCTTTCAGAGATAGGGAACTTTTAAAGTCATAGTAAAGCATGGCTCTAAAATTTTCTCCTGTTATGTTCATTTTTGATGCACAACACTTATTTCAAACCTAACTGTATAGTAACTAAATTTGAACTGTTAAATTAGAAAACAACAAACATTTGTTTATGGCAAGTTACATTTCCATGGTGCACCTGATCTATTGGTTTGCGGAAATTATAAGTGCACCTACTCTCGTAATACTACATGTCTAAGGAGCAAATCAATAAATTATTTCTCGGTTCATAAACAACATAAAAATGTAAAGATTACCTCTTGCAACTCAATGAGGTTGGCGGTAAAAAATATTATATCAGGAGTAACATCACTTAGTTTCCATTTGCACGTTTTTGAGCCACAATTTTAATTTTTACTCCGTATCCTCGAAATACTTTCTTGAAAACATCAATATCCTCTTAATTGTTATTGTGATATGTTTTTATTCTATCTTGGGCTAGCAACTGTGGAAATTCAAGCACCACAAAATGTTCTTTGCGGTACATAAAACACTATTAAACATAAAATTCTGGATCGTACTCTTTAAAGCTATAAACTCAACTCTTTAGGCAAGGCAAACATCTAAATAGCAAGTCACCTTAAGTCTGAACTGGAGGAGCCTATAATATGCAGCTAGCTGTATGTGCCCAGGGAGTAGTTACCGATACACTCAAGTTTTCAACTACTTTACTTACCCGCATATGAAATAATTGCAATTGTATTTTTCTGTGTACATAAATTGATCCTTTATTTGTAGAAAACTTGAGAGAAACTAACAAAAATGGTGTAAATTTAACTAAAAAAAATATTCAGACGAAAGCAGTGTCTTCATAGTAATTATTAGCTAACTAATAACGTTTTCTCTTGTATATTATTATTCATTAGAGTCATCCGTCCAGCATATGGTATGTATGCTATAAAATTTTTAAGCCAAAAAAAGGTAATAGAACCAGAAAATGTAAGAATGTGTGAGAGTCAATAACCAACCCCTTAGTTTAAATGGGTTAATAAAAAAAGCAGATTTAAATTTATTTAACTTCTATTTTTCTGGGGTGGGCCAGACGGCACTCTGGGGAGGGCCTGGCCCCCCTGGCCACCCCGCTAGTTACGCCAATGTTCGCTCGCCAAGAAGCAAGGAGAAAGTGCCAGCTGATCCAGAATTTCGATCTTGCCTTGCTCTTCAAAAGTACAGAGTGAAGTTAGCTCTACTCCTTAGTAATCCATGGAACTAATATAGATAATAAAGAAAAAAGTAGGCCTGCATTCACAACGGAAATTTAAGACGCCAACGCCAAAATCAAAAAGGGCTGTTACAACAAATAACAAATAGTAATGGACAGTAAATAAATTCTTGGTATCTATTTAAACTATGAAACTGCTAGATATAAAAGATTATTGTGACATTTCTTGGTCAACTTTACGGTATAAAATTAATAATTCAATCGTTTCTAAAAACGGTTGATAAGTTTGATTTAGAAAAATCCTGTAATTTTCAGAATTATTAAGCTGAATCTTGAAAACGGTTATGATTGTCAGTTTAATGGTATCACGACACCCGAAATATTTTAATAGAATAATCACTTATAATACCATGAGTAGTCAAAGTTATGTCGACTATTTTTGCGGTGGTGTCACGAATGTCTATTGCGCTTTGGTATGATTAGGACGAGTGCGCTAGCACGAGTCCTAATCCCAAGCGCAATGGACATGAGTAGTGATACCACCGCAAAAATAATCTACTTAACTT
This sequence comes from Agriotes lineatus, assembly GCA_940337035.1. Taxonomy (NCBI): domain Eukaryota; kingdom Metazoa; phylum Arthropoda; class Insecta; order Coleoptera; family Elateridae; genus Agriotes; species Agriotes lineatus. The sequence goes on from OW679194.1 coordinate 41,011,303, forward strand.
TGACTAAGAATGGTATTCGAGGGACTATTTAATGAACCAAACTACCTTTTCAAATTAGTTTTCAGTAAATCTAGCAACAAACTACGTAATTTCTATAGTAACAGAACACTAATATTGACTTTTTCTAATAAAAATCGCATTTGTTAAAAATAGTCACTTGAATACCTTCTAGGAAAATATATCCATTGATATTTTTTTGATTGGTCAAGAAACGTCAGAATTCTGGATTTTCATTGGTCACTTTTTGACAGATGACAGGTGAATTGAATAGTCATAATAATACCTATGTAAACGTACACTCTCTAAAATATAAATATTAGAAATAGTTCCTGAGCGAACACGCACTTAGAAAATGCTATCGAAAGAAAAATCAAGTAAACACTATTAAAGATGTTAATATTAAATAGCACTATTATTTGTTATTAACAATAATATTTTTTCCATTGAAAATGAATATAAAATGTTAAAACCTATAATGTTTCACAGAAAACAACACTTTCTACTCGACAATATTTTTCAATTACATAGAATTAACAGTTCCCTGGATTCTGATAACTGACAATTGTAAATAAACAGTGATATTCTGGCTATTGTTAAAATGCATTCTGTAGTTGCGCTCAATCTCTTGACACAGCAAATTGTGAATACTTATACTTACATGTCGAATGAAAAAAGAAGAAAATAATTTGCTAATAATGTCCGCTTTATTAACGTAATGTTAAACATGTTTAGAAGTGCTCTAATTAAACACCTTCATTTTGAATTGATATTAGCAATATGAATAGAAAATATAAAGTTACAGAAACTATCAAGTCCTGTGCTAGCTTTGAACGCGATCGGTCGTGCCATATGTTCGAGCGTTATCAGTGACCTTATCTGCTTCCTATCAACTAAAATTTTTATTAACTCATACACAATGTGAATTTTATTATTCCAAATCTGGTGCACTAGTTTTTACTACCTACTGCGGCCCTTGTGGCCTAGCAGCCGTTACTAACAATCATGTCTAATGAAAAGGCAAACAACAAGCGCGATTCAAGGGCAATTTCCCCCGATACAGATGATCCAAACGAAAGATATCTATTTGATTCGAAAAAGCTACTGACGGCAAACAAATTTTACCTACCTGCCACAGTATCATCTAATATTATATATCAAGACAGTAATGCTCAACCACCTGACGAAAATATGGAAACTAATCAACAACCACCTGCTCAAAAACCAAGGATCCCGCCAATATACCTGCATGAAGGTAAAAATTATCAAGAAGTGCTGAAAGATATCCAAAGCGAGGCAAAAGAACAATTTACAACAGCTTATAAAGGTAACTTCTTACGCATTAATCTAACCCACTCTGATGACGATCGAAAATTAACCAAATATTATGACTCACATAATATTAAATATCATACGTTTAAAAATCCCGATTCCCAAACCCTCTCGGTAGTACTGCGAAGTGTGCCCATTTCCTTGACAGAAGAGGAAATATAGAACGAATTAATAAACCTTCATTTTCCTGTCAACAAAGTTACGAGATTGTATAGCAAGGCCAAATATCCAATTCCTGTTTGTGCGGTTGAACTTGTCAAAAACGAAGAAGCCAACAAAATATTCTTTCTTAACAAATTAAATCATTGCATTATCAGCGTTGAACCAAGACGTAAGTCTTCTGACATACCCCAGTGTACACGCTGTCAATTGTTTGGTCACACCAAGAATTACTGCCGACTCACTCCACGCTGTGTAAAATGCAAACAATCTCATCATTATAAAGAGTGTCCCAAAACAAGTAATGAAAAGCCTCAGTGTGTGAACTGCGAAGGTGAACATCCAGCGAATTATAGGGGATGCCCGTACTTTCAGTCGCTATCACAAAAAACTAGAAATCCGTCAACTCTTCCTCGGCGCAATATTCCTTTTGATAACAAATCTGCCAATTTCCCACCCCTACCCAATTCTGACAGACAACAATCAAATATACAAACAAACCCCGCAATCATACCTACCCAAACCAAAGTCCTACTGTAATTCAAAATGTTCACAATCAAGAATCATCAGACCTGGTAACGGTAATACTAAAGACACTACTAGAACTACTTACACCTCATCTTGACATAATTAAATCTGCTCTAATCACGCTCTTACCTACACTTTTCAACAATGGCAGTTAATCAGCCTAATCATCACAAGTTAACAATTGCAAGTTGGAATGCTGACGGCATTAAATCTAAACGTTCGGAATTCATATCTTTCTTAGTTAACCATAACATAGACATTGCATGTGTTAGCGAAACTCATTTAATTGACACGGAACATTTTAATATACCTGGATATACAGTCTTCAGGTATAACAGAACTGTGCCGATAGCCTCTGGAGGTGTGGCAATTATAGCAAAGAAAAACTATCTATTTGTCCATTACCAATACAAAATTTCGAAAGTTTAGAAGTGGTCCAAGCTGGCTTACAATTAATAAATAGCAAATCATTAAAAATCGTAAGCGCATATAAACAACCCAACAAAATATTATCAGAACACGATCTTCAAACATTATTTAGCAGTAATAAATCAACCTATGTTATTGGTGACCTGAATTGCAAGAACATAATTTGGGGATGTAGAGTAAACAACCAAAATGGACAACGATTACTGAACTACGCTAATGCACATGCAATCCAAATCTCAGCACCTGCCACACCAACACACTACTCATACCGTATTGATCATCAACCTGACATTCTAAGTATTATCTTACACGAAAACAATAGACTTCCTATCTCTCAAACTGTCACCACGGATCTAGATTCGGACCATCTTCCGATAATCATATCTTTCACGGAGATACCATATGAAGTTAAACAGCTGCCTAGACTTATCAACGGCCGAGCTGATTGGAAAAAATTTAAAGAGAAACTGGATGAAACAATACACTGCCCAGCGCTGCAGACTTCCGCAGAAATAAATACAGCCATTACCAAACTTCAGAATGCTGTCAATCTCTCCATTCAAGAAGCAACAACTATCCAGCGCCCACATAACAAGCCGAACTACCTTCAGCCACTCCTCGAAATACTAAATTTAATTCGAGAAAAAAACAGAGTAAGAAGAGAATGGCAGCGATGGAGGTCTCCACATCAAAAGCAATTACTGAATCAATTAAATCGACAAGTCAAACTGGCCCTCGACATGCACAGAATAAGCACCTACAGGAGATACAGAGAAGAATTGCAGTCCAAGGACCCTTCGATGTGGCAAACAACAAGGCGAATAATAAGAAAATCACGCACCCCATCACCATTGAAACATAATGACACCCTGCTAACCACAGATGAAGAAAAATGCGAGCTGTTTGCAAACCATTTAGAAAAAGTATTCACGACTACAATGTCTGACGATAAAATAGAAAGAACACAACAGGTCAAAAATTTTGTTGCAGAAAACATTTCGAACTCTATTGGAACTATAGAACCAGTTACCGCAACTGAATTAGCTGGATACATTAAAAAACTAACATTGAAAAAAGCACCTGGATCTGATCAAATTCCAAATATTATTCTTAAAAACTTCACAAGAAAAGCCACATGCTACCTAACTGCAATTAATAATGCGTGTCTTAGAGCAGGTTATTTTCCGGATTCCAGGAAGATTGCACATATTGTGATGTTTAATAAACCAGGTAAAAATTCCCATGATCCCAATAATTACAGGCCTATTAGCCTTTTAACAGCATTTTCTAAACTTCTGGAAAAATGTATATCAGCCAGGCTTAATAATAAAATCAGCAAAACCATTCCGGCTTTTCAATTCGGAATTTCGGAAATTATTGAAAGAGCTTTTGAATCTAAACAACACACGCTCATTGCCTTTATTGGCATAGCCAAGGCATTCGACACAGTGTGGGTAGATGGCCTAATATACAAATTATTAAATATTAATTTACCAAACTATCTTTCTGAAATCCTTTCTTGACAACAGAAGATTTCAAGTTAGGATCAATGCTACCATGTCCTCCACTAAAAATATATCGGCTGGAATTTCTTAAGGGTCGATATTGGGACCCATCCTTTACAACATTTTTATGTATGACATTCCTCGAATGAACAACTCGTCTATTGCAATGTATGCTGACGATACCGCCGTCATCACACAGAATGAAGATGTAAATACCGCAGCACAACACTTACAATCTAGTATGGACGAATTAAGCGAATGGTTAAAATCATGGAATATCTCACTAAACCCAAACAAATGTGAAACCAAAATCTTCACTCTAAGATTCCCTATAGTGCCACCAAACATAATAATAAACGACCAATCCATTCCCTGGAATCCATCGGACAAAGCTGTCAAATACCTTGGAGTCTATTTAGACAAACGACTGACCTGGAAATTCCACATAAACAAAAAACTGAACGAATGCCACACTAGACTAAGCCAACTATACCCTATCATCATTATCGGCCATTTTGTATCCACTGCTGGATGTAGGCCTCCCTCATTTGCTTCCATACCGTCCTATCTTGCGCAACTCGTATCCACTGTCTCCCTGCCGCTTGTCGTATGTCATCTGTCCACCTTTTAGGTGGCCGACCAACTGGGCGTTTTGATAGTCTGGGTCTCCATGTAATAATGTTTATAGGCCATCGCTCCTCTGATTGTCTTGCCACGTGGCCTACCCAGGACTATTTTGCTTTTAGTATGGCTTGGACGATATCTTCAACCTTAGATCTTTTTCGAATATCAGAATTTTTGACCTTGTCGCGTAGGTTGATACCCAGCATTGCTCTTTCCATTGATCTCTGAGCTACTTGAAGTTTTAACATACTCTTTTTAGTCAAGGTCATTGTTTGAATACCGTATGTTAAAACTGGTAGGACGCACGCATTGTAGACCTTAATTTTTAAACAGTTCGGGATGTTACTTTTTAGAATATAAGATAGTTTTCCAAACGCGGCCCGTCCTAATTTGATTCGCCTTGTTAGTTCGGCTGTTTGGTTGTCGCTTCCAAGTTTTATAGTGTGTCCCAAATAGATATACTCGGTTACGTTTTCTATGGCTTGATCTTCAATAATAATTTGAGTGTCTTACCCTATATTAAACAGAAACTCCCCGTTGAAACTAGAATGTTCCCTCCTTATTTACACACCCCTTCTACGATCAACAATGACATACGCCTGCACAGTATGGGGGGCTGCATCCAATTCTACAATTAAAAGATTGCAATCATTTCAAAGCAAAGTCCTTCGCATTGCAACAAATGCTCCTTGGTTCGTTCGCAATAACCAGTTACATAACGATCTGCAATTGCCCACTATGCAATCATTTATTAAAAAGTCTACTAAACATTTTATAACAAAATAAGTGAGTGCCCAGGTGCTGTCAGCTATTCACTAGGCGATAGACAAATTCACAGACGACTAAAACGCAAACTTCCACAAGATCTGCTCTCAACAGATGACGAGGAACTTAGCGAGTGAGGATCTGCAATGGAGCCGCTCTCTCCACGTGAATATTGTGAATAGTGCAACATGTGTTAACAGTTCTGTGTGTAGCTAATATAGCTGATCCGGAAATATGTTTATAAAAAAAAAACTATCATCTTTAAAATATCAAAATATTACACACCTTATTCTTTTTTACTTAACTTGAAGATAACATTTGTATGGCATTGTGAACTTGAAAAGTTCGAGATTACATAAGGCGCTTAAAAACGGCAAATGAAACTGTCACCGACATGAACTACCACTGATATAGATTTTAAGACTGTTTTGAATGCAGCATTTTTCTGATTAACATTTTCGCTAAGCAACGTTTCTAACTGACGACGCACTACGTATTTGCAGCCGTCATCTCTTTTACGATATGATTCCTTTATGATATTTGTGAATAATTGCAATTTTGAAAGCTAATTTTTTAACGGTGTTTGTATTGGTAGTATTTTCGATTTTATTATTGAAAGTGACATTCTTCGGAAGCAGTTTTGACCACCAACTTTTTTAGATAATGCCTTATTTGATAAATATCAATTTTTACCGACGACGTTTTTCAAAGCGACATTATAGGCAAAGACATTTTAGAATCAAAAATTGTTCAAGGCAATATTTTTCAAGACGACATTTTTGAGAGTGACGTTCTTGGGGCAGCGCTTTTGAATGGCGACAGTACTAACAACTGATAATATATTTCAGAGGCGACACTATTTTTCTATGCCATTTTTGATAGCCACATTTTCATTACTGACATTGTTCACAACCATTGAGTTTATGAGATGTTTATCGGACCTTTCCCACTATCTTGGGTGTTTACCACACGGCGTTTTGGGAGTTTTTGATCTACTCCCGTCCTCAGGTGAATAAAATCCCGACTAGTCCCGAGAAGGCCTGATTTTTGTACATGTTTTCATGTGCACTCGTGCCTACCCAGGGTTTGAACCCAGGACCACTGATCGCTGTGATTACAGAATTGAACCTAATTTCACCAGAGCGGAAATTAGAGAGATCAAAGTTCTCAAAAACGAAACTACGATCACGATACTACTCGCAGACAAAGGCAATGCAACAGTGATCATGAATTCAAACACCTACTCAGATAAAATCCAAGACTTGATTAATGCGGGTAATTCAAGGAACTTCCTACAAATCCAACACAAAAAATCGAACGGAAAATATACCAGACACTATATAAACACAAAGTGGAGTTCTCAAACTTTCAGAGAATGAAACTTACTCCGTGTTACAGCAAACCGCTTCACCTATACGGTCTATCTAAGATACACAAAGAGAGAATACTCCTAAGACCAATAGTTAGTTCCATAAATTCACCATCCCATTCTTTATCAAAGTTCCGGTTAACAATAATATCCTCACTAGCGGCCAACGCAACATCCGTCGTGAAAAATACTGAACACTTTGTAGATACGATTAAAAAAACTCAAATAGCTCCGAATGACATTATGGTGAGCTTTGACATAGTAAGCCTCTTCACGAATGTGCCGACAGATGACACACTAGCAATCATCAAAAACAGGCTGGAGTTGGATGACACACCACAGGTAAGTAAAATAATGGAGCTGTTAACGATCTGCATTAAGACCACATACCAAGCAGACGAGCGGTTCGACCAACAAGAGTTTGGTGTGGCTATGGTATCTTCACTATCTCCAGTAGTCAGTACCATCTACATGGAAGAGTTTGGGGAATGAGCTATATCTCAACATGAGTACAAGCCTAGTCTATGGCTGCGATACGTAGATGATACGTTCGTAATATGACCTCATGGAAGAGAGACACTGGAGGGCTTCCTGGAACATCTCAGTAACAAAGCCCGATCAATTAAGTTCACCATGGATATAGAATCGGAAGACAAAGTAGGTACTAGGTACTAGTCCAGAAGAATGGTGACGCGGTACAAACAAAGGTATATCGAAAACCAACCCATACGGGGAGATACCTACACTGCGATTCTAACCACCACAATAGTGTGAAACGTGGCATCACGAGATGCTTATATAGCCAAGACAAGACCATATGCTCGGAGGAAGAAGACCTTAAACGTGGAATTGAGATAACAACAGAAATGCTGCATGCTAATGGCTACCCAAAAATAACTCTAAACCAAACTCTAAAAGAGATGGACAGAAATACCACAGCGACAGAGGATGAAAAAACTAAGCCGACAACCACGCCGTAATACCATACATCCGAAGAGGTTCTGACAAACTGAGAAGAATCGAAAACAGATTCAACATAAGAACTGATTTCAAGTGCACAACAACTCTCAGAGGCATGATACCGCATACCAATCCTCAGAACGAAGAGCAGAGTTCAAAGAACCGTATCTACAGCGTACCGTGCGAGTGTAGAAGACAATACATAGGGGAAACAAAACGACCCATACGAGTGAGATTATCGGAACACCGCAAAGATATTAGAAAGGGCGAAACCATCAAAGCCAAGATCGCAGAACACGTCTGGAATGAAGATCACTACATGCAATGGGATAAAACATCAGTTGCAGCTACAGAAGAAAACATGTTCCGTGGGAAGCTGAAAGAAGCTACTTACATAGCGCAGGCAGAAAAACTAATTAGCCAGGGTAGCGCAGAAATAAAAATCATTTGGATGCCACTATTGCGCATAGAATTAGAAAAATAGTCTACTGCGAATACAGCGGTAACATATATCTAACTAAAATATATAACCACGATGGTGGCCTAGTGGTAAAAGTGATAGACTCGTAATCACAGCGATCAGTGGACCCGGATTCAAACTCCGGGATAGGCACGAGTGTACGTGAAAAGACGTACAAACATGAGTCTTTCTCGGGACTGACTAGGAGTTCATTTATCTGAGGACGGAAGTAGAACCAAAACTCCCGAAACATCGTGTGATAAACATCATTCAGAGCACACCATTCTGTTTGTTTTGAAATGCTGCAATAGAGGCGTTATTTAGATGATTATTTACATCTGAAAAAAATTATACTTCACATAACTTGCTCAATATTTCTAGCTTCTTTAGAATTGTACATAGAAATATTTTTGTTCTACGACCACTACTAAAAGTGACGTCTTATAATTTAGCGTGTTAAAAGTGAAATCAGTTGTTTATTTTTAGTCCATGTGCTAAAAGTAAACAACTGGTGCGGGATTTAGAAATTTTAACTGGAAGTGATGTTATAAAGTTATTCTAGTTACTTCTTTCGTTAGAGGTAAAGTGTTTTTTAAATAATTAAAGCATTAAGTAATGAATAAAGTCAGGTGTGTGCTATTATAATTACTTTTTTTAACTGACTTTGACAGCTACTAGCTGCAGAAACATTCACCTGCACGTCAAGGCCATCTCTTTATTATGACATGAATTATAACTGTTATAAATGCAAACCTTTGTTAAATCGGCATTTATGGTTTAATAACAGTAAACTTAAGGCCGTAGAAAAAATATCGTGTGCAAACTCGTGCATAAACGTCCACTTTTAGCACTTGTTGCACAAATAGCTATTCTAATATATTACATTTTTGTACTGTGTGAATAATGAGCGAAATGTTCTAAATACTTAAAATATTGTTGAACAGCTTCCTTGAGCCAGCCTTTTAGAGCATGTAAAGTATTTCGTTGAAATACATATTTGTTTAAAAACACGTGTTGTATTCTTTGTAATCATAACAAAATCGAGAAACTTCTCAAGACAATCAAGGCGAATCTCTCCGAGAGTTCCATATCGGTAGCAGAACTTTAGAGGACTAGCGTTCATAATACAAATAAGTTCTTTATTGATTTAGCCGCTAAACTTTTTTGAAACCTTAACTGCGTCTTATAGCATTTTATATTATTGCTTCTAATACGCGCATTTTCATACTTCGTACTCATTAACGCATTCACTGATACATATGTTTGACGTCCATTTTAGTAATCCTATTGGCGATGTATTATTTATTGATCATAAACCCCCGTTTTGGAGTAGTAATGCTTTTAAGAGCACATGTGCCAAGGGTCGACATACCAATAAATTCCGATACTTTACCTGATTAAGATAGTTTATTAATTACATTACCTCTAGGGGTTTTGACTAATCGATAACCGTAATTAAACTTGTCAAATTCATATTTCTGTAGCTCATTAATGCGTAGTTACACATTAAATGTAATTCAACAAGTAATAGAAAATTGCTAATTTCCACTTCTTCTGGGTAACGTGGAAAACATGTCTGGAGTTACTAGAAACTTACAATAACAGTTCTTAGAAGAATTGGTAGTAGTTGTTAGAAAGTAAGTAAAAAACTTCCTATGAACGATTTAGAAGCGCTCTTCCCTTGGTCAAGCTACCATTTTCTAACCAGTGTCACCTAAGGATATTACTGTCAATTATTCTCTAATTTCTATAATTTTCTTTAGGAAGAGACGTCGTGATGCGAGCATAGATTTCTATTTTCGGTATAGGAAACAATATATGATAAATAGGCATTTTTTTCCGTATCTTAGTAGTTAGTCAATCACATGATTGTTTATTGATATATAAACTTAGTAAAAGTAATAAACATTTTAAACTTATCTACATATTGAAAGGTAGGTTTTGGAAACAAACATATGTGCCACAGGAGAGTAACTAGCTCTTCTGCACTCGTGTGAAAAGTTTTTCATTCATTTAGGCCACAAAATTCCAATTTTTAAAAATTTATTATCTGAGAAGTTAAGTTCAATATAAAAAAATCTGATGAAAACATGCATCTGTAAAATCAAGCCCATAACTTTTACCAAAATTAATGTCCTGTCCTCTACCTGTTAAGTCCTAAAACATGGCTATTCTCGTGTTCGTGTTTAGCTTCCGTAAAAATGGAATTCTACGTAACGAACTTGCATCAATAAAGGAGGAAGTAAATCTTTGGCGCACGCTAAAAATCACAGTATCTTATCTTTTATTCCATGTTGGGGATTAATAATGCCTTGTATGGTTGGTTATTTCGTGCCACGCACCGCTCGTGCTATTATTAGATTTACTTGAACTACTTTTCCATCCTTATTGACACTTGTAGTTTTGCTGCAACACGATTTAATGCCATAATGGTCAACCAGCACGGTGTTATGCATTTCTTTATAATTTGATTACACTGTATACTGTCTGGGGAGTTTTTGTTGAAAGCTGTATGCAATTAAATGCGGAAATGTAAATGAACCTTCTCATTCCCTCAATTTTAATACTGGTCACAGAGCATTTCAAAACTTGAAGAGGGTTTGAGTAGGATTCAAGAATTTTAATTTGGGCGTTAGTTAACTCGATCTGGAACACGTCTGTTGGAAATGCGGTCCATGCGTTGTACATTTTTGATGACATATAATTTCAGGGACACCCAATAACACATATCTGTTATGCAGGATTTACAGCACTAGATACAATGCATATTGATCCAGGAGTTTCTCCGTTAATGAAGTTGAAGAACTTCCAGGTTTCATTAGGCCTGCTCTTTAATTTGATTGCTTGGCTTCCGTTTTCTATTAAATTGAAAGGCGTGAAACGCACTGTTCTGTTGTAGCGAAACAGTCACGCGTTCGGCTATCCAGTCAACAATTTGCAAGCTTAATGCACTGCTGCCAATGTTGTATACAGATTAACAGAAACCAAATCGTTTTCAAACTGCACAGACGTTACATTAACATAATATGTGAATTGCCTAGTCCGTTTAGCGTATTTTCCGTTAACGAACGAAATTGTCTGGCGTATGGTGACAAAGTGATGTGATTTGAATTGTACTATCTCTAATTTAATATAGATTATTGTGGGTGTGTTTTCTTTACTGTGAGCAGAGGGAGGTCAAATGCTACTGCAGATTGGATACCCATTTAAATAGTAAAAGGGGTGCAGTTTTCTTTCTGCCGTTGTTTGCAATTAAATATTTTAATGAAACTTGTTATTTTCAAGCTATGACATAGTCTTCGTTAAGGCAATATATATAAAAAATTAAGTTATTTTTTTCTCGCAAAATTTGGAAAATAACAGAATAACGTCAAACAGTTTAACTTTCAACACTGTCGGGTGGCTACATCAGCTTAATGCAGTCGAGTGTCTTTAGACTGGGCAACCTAAATGGTACACGTATTTTTGTGAAGAAGAAACACAATAAACCGAGGTCCTGCATTTTTGTACCTTGTCATTTCCAAGCTTTACTTTAGAATCCCGAACCAGCAATTGCACCTTCATCGCCTCTGTTCTACACCATAATTAGGCAAGAACCCGAAAATCGCTATTACGCTAGTTTGGTCAATATGAACAGACGCTACCATGTAAGTATTGCTATTGCAGTTCCCTTGCTGATAACAAGATTCTGTGCAAGATCGCCATTAGGTAAACTATGTACGACTTGTCGTAGGAATACTTTCTGGTGATGAAACTTGAGCAAGCGCATAAATAGGATGGACTTCCTTGATAACCCAAACTGTCGAGGGTGCAACTGAGGACAAGACGGTAAAGCACATTCTATGTTTCTATGTGAATGCTTTTGCACTCGCTTCGATAAGAATATCCATTTTGAGAGATTTCTGGCTTAACTTAGTCGGCATCCGCAGCACTTTTTTGGCTAGTATTTTCAAGTTGACCGAAAAGGGTAACCAAATGCTCATTTGTGGGATACAATTCGCTACTTATAATAAATATATTTGTAAGTATTTCCAGGGGTAAGCCAGAACTATGTGATCTACATCATCTTGTAGATCACCAAAGCCGGCTTATTTTCACATCACGACTCAATTGGCGTGTCAGATTGACTTTTCTAATTTAATAATGCCAAATATTATTTAACATCAAGTAATTGATTAGGCTGCTAGCTGAACGAACAGTCAGAAAGGCGTTTTTATGAGGGTATCTGGATTCCCATTAAACCTGTAGCGTTTTTTGGTGCTTGCCACTCAAAAGTCAGCGTGGTCTAAATTTGCACCAAACCGTTAGACGCCCACCCAGCCGTCTTGGTTTGGGTGAGTAGACAGATTTCTATCAATTCGTTGTTCGGATCAGTGTAGACAGAACAACGCATCAAATGCCCGGGCTGCCTTTATCCAGCGGGGAGCTGATGGATTAATAAATTTATATCAACTTCATAGCTGATTATTACCCTCCAGGATCAATTATCCTGTTAAACTGGCTCATAGATCTTGTTAAGGACCTACGAGGTGGAACAAAATATGAAACCGAACTCGAATCACTGTGATTCCTAGAAGAAACTACATTTTCCCAAATGATACCCACATTTTAGCTAGAATTCTTAGCTATACGGCGTGTTTTCAGAGCTTGAGTGGTAGGCTGTGCATGTCCATAAACAAGTGAAATGTGGTACACAAGGCTAACATGAAGCAGATCATAACATCAAGATTTGCTTCAAGCTGTGAAAACCGGTCACTCTGTACGCCGGCGACCCCTTACTTCGTACTCGAGTTTTCGAATGGTTGTTTCGGTTTTGTGGAGGTCTGGAGGACTTTTCTAATGATACGAAAATTGGTAGTCCGATCACAGCCAAAAACTTGCTGACTTGAAAAAATGGGCCAGTAACTGGAAATCAGCTGTGAAACCATTAGGGCCATTTTGGAGAATTATTTGAGGAAAGCATGGTATGTGACCAATTCGCACCACACAACTTAACCCTGAGCCAAAAACGCACATCGAGTGGACTCCTCTCATGACTTTATTGCAAAGGGCGACCATACCCAAAATATTACAGATTAAATTGTCATGGTGCTGTCAGTGTGATTCAGACAGCAAGATACGAAGTATGGAATGATGATAGAAAATATCGCTCAGGCCAAAAAAAAAATCCAATCCAAAAATCAAAAGTTAAGGCCAGGGGAATCAGAACTGCACTAGAAAGGTTTTATGAAGCCTCTACTGCAGCGTATTGGACTATACTACCGTATTTGGCAGTTTGGAAAAAATTGCATCTTTTACACGCTAATGCATTTTAATTGTAAATTAGTTTTAAGCAATAAAAAATATAACAGTCTTGGAACTTTCCTCCTATTTGCTGGATCTGTATCCAACGGGCTTCAAGCTGTTTCCTCAGTTCAAATTGACCCTAAAGGGAAGGCGCTTTGACGACGTGAAAAAGGGAACTCAGATTGATTTCAATGGTACATGGAAGACGGCGAAGATTACTTCGAATTACTCCTATAGATACGTCACATGCCCTGTATTTCGTCGATTTCGCTTCATATTTCTTCAACCTCTTATACATACTTGACGTTAAGGCCAATACCTAGAACTTTTGCAACAAGTTGGCTAAATTTATTTCTACGTTATGTCTCACTATGGCTGAATATTGCTAAGTTATCTGCAAAGGCGCATATCTGAGACTATTTTGTATTAATCTAACTTGTCAAGTTGGGTTTGCTCCTTACAGCTTGAAATACCACATTAACAAAATCGTTGAGAAGGCACCATCTTGCCGTTATCTGCTGTTTCTTTCTAATGATTCGTCCAGGTGTTCCGGTACCTCTGCAGTTACCTAGATCCAGCTAGGGTTGTTCAACTAGGCTGACTAGTATTTCTGAAAAGCGACATTGCTGTGTAGTATATCACGTTTTTCCTATTGATTATATCGAAAGGTTTTTTAATATTGCTGTATAAGTTATAATGATCTATGCTTCACTCGAAATATTTTTCAGTATTTTGATCTAATATAACAACATGTTGTTGCCGTTTTTCACTTCAAAATTATGCATATATTCTCAGTAGTTGCAATATGAAACATTAGAACAACTTTGTAGATTTAAGTAGATTGATTTACTATAAAAATTAATGACTCAAAGTTACAGAATATCTTGTATGCAACAAGTTGCAAAATTTGTTTTTTTACACACAACGTATTGCCCAACTCGCTAGCACTCGTAGGTCAAACTTAACTTCTAGTGTGGAAAACACTTTCATTTTGCAAATTGATACATATGTAGCTATTCTTGTACGGTTTTCAACATATATGATACACTGCCATGCTAAGAAGTTTGAAAGAATCGAACCATAATTTTTTAGTTACTTTTTATTCCTCTTGCTCTGATAAATGTATAACTACATGTACAATATGTATATTTTAAAAAGAAAAAGCTATGGTAACGTCTGTGACGAAAGAGATATATTTGGGATGTAATGCCACATCCACATTCCGGACCTTCACACACAACTTGTCCGAAGTAATTCTACATAATATCCGACTTCTCCCTTAACATTTTAGAATTACCCGTGTCCAAGTACAGATCAATTGCTTTGCTTCACGGATTCATGCAATGTGTCTTTATAACATTTCTATTGAACTCCATGTTAACCCCTGTTTCATAGAAGCTCACAGTATAATATAGATGCTGTATGACAATAATAGTAATGACGTAGCAAACGCGATTTAACTAACCAGTACAACCAGGAACACTTAACTTTAAAAATGATAGTTATTATAGAGCTTCAGTAAAACTCTTTGTATTATAAATGATGTTAGAAGTTCTACAATATGCGGTTGAAAATCTGTGTAACATATACTTCCATATGGTAGATAAAACGTATTTTATGTAAACACAAACTTAATTACAAGTATACATGTACGATGCACGGAGATATTTGTGTTGGAAACCATGAATTTCAATTTATTACTTTACGACTTAGACATGTTTATATATAAGACACTCATTACCGGCTTATTAATTTGTGGAGAGTGTGCTTCGAGTAACTTGTATTTCCATATATGTCAAATTAGACTTGATAATTGACGGCTGGCTAACTGTTCTACTTCCACTGTTTATTTTAATTCTGTTTTTATTTACCTAATACAAAATTATATTATTTTGCTGCATATGCTCCTGAAAACGCTATTATTTTCGTGGAAGCAGCTTTATTTCATTCCCATGAAGCTGCTAATGCTAATTTTAGTTTACAATACCGTGCCAGTGATAATCAACACGCATTTACAACAATTAGATAAAAATTAGAAAATGTTTAAACTTATTTATACGTCGACATTCAGCTAGCTCATAAGTTTTGG
Source organism: Agriotes lineatus (assembly GCA_940337035.1). Lineage (NCBI taxonomy): Eukaryota > Metazoa > Arthropoda > Insecta > Coleoptera > Elateridae > Agriotes > Agriotes lineatus. The sequence goes on from OW679194.1 coordinate 41,026,806, forward strand.
TCGATGAATGCCATTTTCAATGAAGTCGTTGTAATTTATTATTCCTATTTTACAAATCCTTTGCACTTTCATGGTTAACCCAATAACTAGAATAATAATATTTTCAAATAAAGTTGTCGTTCTTCTTATCTTCTAATTAATAATTTGTATGTGCAAACATTATTTTGCTATCAAAGGAAATAATATTTAAATGTTGGCACTGCGGCTACAAATATAAATTTCCATCGTAAATTTAAATTTCTTAAAATACTATGTCTCCTTTCTGCACCGACTGGCATTTTATAAACGATCTTTTTCATCAACATTGATGCACCTCCTCAAACAAACAAACTTTTTCCATAGTATAAAAATGACACAGACAGCATAGTCAGAGTGTGTTCCGGAAAAGCAGTGTCTGAAACCAGGCCCCTTACAAGCCGTAATGTATCAACTTTTCTAATCTGTTTATGCCGACTGGAATATTCTCTGAGGTGTCAAAAGCAAAGCAGTAAAACGTAAAACTTTAGGCGGAAAGTATGAAGTGATGCTCCGGAGTTATAACTGTACGTGGATTGTAAATCTAGAGAACTCAGTTTCCATATTTTTATCTAGTGGGTAGTCACAAGACTATTTATAATTCCAGCATTTCTTTGGTGTTATTAATGCGAAATTACATAAAAATTGATCAAGTAAATATGTCTATATATCAGTTATTTATTTTAGTTCGACTACTACTAGATAGGTTATACCTAAATTTTAGACCAAAGATGTGTACACTAAATTGCAAATACAGACATAACAAAAGTGCACTGAATGTTGCTAAATTAAAGCTTATTCGCTATATTTTTTATAAATATAATAAAACACTAAAAAATAGAAGAGAGAAGCAGATAAGCAAGTAATAAAATAAGGCTGCAGGTGCTCGCCTTTGCAAGTTTGTTTCACTGTAGCCTAAATTTGATAACTTACCGATGAGTGCTTTATTTAGTCTACTTTTTCCTACATGTAAACGAAGGAAATGAAGGAAATATTTTTATTTTCTAGAACTACTATTGCTTAATTCTGAAATTCTCAACAAATCTTAGGTTTTCTCTATGTGGTCTCATAGCAAATTGAAGCACTTGGCCCATCGATATTTCAGCTGCAAAGTCCGCACTTTGGTCATGTAACCATGAAGTCGCCTCAGTTTCTAAGCCGTCATTGTAGGTGATCTCTCGATTTTCAAACAGAAAGAAATCCGAGGTGCGAGATCCAACGAATAAGCGAGATGTAGAAGGATCTTGAAGCCCAGTTCAGTTGCTTTTGGTATCGTTGCAACGCATTTGTGCAACTACGCATTACTGTGCTGTCGAATCACTGCCTTTTGGAATCGTTTTCGGCGTTTGATTTTGATTTGGTTCCACAGTTTCCACGCGTTGATGGTGCCACCATCATCAAGAAAGTCGATAAGCAAAACGCATCGAGAACCTCAAAAAAACCGAGTGCATCACTTTGTCTGTCGATGGTCTCATTCTGAAGTTCTTTCGAGACGGAGAGTTGAAATGCTACCACTCCATGCTGTCTTCGTTGGTGAAAAGGTTTTAGTAATGAACTCAACTTTCGTCCAAGGCGACAATTCTGTTAATGGAAGTTGTCAGATTCTGCTTCGACACGAGCAGAAAGCTAACGAGATATGTTCAATCCATCCTAATTATGCAAGGTTGTCAACTTCAAACTGAAACCTACCTACTTTATATGCAAAATGTCATACAGTCTTTAGAGATTTAGTTGTAATTTTTACAGTAAAACGCCTATCTACCGTGACTATATTTTCACCTTTGATCACAAATTCAAATTTCTCTGTCGTTGCTGGTATTCCACCCTTTTCATCGTTTTCGATGCTTTCACTCTGCTTAACTCATTTTCCCACCGGTGAATGGTCGATCAAGATAGAGGAACGTGTTTGTAAATGGTTCTTAGCTTTTCAGCTATTTCAGTAACACAAACTCCCTCCCTAGTGAAGTATTCAATCACTACCCGGTGTTCATTTTTCTTCATTTCCAGAAACTATCACAACACACTCTACTAAGTCTAAAAGAACTAAAGAGTCGCACGCATCGGACAGAAATTTTTCAAACCGACTTACGATAAAATACAGAATGATAGACAACTAGATATGGTTTTTCAAGGCACACAAGATAGAAAACGGGAAATATAATATTACCTCGTACTTTTCTTCACGTTTATTCGGAGATTACATCTCTATTATGACAAATACAAACTTTCATATTTGTCGCTCAAAGCGTATAGCTAAATTATTTTTTTCTTTAAAAATTGCGAACATTTTAACGACCACAGTGTCAATGTTATTAGCTAGACAATTCGAAAGTCGACGACATTGCGAACCTATGACAGCTGAGGCGGGGGTAAATTTGATACGTGACGTGTAACATTTTTTCTATCAACTAATAAAAATAAAAATACCGTTGATTATTACAAATATTGATTGCCTAACTAAAGTGAGTGAGTGCTGTTTCTATAGTAACCAAACACAAAACAATTTTCTGTAATAGTCCTCGGACCGTTAAATTCATAACTGGCTTGTTATTTTGTTGTCATACCAACCAGATAACGAACCCGAAAACAAGTAGAAATAGGTTGGTAGCCCAAAAAAGAGTATAACAGAGGTTTTACTGATTAAAAATATTGTATTCGGAATGCTGAGAAAATATAATTTTGGTTGTATGAACCAAATTATGCATTATCCCAACTTTTAATAATATTTAAAATAATAAAAATAGGCTTCTACCTGCCATTAGTATCCTAGAATGTTTTGATAGAACTTTGCCCCAGCTTGTACTTTTATAATTGAACTTTGGACGTCTCCTTAGAGCCCCGACATTCCATATTCCTTTGGGACCAGCCAACTTACTTGCGCACTGCACCTAATTCCAAAATGGTTGTTACTTCTTTTATGCGTATCCGGTCTGTCAGAGTCTTCTTCCGTCCAGATTAACTTCTTTTTTTCTGAGTAAAACTTTAATCTCGCAGTCTTGCAAATTTTTTTGTGAAGTGAATAGAACCTAGGATTGACAGCCAAGTTGGGAAACCAACACTTATGCGAACATTTTAGTTTTTGCTGTTTTTAACAGTTCGAATTGCCCATCTTCACTAATAACTGAATCCAAATGTTTAAATCGTTGCAATTACCCAATCGGCTCTTCTTTTAACCATACGTAAATTTCTTCAAGTATCTCTGAACTGCGACAGTCCCCTGATATAATTTGGTGCACACATATGCTGCGTATTGCAATTAGAATCACTCAATCAACTGCTCTTTTATATAGTATAGCTATCCCATATTAATTTTCTTGTCACATTATCCAATGCATCTTGAGGCCCAAAAAATAGAAATAATATATTTTTTGCTTAAGTTACTAGCGCTTAGTGCTTTGTACCGCCCTAAATCCATGTCATGCTCCATCCCTGCTTTGCTTAATAGTGAAAGGTGTTAATACATTTCAAACTTTATCTTATTTGCTTTTATAACGATGTCTTCTTCTAGTCCTTTGGCACGCTCTTCTCTTCCCATGCAAATTTCAGAATTTCTAGTAATATTGAAGTTAATTCCTTGGCAAGACCTTGGATTTCCGATTGTACCTATACTATTGCGGCCCTGCGCATCTTTAACTTTCTGAGTGCTAATTGAAATCTCTTCATCAACCTCTTTACTGTGCGCTTTTTTTATGTCTTCCTTTATTTCTTCTTTATGATTTAAAAGTTCTTTAAAATAAATTTCCCATCTCACCATTGTTTTCGTAGCTCAATGGGAATGTCTTGTTCGTTCTAAGGTTCTTCAGTACGCTATATAATAATACTTTGATTATTGCTGAAATTATTATCTTCGAATTTTCCAATAACTGCTTTTTAGCGCATTAAACTGCAATATTTGATTTGTTTCTTTACATATAGTTGCTTTTCTATTCTCCAGCCTTTTTGGTGTTAAGACATCTTTTCTTCTCTTGTCATGTACTGCTACTCTGATGGCATTTGCTCACCATGTTGTATATGTTCTATTTTCCTTAGATAAAATATTCCACACGCACTATTGACAGTTTTACCTAACTTCTGTGAGGAACCTCTATATCGCTTCTAAATGATATGTATACCTTCGTCTTGTTTACTACTTTACTTCATCAAGTTTGTACTGTCTTTGATATGGTGGGTCAGTCAATTATTTAATATTTTTATCTGATTTCGGCTTTCACTAAATGGTGGTCACTACCTAGCGACTTTCATTTAATTCCTTTGTCCTTTACTAATGTTTAACAGCCTTTTTCTGGAATCACATAATTCAATTCAGATCTCCCTCACTCGGCTGTGTTCTTGTGTACTTGTGTATATCATGATGGAAGGACATTGTGCTGGTAACTGTCTTGCCGTTCTAACTTCATACTTTCTCTCCATATTTTCTATTGTAGCGTCATATTTAGTGGTGCTGTTTCCCACTCTTGTAAGTAGGGCGCCCCCCACCACAGTTGTTTTACCTTTTGTACAATCAACTACTTTCTTTACTTGGTCATAGAAGAACTACCTGCTAATCTTCGTTATTTCTAGACATTTATGTTCACCTCCACCAATATCAATTCGTCTGATATAGTATGTATACGTACTATTGTTAAGGTGACTAAACAGTTAGTCAAATTGTATTTATTTAAAGCTATAGTTTACAGCAAAATTCACTGCTGGCAGTTGAAGCTGGCTCTAGAGCGGGATGCGAAAAGTTCGTTCCTCCCATCTCGTACCCGGAAATTTCGTTCCCGAGCGGGCTCAATTTGTCTCCTAGATTACAGGTTGTGGAAAAACGAGTGCAGCGATTGGAATACAGTTAGATAATGAAAGATATTTTAATTAATTTATTTATTATAATAAACATAAGAACAAAATAAATTGTATTTATTAAAAATGACGGTTTAATCTAAGTATCTTCCTTATATCTGGTACACGGCCATTATTTCTCATTCTAATAGTATATTGTGTATCTAGGACGAAAAGCGTAACATTCCCAGACGATTGTGAATATTGTGTTGGGCGAGGCGAAAGCCGAGCCCAGCAACACAGGAGTCTGGGAATGTTGCTTTTTGTCCAAGATACACATACTATTTTTCCGACGATCGACACGAGTAATTAAAAAAATTAGGAAATAGTACTCGAATATTCCCTGCCTAGGCCGGGAATATTATTCCTGTACAGTTGTATTGTAAATTACCTAGCAACGGCTGATGTAATTAAATGTTTGAATGATTCCTGTACAGTTTTATTGTAAATTGCCTAGCAACGGCTGATGTAATGGAATGTTTGACTTTGCTTAACAAAATTGTGTCAATAATGTGACAATTCTAGTACGATTGGCGGAAAACAACTTTTTTTAGTAATATTTTGCAGTGTTATGAACACTAAGGGTAGTTTACCTGAAAAAAAATAGTTTTTGCTTAACCGTCAGGGCCGACTTGTTTTTGAAAAACTGAACATTTTCTTAAAAAACCAAGCAGGAATTTTAATTCCTATACCATTTTTATGTATAACTAAAAATAAAATTTAATTCCCTCCTCTCCCGGGGACTTACTGTTCTTATAAGTTTATTATAATAAATAAATTAATTAAAATATCTTTCATTTTTCTAACTGCATTCCGATCGCTGCACTCGTTTTTCAACACCCTGTAATCTAGGAGACAAATTGAGCTCGCTCGAGAACGAAATTTCCGGTTACGAGATGTGGGGAGACGAAATATTCCAGGAACGAAATGTGGGGTACGAAATGTGGGAAACGAAATGTGGGAACGAACTTTCCGCAAACCACAGCAGGTCTAGATGATCAGCTAGAAAATCCCATGTTGGCGCTCATTTTAGTTTTAATTTTCTATATTTGTAAAATGCAATGATAGGAACATACGTAAAACCACTAAAAAGAATATTTGCACTAGAATTGTACAAGGCATGGTCACATATGGAGTAGAAGTATGGGATGTAAATGGAAAAAATAGAAGTAAATTGCTATAGCTCGTTTCACTCTGACTATGCAGTGTACAGGGATAGGGCTAAAGTATTGCCATATTTCCACAGCAAGTCGCTTAAAACTGAACACGAAGACGTCAATCATAATAAATACGCCTTTTGTATTGCAATCGGCTTATTTGTTAATACCTTGTTGAAGTAAACCCTTTTTGTCGCTTCTGCGTCAATTTGAAAAGAGCAGCATATAATATACCTGAGTGCGGTCTACAAGCGGCAACGCAGCAGGCGAAGTTTGCCTTTAAATAACATTGTCGTATGTTCTCTGTACTGCATAGTCAGAGTGAAACGAGCTATAGCAACCGAAATGGACTTTCTGAGACGGAGTTGCTCTAAAACAAGATTAGACACGGTACGCAACGAAAGAATAAGGGAGGATATGCAGGTTGAAAAGGACATCATGGACGTAGTGCAAAAACGACAGCTGGTATGGTTTGGCCATGTTAATAGAATGGCAGAATCAAGATGGCCAAAAAGAATGCTGACATGGATACCGCCTGAGAAAAGAAAAAGAGGTCGGCCTAAAAGAAGTTGAAGGGACGACGTATTCGAAGCCATGCGTGCAAGAGATTTAGAGGAATATGCTTGCTATGACAGAAATGTGTGGAAACTGGGTGCGGATAAACGGCGACAGCTGTAGTCTTCCGCTATATACCGGGTGAATATTCCAAAACCGAACATAGGCAATTAACATGGGAAAAAGGTTTTTCGCAGATTGCTGCTCCCTATTTTAACTTATAACTTATAATGACACCAATCGAAAGAAGATTATTTTTATTAGTTAATTTTCAGTTGTATTAATTTATTATTTTATCGAAAATTCGGGATAAATCTGATGTTAAAAAATCATATCTTGCCATGACTTTTATAGTCGCCAACGGCATAATGAATCTGTCACTTGAATGACGTTTGAATCTGTTTATTGTCTTACGAGTTATGGCTCAACATGATTTTCCGAATTGAATTTATTGCGAATTTTTGATAAAATAATGAGAAATGCAACTGAAAATTAACTAATTCGCATATCACTAGATGAGAAAAAAATTTTCTTTCGATTGGTGTCATTATAAACTCTCTAAGTTAAAATGGGGAGCAGTAATCTGCTGTTCGGTTGGGATACGGAAAGTTCGTTCCCCACATTTCGTTCCCCACATTTCGTACCCCACATTTCGTTCCCGGGATATATCGTCTCCCCACATCTTGTACCCGGAAACTTCGTTCCCGAGCGAGCTCAATTTGTCTCGTAGATTACAGGGCGTTGAAAAACGAGTGCAGCGATCTGAATACAGTTAGAAAATGAAAGATATTTTAATTAATTTATTTATGATAAGAACAAAATTAATGGTATTTATTAAAAATGACGGTTTAATCTAAGTACGTATCTTCCTAATATTTTTTATAGGGCCATAATTTCTCATTCTGAACAACTTTTCTTAGCAATATTTTGCCGTATCATGAACAAAAAAGGTAGTTTAACTGAAAAGAAAATAATTTTTGCTTAACTGTCAAGGACGACTTGTTTTGAAAAACTGAAAATTTTCTTAAAATTCTCTACAAACCAAGAAGGAATTATAATTCCTATAACATTTTTATGTAAAATAAAAGAGGAATATGCTCTTTGGCACAACTAAAAATAAAATTTAATTCCCTCTTGTAAACTCAATCCGGGAACATACTGTATATAGTTCTTATCAGTTTATTATAATAAATAAATTAATTAAAATATCTTTCATTTTTCCAACTCCATTCCGATCGCTGTACTCGTTTTTCAACACCGTGTAATCTAGGAGACAAATTGAGCTCGCTCGGGAACGAAGTTTCCTGGTACGAGATGTGGGAAGACGAAATATCCCCGGAACGAAATGTGGGGTACGAAATGTGGTGAACGAAATGTGGGGAACGAACTTTCCGCAAACCGTTCGGTTTCGGAATATTCACCCGGTATATTACATTTTATATATTGTAATTTACTCTACCTACATTAACGGTTGATATTTTAAGTTTGCGAAACGCTGATTTACTAACAAATAAAAAATGTTTTGACAAAAGAGCTAAATCTACATAACCAAGTATTATAGTGTAACCTGAAGATAAACATAATAAACTTAAGTCATTGCCTTCTACTGCGCAAATAGGAAGTGAATATACTATACAATTTTAATATTCTCTCTACCCAGTTCCAACATATAATACATGCTACTCCTGTTGGTCATCTCTCTTCTATTTCAACTCGGCTATAAGATTCAGCTCGTTTATTACTAATTTTGTGATAACCCTTACGTTTCCCCCTTCTTCTCCGTTAGCCCCAATAGATTCATACTTGCTTTACTGCTTTTTTGTTTTACTTTACACTTAAAACTGCAGAACACATTATTTCTAATATATCAAACAACATTCCCACCAGAGGGTGAATTATCATTTATCTACTGATACTATCTAGAAGGGGAGTTCAGATATAAATTGGAATTTGCCTTGAAATTTAAGTTAACGATAATGCAAATTATGTCTCTTGTATTTGAGAGTACATCAAATATTTGTTGCGTTTGTCACTATTGTACACTGTCAATATGGTAGAATTAGCATATCCTCTGATACATAAACACAAATTCTTGTCACATAAAACGTGAAATCAGCTGAATTATTGGTCAGACTTAGAGCATAACTAGGATAGAAATATTTGCGTCTGTCGTACATAACAAGTATCAATGGCTGGGAAAAATATTTACCATCAATTTGAGATTATGTTCTCATTGGGTTTCAGGTCTTTTCCGTATAGAATAAAAGCGACGTTGAATTTAAGCTTTGATGCTTTTGAATCGGTTTGAAAGATAAAGACTAAGTTTTTTTTCAGTTAACATTAACGTGCAATCAATCAACTAAAAAACGGATAAGTGTATCATAGAAGCACAAGCAATCCCAATCACCCAGCTTGCAAATGATATATATTTTTAGGAGTTCTGGGGTGCTCGAATTGTCAATATTAAAACTAAATTTTGACGTTCTAGATCACCACCACTGGCGGATCCAAGGGGGTGTCAATGGGGTCAATTGACACCCCTTGGGCCTGTCAAAAAAATGTAATCGGATAAAAAGTTGACCACTTTGTTTTAATTATAAACAAAGCGCACCCTCATAGCATCCGCTCGTAATTTAAATTTGAATTTTCCGGATGCTTGTTCCACATTTTTCATTTCTTTCTAATTCTAATAGGCGCAAACTCGCTCTCACTCCCAGCGTTGGTAAGGGTTTTCGTCGTTCGTCGATGTCGGTTCTGTGACCTGTCTAGTGTCTATCAGTCTCCACTACCGGCGTATTTTAATTTTTTTCTAATTATATAATGTTTTTATTGTTTGTTTTAAATTATACAACTAGTTAGTCAAAGTTTAAAATATCCAAAGTCTGGAAAATTTCAATTTTAACGTTAAATACTCGTATGTAAAGCAATGCTTATTTTATAATATTTTTTTTTTCTAATTTTGACATAGGTATAAAGTATCACTCTTCAAAATTGAGTGAAGTTTCGATACGTCTTACTTTTTGCAATCGGTTGAGAAAAGTACAATATTTCACAACCAGTGACGAAGTAGCTACTTTAGCTACTATACGTAGCTACAAAATAAGGAATTTCCTAACTGGTTTTATAAATTGTTCAAATTTATTTTCTGTGTTTTATTTTTTAGAATGGCCCCAGCTTTTAATGAAAAAACAAGAAACATTAGACTCCTTTCTACATAACAAAACCCACTGCCCTTCATGTCAATCAGGATAAGACTGTAGAAATTCAAAATCCAGAGAAAGTAGATGCTTTGTTAACAAATTCAACAGAAACTGAAACCTAATCCACTTGTATTCCCAATAATGGGGAGAATGCAAGTTTGTCAAACGAGATCGGAGCTTATTTTGACAGCACTGATAGACTTCTTTAGAGTCGTTCTAATTTCAAGAAAAAGAATTATTGGAGAACACTTAGGTTCTCCAAAAAACGTGCGTATTTCCTTTCTGAAAAAAAAAAATACATGGGAAAGTAATTAAAGTACATTTAAATTAGTTATTTGGATAAATATACTTCACTTACCTATTCGCATATAAAACAAGGAGCTTTTGTTGGTTTTTCTTGAAATAAAGCATGTGAAGTGGCTTAAATGGTTTTTTAATGAAAAAGAGATAAATTTAGAGGTATGAAGTGACATATCAAAAGAAAGCTCATTACAAGCGCTTTTCAAAAGTTTTAAAATATACAAGGCCTTCCATTTGAAAAAAAAACGAAATTATTAAATTTGCTAATGTTCAGCACCATGTATATCAGTAATACCCAAAACCAGCATTTTATTTATTTTATTTATTTATTTATTTATTTCGGGGTCGCAACAAGCACAAGGCTCAATTACAGCAACCCACAATTAAAAAATAAAAATTACAGACTCTCAAGACGAAAGCAAACATTATCGATAATAGAAAAAAAACACAATTAAACATAAAAAGCCGGAATGCAAAATGAGAATAAAAACAGTATACACTTAACTAGAATAACAATTGTAAAGTTTAGCTTTGAACGTCTGAAGGGAATCAAAATGAATATCTAACGTATTACAATTAGACAAATAAAAGTTATAAAGCAATGATAATCTTGTTACAGGAGAGTTGTTAGCTGAACTAGTTCTGTTAAAAGGGATACCAAGCAACGTAACACTTCTAGTATTACCAATAGGGATTCTAAAAGTAAAGTTAGATAAAAGATCTGGGCTATCCAACTTTTGGTTAAAAAGCTTGTATAGAAGTATAAGATCCAATATTTCTCTTCGCCTTTTTAGAGAACCGATTGCAATCTGGTTGAACGGAAATTTAGTAGAAAAGAATCGTATAAATTTATTTTGAAGACCTTCTAACCGATCTATATATGTACTGTATTGGGGGTTCCAAACAGTGCTGCAGTACTCTAAATGACTTCGGATCAAAGAGAAATAAAGGATCTTAAGCGCATCGGGATTTGTGAAATGTTTGCACGTTCTAATTAGAAATCCTAACATTTGATATGATTTCCTGGCAATTTTATCAATATGGATATCAAACAGTACCTTATTATCTATCGTGACACCCAAATCTTTTATATTAGTAACTACTTTGAGAGGATCAACACCCAAAAAATATTGGAAGTCAGTAACCTGTCGATTACGTGTGAATTTGATTTGGTAGCATTTGTTAATGTTTAAGATTAAACTATTTTCTTTGCAATATGCATTCAATCTGTTTAAGTCGGTTTGAAAATTTATACAATCTTGGATATTGGAGATAACAGTGAAGATTTTAAGATCGTCGGCGTACAATAGAAACTTGGTGAACCGAAAACAGCGGGAGATATCGTTTATAAAAATAATGAAAAACAAAGGGCCTAGGTGCGACCCTTGAGGAACACCTGACGAAACAATTTTTGGTTCAGATTTATAGCAATTAACTACAACAAGCTGAGATCTATTTCTAAGATATGATGATATCCATCGAAGGAGATTACCATGGATGCCGATCGAGTTAAGTTTTGCTAATAAAATTGTATGGCTGATTTTATCAAACGCTTTGCTGAAATCTGTATAAACAGCGTCAACTTGCTGCCGGCTGTCCATGCTTTTTAATATATATTCTGTATAAGAAAGTAAATTAGTGTTAACCGACCTACCAGTAAAAAATCCGTGCTGTTGCTGAATGATAAAAGGTTTTACCGACGAAAAAATTACGTTATAAATTATTTTTTCTAAAACTTTGTTAAAAATGCAGAGTTTAGAAATAGGTCGATAGTTTTCAACGTTATCTCTATTGCCAGATTTGTATATAGGCACGACATGCGAATTTTTCCAGATTGCAGGGCAACAGCCTTCACGTAATGATTTATTAAAAAGAATGGATAAAGGAAGAGATAGGCTTGAAGCACATTGCTTTATAAAAAGCGCGGGGATGCCATCGGGTCCTGCGCCTTTGTTCGTATCGAGAGCTATTAAAATTTTAAAAACAGTTTTATCAGAAATTGTAATATTAGAAATAGATAAATTGGTAACCATTTTATAGATCGTTTCACGATTATCAACATGTTTTTCACTAGAAAATACAAACTGAAAATATGTGGAAAATAAATTACAGATTCCAGGACCATCGGAGGCCATAGCACCTGCATATTGCAAATTTGAAGGAATTCCAGCACAGAGCTTTTTATTAGATACAAATGACCAAAATTTTTTAGGATTTTCCCGAATATTATTTTGCACATCTAACAAGTACTGTTTGTGACTTAAGCTAATTAAATTTCGCACACGCTTTCTAAGCAAGCTAAATATATTATAGTAGTGCAAGGTTTTGTATCTTTTAAATTGCCTGTGTGCTGATTGTTTTTCCCGAAGCAGTCTTATAATTGCAGGCGTGAACCAAACAGGGTACTGTCGACTTCCAATATTTTTAGATGGGACGTGCTGAGTAATAATGCTATTAATAATAAAGTAGAATTTAGTAACACTCTGGTCAGTATTTAGATTACGAAATTCTGTGTACCAGTCTAACGACGACAGTTTTTCATTTATAATTGTGTAATTGGCCCTTTTAAAAATAAAAATTTTTCTAGGTGCTTTACAAATTGCAGTAGAGGCGCTACAGTTTAAATACATTTCTAATGGCATGTGGTGATTATCTATTTTGACGAGGGGCTCATCACACTTTACGTTGTCGTTGTTAGATAGTACAAGATCGAGCAATCTGTTGTTAACATTTAATACATGATTAAATTGCATAAGATTGCAAAAAGATAAACAATCAACAAGTTCTTTGGCGCTAATATCATATGAGTGTTTAGGAATTAAATAATCCAAATTATTTTGGCGAGATTAAAATCACCACAAATAAGAATCATATCACCATCTGGCAAGGAATTTGCTATAATCTGTAAATTATTAACAAAAGTAATAAAGGCAAGACGATCAGTAGGAGGAAGATAAACACAGCACACATGTAACTTTCGCATTTTTGAAGAGCTGGTTGTAGATATTTATACCCACAAATCCTCGGCATTGGTGCACCACATGGGTTTTTCAATACACGATAGGTGTTTGCGCACTGCAATCAGGACTCCACCTCCATCAAGTTTGTGCGAAGTTGCCACCGAACGATCCCTTCTGTACACTGCGTAATCGCCACACATCACTTCGTGATTGTAAACGGAGTTATTTAAATTAGTTTCTGTGAAACAGATTACATCAAAGCTACACTTTACGGAACTTAGATATGTTTCATTGGTTTTTGTTCGTAGACCACGAACGTTTTGGTAATAAACTGAAATGTCCGTCACCATAATTATAAAACGAAAATAATAATTAATGTAACCACAGTACACAGCCGATTACGAGTGGATGACCTACAGCTTTAGGAGATCGTTGTCCGAGTTAAATACTTTTATTGGGGATGTATCGTACTTCCGCATAAATATTCGGCAGTTTTTCACCCACACGTACTTGAAATTTTGGTTTTTAGCCACCTCCCTGGTTTTCTTATACAATAATTTGTTGGCAGGGGATAAATGGTCACTGACGTAGATAGTTTGCGGTGAACCTTCCATTTTTAGATCCGCAGTGGATAAGCCTTTACGGTTCTTAAAGCAAGCTAAAAATTCGTCTTTTTGCTGCGGGAAACTAGCTTTATTACAATATTACGGGGCCGATTTGATGAATTAGAAATCGCCGGTACACGGTGGCCAATATCGATGTCACTTTTAGTTATAGAGCAACCAGTTAGTTTGCCAATTTCGGGTAGTATATCGTACACGTTTTCATTTGGTTTTTCAGGCAAATTTTGTATCTCTAAATTATTCATTCGTGAATATTGCTCTAGAGCTGCTAGTCTTTTGTTAAGATCGACAACTTCTTCTTTTAAGACGGCATTTTCTTTTTGGAGTACGTCGATTTTCTTTAGTTGAGACTCAAAATTTTTTAGACTGCGATCAAATTCCGTAACCTTATCACATCACATCGAAGAATTTCGTCCTGGGTTTTGCTAACGTGAGACATAATATCACTTTTCATACCTTGCAAGAGCTGTTGTAGATATGCAGCATTAGGTACCTCAAGGCAGGGATCTTTTTGCACCACTTGGCCGTTTTCTTCGTAATCTTCTTCGACGAGCAAAGAATTATTTCCGCGACAAGTGACGCACTTCCAAGATGCTCCCGATGATTCTAAAGTATTCAGTTGGGTAATGGATAAGCCGACGCATTTTAGGTGATAGAGCTGTCGACAATTCCCATAGCACTTGACACCTGGTGATTTTTTTGTCACTGGCATGGTACAAATAGTACACGACCCCATTATCAACCCAATGATGGTTTGTTGTGATTGTTTGGAATAATAAAATTAGGAATTTGCACTAGTACAATTAACAAAACTTAACTGCTTTTGCACAACGATGCTTACAGCCCGAGAGGCACAGGTTAACTGCCACGTAAAAGGTAATTCACGAATAGCATACTGTTTTGGTAATGTTTTTATTCCTTCAATTGCTTTCTCTTACAGCAGCCACCTGAAATTTAGCATTTTTTTGGCATCAAATTAATATCTCCAAAATAGTTGATGTTAGAACCATACTACTTGATATAAAATTATTAGTATATCAACGCAAAACTTTCAAGTGATCTAAATATAGCATATTCCATTTTAAAAAAAAGTTTGATTAGCCACACTTTTTTGAGCCAGCCTGTAATGTGCACCACCGTTGTAACTACAACTTTTATGTACACAATATTTATGTAACTCTCATAATTTTAGTAATATCTCCCCCCCCTCTCCATCGTTGCCGGACCCTATATACATATAGTTCACTTTTTATTTTAGCATAGCTAGAATAGTTTACTGTTCCTTTTTTTAAATAGTGTAAAGTTTACTTTGTTTGTTATTTATGTATAGTCTATATGGCTGAAATAGCGGTTCAATATTCTTTTGTTTAAATATAGTGTTAATTGAGTTTGTGTCTGTTATTTGTTGATATCGAAAAAAATTCAAATATATATACTGTTTTGAAAAATCAATTTTTATTTTTTACCTCTTTTATTCTAAATATCTACCAAGTACTATTCCATAGTAGGCAGTACCTATTTAAACTATTAGTTTAGGCTTACTGTTTAATCTAAAAAAAAATTGCTGAACCCCCCCCCCCCCCCCCCCAGGAAGTCTCTTGATCCGCCTATGATCACCACCCAGAAAAATTGTTGGCGTGGTGTGCCTGACACCTTGTGAACTTAAAATAGTAATTTATTATACAAGACGATAAAGTTAAATTTTATCCACGAGTGAATCGTTTAACGTCGAGACGTTAATGATTCAAGAGTGGGTAGAAATAACTAGATCATCGTGTATAATACAATATTTTTTTCTATAGCAAGAACTTTAACAATTTCAAAAGAAAATAATGACAGTCAATCACATTTCAAAATGTCAGTAGCTAGATTGGGTTGCTACGATAATACGAAGCTGTCATATTTAATTTAAACAAAGGTTAGAAAATTAAATTACTTTATCTATCCTTGATGTTAAAGTGCTACTTTATCTACCCTTGCTGTTAAAGTAAAACTTGACCTTTTGTTTTGAGTTGAGAAAAGCACACTTTAACATGTGCTATAGAAAAAAAGGATTTTTTCTAATAGTTATGCTCAATTGCTAAGAGCAACGTTAGCTCTGATGATGCAAGCAGGGATGTCTTACGAAACGATAGTCTATATGGTTGTACAAACAGCAAATAGGCCAAGTTTGTCTAATTATCCATGGTTACAAGATACCTACATTACCAATACGCACCAAATCATGGATGGCTTGTGTTGTAAGGGCTTACGATCCACCAAGGAATATAATTATAAAAAAATCCTTGTTTCAGTTCAAAAGATGTAAGGTAGATGAAGAGACAATACACCGTCGTCGATTAGTCGTTGCCGTTGCCGATTCGCCATCGCCGATTCACCGTAGCTCAAATTCGTCGTCTACCCGATTTGCAGTAGGACCGATACGCCGCGCCGCCGCGCCGTCCCGAATAGCCGTATTTTTTAAATGCTTATTTAATAAAGATATAGTCTGTAATTCTATCTATAATGAATTTTTATGACAACAGATTATTTCTGTGTTGAGTTTCAATCATTTTACAACATAGTTATTGTTCAAGATATTCTAGAAGTTATTGTGTTGGGTTTGGTAATGTTACTTTTCTAACTGAAAACAACAAAATCGCAGTAAGAGCAACGCTAGAGAGTGCATTAGTGATAACATGTTACACATACTTTTTTTTTATATTTTATATACACTGAATTAAGAGTAATATTTTTCTTTATTTAAACTTTATGTGCCGACGGCGAATGTTCTGACGGCGAATTTTCCGACGGCAAATTGTAACTACACGAATCGAGGACGAGTCGGTGACGGCTAGTCGGCGATGGCGAATTGTCCTAGACGTTTGAACTACGTAAAGCCAAAAAATGCTAGGTATTTATCTATCTAGAAAGGCAATGCGATCGAAATCGAAATGTAATTTTAATTAATATTGCTAATCTTGAAAATGGTTTTTGGTCTTTTGGATGGAGCTATTATTGGGTTAGCTGCTGTGTTTCTCTAATCTGCATTTAAAAACAATCTTCTACTTCTTTATAATAACTAAAGCAAAGACAGGGATTTTATAAAATGAGTGTATACTGTTATACTCTATACTGAAACTAATCTAAATTAAATTTGAAAACGCGTTCCAAGAACTGTCGACTTTTATCCTTCACCGACTTCTGCAAAACTGAAAGAGTCAAATGTACATTCTCAAGGTATGTTCGATTCATTGAATTACTAAAATATAACTCCGCGAAATCGCATTAAAGTTTTACAGAAGTCTGTTCAGCGATGCCTGTGTACCTGATTAGTAATTCTAACTTCAGCATGGACGACAGCTACGTAAATCGAAGCACGAAGGTTTGTATGAGTTTAAACTCGCGAACGTTTGTACAAGATATCCGCTTGCGCTCGTGCTTGCGTTACAGGTGATTGTAATTGGCTTTAAATTGAGATTAAGACCTTTTGAACTGCCTGACTGTACTGCAATAGTACGTGTGGCACATTGTAAGCTTGCATTTATACCGCGTTGCACCCTCAATGCAATAACTGCTTCCAGTCACTGCACTTGTGTGGAGCAAAGAGCCATTAGACCTTGTTACCTGCAAACATGTTTGTCGTTTGATTTTAATCTCCCGACAAATTCGCAGCTTGCCCTCACAATAGGTCGACCTAATTAGAATTAATTGCCTCTAACTGATCCTTTCGTTGCAGAAGAGTGGCCTACAACAAAGATAAGCTCAGAGGAACCGGAATTTCTGGCGCCGATTCATAATTTAACAGTTCCGGTTGGCAGAGAGGCTGTCTTATCCTGCACTGTCAGCAACCTCGGAAAATACAAGGTAAGGCCTGACAATTGTGCTGTCGTTTCAACGAGCGCCCAGAACGCTAAGTAATGTACAAGCTGTAATTATTTGCTCGCGATTGCTCGACAGACCTACATCATGTTTCGATGTAAACAGCAAATCGTCAAACAATATTTGTTCTTAAATGATTGTATTTGAAGAAAATAGTTATCATTAGTTTATTTAATAAGAGTCACTCCATTTGTGATTCTGAACAGGTCTTAAATATGAATATGTTCACCAGTGTACCAAATATTTAGTTAAAAAAAGTTAGGGATGTCAAAATAGATAATCATATTTTATAGCCCATCAAAAGTACTTCAGTTATACAAAACGGCTTAAGTAACAATTTATACAATACTTACACACCTATTCCGCAAAATAAACAGTAAGGTTATTGGTGCATATTTATATGTATTAGTCTATACACAAAAGTAAAATAAGTTGTTATAACAGAAAATCATTAGTATAATCCATTCACATTGTTTCCTCCTGCCAGCAGGCTATGTTAAGGTAACATTTTTGTTGGTGCGTATGCGAAACAGCTAAACATGACAAAACTGGGTTATGTTGTTTTCAATTTGTGGTTAAGATTTTTGAAGGCTTGTACTGTCGCCACTTAAATTTTTTCCTCTTTCCATAAAGTTTGTGGAATTTTGACATTAAAATTGTAACACTGCCAATAAAGCAGTTGTATAAAATGCCATCAAACAGTAGATTAAATTTTAACAACACTACGTTAACACTGTATAATAGGTTCAAATTTTAATAAATTAACATACAATAAAGACGAATTAATATCATATAGACAAAGGTAAGCTTTCACAGAACTAGTACAATCTGTGGATCAATTTAGGGGTTGCTTATACTATAGGTACAGATACACATACAATAGTAATAGGAATTTTATAGAAAACTATATAGTAGCAACATAAGTTCTATATAAAACTATGCAGCAAAGAAACTATTAAATTGTTATTATACACTGCTTACCTTTTATATAAGTGATATTTATTTAAGTGACAAATTTATAACTTCCTATAAGTAAAGGTATGAAAAATACCATTCTATAGTTCATTCAAATTCAAGATAGAGCAAAATCTGCAACCCAAATTACAAATATCAGCAGTAAGTTGATTACTAATATGATTTTATTAAAATTTAGATCAGAGAGATATGGCTTAGTTGCTGTCTTGATGAATGTCAAAATCAAATTCGAGGTTAGCAGGTTAGGTTTTACGTCAGTTCGTGTCAAAACTGACGCAAAACCTAACCTGCTGGGTGGCAGATTTTGCTCTATCTTGAATTTGAATATACTATAGTATTTTTGAGAAAGAGAGAACAGTTCCAATCGAATAAAACCAATCACTTAATAGATAACGCTCATATATTAAAAACATACTTCAAAACTTTTATATCTATTTACATTCAATCCATTTGTGCCTTATGCGTTGTTTTCCTCCGTTTTTATGCCGTTGCTGAAATCTGCATCGGAATCGGATTGATGCTTTTTTCTGCTTCTGAATCTTCCATTGCAGTTATAATGGGAGGTAAGTCATCACAGTAAAATGCGCCATGTATTTTTTCAGTCCTCTCGAAATACGTTTTTAATGTGCCTGATATAATTTGTCCAAATAGTGGATGTACACATGGTGATGGTTTCAAGCCATAACATCCACCCTATCTTTAGATTATTATGAATTTATATGCTTATTATAAAATCCCTTACAAAAGCTCAACTCCATCTCAATAGTTGTTCATGTTCGTGCCTGTTTAGAATGTCGTCAATAATATATTCGTTATTATGTGAAGCATGCTTAATCAAATCAAAAAATTTTTTGGTAGGCCGTTGGTCAAAGTAAATGTTATGTCCTTTCTCTCATTTCTGGATGTGTCTTTTATGGGATGACCAATTTGGTGGCTTACGTACAAGCATTGAGTGGTAGGGGGCGTTACTCATAATCACTAAACATTTTCCATCTAACACAGACAAAGAGAAAACTAATTGATCTTGTACCCATTGTCTAAATACATATATCTCTATTCATTGCTTTGTGGAAGTCTTTGTCATTATTGTTGCCGTCTAAAATTAATTCGAATTCTGGTGAAAAATCTACATTACATCCCACTTGTAAAACTGTAAATATTTTGCTTTCCCTTAAATTTTTGATGGATTGCTTTTTAAATCTGTACATTTACCTATAACTGTTCTGGGCTACCATTCTGATAGATTCAGATTTCGTAAATAAATACAAAATTAATTTTCTCACTAAAATTTAGAATCTTGAAATAGGCTAGAATGTAGTTTACGGGTTTTGTATATGTAAGACAGAAATAGACTAGTATGCGACTATCATCTAGTTTGCTCAAAATCAAGGTATTTTGTTTAAGAAAACGCTGAATTCTAGAAAACTAGATTTTAAGTCACAAATGTCTGTCTATCTAACGCCTATAAAGGGCGTATACATTCACATTATCCACCACCGATATACTATTATATGTTAATAAACTACCGAGAAGACTTCTACAATTTGAGTTTTGATTTGAAATTTTGCCAAATTGTTGAATATGACATTTCTTGACATTAATATCTACACATCCAATTTTAACACCTGTATAAAATTTTGTAGCTATCATGCTTATGCCGATGACACTCAATTATATATCTCCTTCGTTCCGTCTGATTTGGCTAATGCCATTACTGGAATAAATTCGGATCTAGATAATATTTATAACATGTCACTACGGCACTGTCTATTTTTAAACCCATCTAAATCGCAAATAATACTGTTTGGAAATAAACACAACTGCAGTAACATACCAAATATCGATATTAAAATTAATGGCATCATAGTACCTACGGTTGAGCGTGCAAAAAATTTGGGCTTGCTTTTAGACAATTCTTTTAGGTTTTCACATCATATTTCCAAAAGTATTCAGAGAGCATATGCAAATTTAAGAATTTGATTTCCCCACAGACATTACTTCTCCACTAAAATTAAAACTTTACTGTATGAATCTTTGGTTCTCTCTCAGTTTACGTTTTGTAGTTCTGTATATAGTCCTTGCTTAAATTCCATCGATAGAAACCGTATCCAAAAAGTACAAAATTCCTGCCTGCGATACATATTTGGTATTCGTAAATTTGAACGTATATCCCACAAACTATCTGAAATTGGATGGTTAAATATTTATCATCGCTTCTACTTATGGTCTGCGTTTTTATTTTATAAAATTATTTCTTTTAAAGCCCCTACTTACCTATTCGATAAAACACGTTTTCGAACTGACGTACACAACATTAACATCAGAAATAAAGAGAACATTACCCCATCGATTCACACAACTGCGCTTTACGAACGTTCATTTTCGTATGGAATTTCGAAGATAAACAATCCATTACCTAATTCATTAAAACATCTTCAAACGTAATTTGTTTAAAATTTTATTGTCAGATCAAATAGGGGATACTATATGAAAAGATGTGCTGTTTTTAATTACACATGTTAAGATAGTTGTTTAGTAATTGATTTGAATTCTCGCTTGAAAACGAATTCTATTGATGTATAATCTACTCCACTGAGCCGAATGGAATTTTTTTAGTGATTTTTTTAGAATAACTTTTAGATTTAGGCATTTACTCATTGATGTTTAAACATATTGATTTCAAGGTTTAAGTGGTAGAGCAGGGTGTATGGAATCTCCCTACACGCCTGAACTTCACCTTGTGGTTCTTTTATCTTTTCGGATTTTTACGATGTTTAGTTTTTGTTAAATATTGTAAAAGAAAAAGAATAAAGGCTATTATTATTATTATTAATGTGAGTTTTTTAATAGTAATTTTCAACTGATTGACTTTTCCTAAAATCCGAGAGCAACATTTGTGCTTATTTTTTGTCGAAGTTACTGTAGCTTGGAAATATAATCTTTAGTTATTATTTGGTATTCTGAAAACAAGTGTTTCCATCAAACTTATATTTTTTAATAAATGAAATACATCAAGATGCACGGCGTAGTTATTCAGCAAAATGCCGTGCATCATAATGAATTCTATTTTTTACACAGACAATATTAGCTTGACGAAAAAACTGAAAGAGCTAAATGAGGTTTCAATAAATTATACTTTTCACTAAATATTCTTTTATAATAAAATTATTGTTTCTAAGAACTTTATAATAAATGCATTTAAAAAGTTTACCGGTTTCAACCTCTTACCTCCAACGCACAAATTAAAAAAAAATTCTTAAATGAGTCCACTATTGATAAAACATTTTTGGAAACTTTCAGTAATACTAGGACGAGAGGTCAAAATATTGCCGACAATAATTTTTGCGATTCAGATACGAGTTTCTAAAGCAACAGAAATGAGAAAAAAATTGTCTGCAATATTTCGACCCAGAGTTCTATTCGTCTTGACAATTTAACTTTTCATTAAAAAATAGTTACAGAAAAAATTGTCGCTGAAATAAAGCTCCTCGAAATATTGTCACTACAATTATTGTTACAGAAAAAATTGTCGCTGAAATAAAGTTCCTCGAATTATTGTCGCTGAAATAAAGCTCCTCAAATTATTGTCACTAAAATAATCGTTCTATTGGTAGTTTATTTTAAAATTGAAGGATGCCATTGGTTGAGAATGGCACCAGTTAAATTGTCAGTAATAATAGGACGAGAGGTCAAAATATTGCCGACAATAATTTTTGCGATTCAGATACGAGTTTCTGCGGCGACGAAAATAACGACGAGTGCTTGCACGAGTCCTTATTTTCTAAAGCAACAGAAACGAGACAATCTGAAGAGCAAAAATTGTCTGCAATATTTCGACCTAGAGTCCTATTCGTCTTGACAATTTAACTTTTCACTAAAAAATAGTTACAGAAAAAATTGTCGCTGAAATAAAGCTCCTCGAATTATTGTCGCTGAAATAAAGCTCTTCGAATTATTGTCACTAAAATAATCGTTCGATTGGTAGTTTATTTTTAAATTGAAGAATGCCATTGGTTGACAATGATACCAGTTAAATTGTCACTTCAATACCATTTCCCAGTTGTCAGTAAAATGATAAAAACCTAATTGTAATTGCCCTTTTTAGGGGGGTGTAACTCAGCGGGAAGGGATTTACAAGGAAAAATGTATATGCAAAATTTTTGTGTTTCTCTATGAGCCCTCGAAGTTATTCGGTATAATTTGGGACACCCAGTATATTATTTGCGTAATGAATGAGGAATGATAACTATCAAATTATATTTGTATTTTGGTAATGTCTTTGTTACCGACTGAGCAGTACACCTTTCGAAAACATACCTACATGCAAAGACTGCCAGAATCACAAATAGAGTAAACGGGGTATAGCTATGTCAATCAAAAGCGTAATCACAAGTGTACTACAAAACGGTTAACAACTTCCAGAATATACGATTTGGTATTTAAAAATACCACTCGCTTTTGCTCGAAAAGATGACAATCTTAAATTTAAAACTAAAATAATATTCCAATAACATACCAGAGCCTTAGACCCCGAGGGCCTAGAATAAAAGCAGCAGATATTATCCACTGAAGGATTATTCTTTATCTGAAAAGAGCCCTTAAAACGGTATATAGAAAATAGCTTTTCAGAAAAATAAAAAATTGGGAATTGAAAATAATAGTTAGATGTCTTTATGATTTATTTAAATTGAAGGCAACAATTTGATTTGATGACATTTCACAGCAAAAACAGTTCTCCGAGCATCGCAAAGATCTCTATTTTAGAGCTACTTATGTTCATACTCGTATTACTTGTTAATGAGTTAATACACACGCATTAAAACCTGCAAAGTAAATTTATTCAGTGATAGACTGTCAGCACGAGTGGTTTAAATAGTACTGGAAGTAGAAAATAATGTGGTTGAAAGGAATAAATCCAAACTGATTACTTCAATAATTACAACAATGGTTATTAGAAGTAGTTCAGTACTTAATTCAATAGATAAGTAAATATTGATTGAATATGGAGGTAGAGGCTATGCGAATGTGATAAATATTTATATGGAATAAATAGCTGATAATAGGTTAGAATGAAAACTGTTAATAACATTAATTTCCTATGAAAAATTATACGTAAACTATGTACATGGTATAAAATGATAGTTTACGAAGCTAGCATAGCACCACAATTTTAATATGCCCTCATAAACTCAAATCATATAAAATCCGATTTTTATGTACTCTCCAATTTAGCCAAGGCATATTAGACAAATTTTAAGAGAAACCCCAAAAAACTGTAGTGCTAAGTTTTAGTACAAATGTTCCGTAGTCTTAGTATCATAGCACCCAAACCTTGCATAGCACCGACCCTTTAAAGGTCCTCGTCTGTGGGGTTGCGGCGTAGCAGTTTTTTAGAGCAAGAAGCAAAAAAAAACAAACCGCGTGTTCATTAGATAAAATCGCTCTAAAGTACATTATCCGTTTATATTACAGAAAAATTGTATTATAAGAAGTTGTTAAAAATGTAAACTTATAGCCCGCTGCAAAATTTCAGAAATATTGCCCCAGTTTTGTGAAAGCATGTGCATGCACTTGCCATTCTTTCTAATAAACATGATTTCATGAAAGTCAACCGAGATTTCTGAAACATTGCATCAAACCATGATTTCAGACTATGAAAAAATTTTCTTAATGCTGTTTTGCTATGTGCCAAACAACAAAAGTACTTTGCCTGAACAGAAAATGTTTTAACTACTGCCCAGGCCTCCTCGATACGGCGCCGGCACTCCAGATGCTGTTAAGCCTGTAAGGAAAATCTTCAAAAACTAGTACGTTTCTGTATTCTCCCGCATAAGTCAAGCCCAAATTCATAGTGTAGTGGCGAAGCCTCAGAACTATAGTCCATACGATCTTTCTTTCCGCTTGTTTTAAGTACCAACGCTCCCCAGTTTATTTTAGGACCTTTGATTCAATTCTCCGTACGCTGGTTTTATAAAGTAGACTTTGTTCTCGCATGCAAAGCAATGCATTTTGTCTTATCACTTTCTCAGAATTTCGTCGTTCAAAACGCAGCCCAAAAGTTCCGAGTTTTCTTGCGAATTGCTGCGTCAAAAGTTGCATCAGCTTGGAATTTTCCGAGCGATCTGCATAAGCTAAAAAGCGAACGCGTTTAAGTCACGCCTGCGTGGTCTCATTCCGTTTCCGCTTCGTTGGCCCTTCTGTATCAGGGAGTCAAGACAACTCCAAATTTACTTGTTTCTTCTCTGATCTCCACGTTTCGCATATGATATGGAGCGATACTCGTAGCGGTTTTCATTGCTTTCTGGCACTCTTTCAATTATTACCGCTGCATTTGTGAAGATCCATGTCTCACAACCATAAGTTAGTGTTGGTTAGTATAGACTAGTTTACTATTAAGAACGAGTAACGATTATATGATCCATAAGAGTACTAGACGTAGGTGCTACCCTTGTAGGAGTATAAACCAACTAACTCAACTCAAATATCTCTAAGAATTTGCTGTAATTTATTGTTAAATTATTATTTGGTATATATGTACCACAATTATCACTTGCAATCTTTTCTCATTCTTATTTTATCGCCATAATTTTAACCAGTAATAGCAAAGTAGTATGTAGGTAAAATGAAGCTATGTTAGATACAACTACTAAAATAAATAAATAAAATATCAAGTTACGTTAATAAACACATATATACATTTTAGAGTTATTTAAAATAGCAACATAATTCGAAAACTTACGCTTTTCGAAATAAAATCGCCTATAAACAATTTTTGTTACTGATTTAATAATAGTATATTAAAGTATGAGTGGATAACAAGGTCTTTAAAACACGCGCGAGTTTTCGAGCACGACGGCGTAGCCGGAGTGCTCGAAATAGAGCAAGTGTTTTAAAGACCAGTTATCCACGAATACTTTACGCTATTTTTTATTATACCTCCAATACTGGAACTAAATGACGCACTAAAAACTTAGAAATAATTTTTGTCGTGATAAATCGAGAGGTCATAATAATATTGCTACTATAGTTACGAGAATTATTTACGTTTTTGTCGCGTCCATGACCGTTGTTGCATTCAGTCGTTTCCTTGACAACCTTTAAAGCTCGGCGAGCTTTAATCGCCTGTATTCGCACGCTCAGGCGTGCTTTTGGGCCGATTCTACAATGCAAGTATATACTTAGAATAAGCTATCCGAAGTATAATTGTCATAGTTTTCTTTGTTACAACAATCGTTTCTAGGGTATTTATTCCCGGGATAACTTTATCCTTCGATTGTAGAACCGGCCCTTAAACGGCGATTCTGATGCAGGTATAATAAAAAAATATGTATAGTGATTGAAGATCTGAATGATTTGATTTACACGTCATTTTAAAAATATTCTGGTTGGTTGGGATTCTACAACTATACAGTAGTAATACTAAAAATAATATTATATGTTATCGTTCTTTACAGCTCGAAGCCGTGGGCAATCGCTCACTTGCTGTTCCAGCCTTCACACATTTGGAAGCGACGAAAATGAGAATAAATTTAACTCGGACGCACAATAATGGGCACGTAGACTACACGCTCAATCCTTAAAGCCTAGAAAATGACAAAATTGAGCTCTCTTGGTGTATTTTATCTTAGGTGTCGATTCGGAAAGTCTTCTTATTTTATTGCATGCACTATAAATTTTCGAGATTTTATGATTCAACTAAAAGTCCGCGATTCGATGGCGCTCGCATCACATCTAGATGGCAAGGTCGATAATTCTTAGTGAAACTGATTAATGCGAATAATTTATGAGGGGTACTGCAACGGATCGATTGCTGAGAATTCTATTGGGCTTAAGATTAAAATTTATAAGTTTAATGGTTTAAAGCTTGGGACAAGCGGAAAGAGGCAAACCTGGCTGCCTTCTCCCTTTAAGTTCGAAATAGTTACGCTGGGCACCTAAACCTGTGTTTCAAACTTTATAAAATGGAAAGGTCTGGCTTACTACCACCTTAACAACACAGCTGAAAACACTCAGAAAGCTATAGTTACAATTTTGCAGTACTACATTATGGTAATATTATGCGCACTTACTTTAGTATTACGCTTCAATGTAGTTGTAACTGTTCCGTAGTAGCTACATTATTTTTAAACTGTTCAATATTTATCCTCTAGGCCGATATTGAAATAACACTTTCAATATTAACCTACTCTATACTATGCGTTTCTAATTACATTTATCTAGTTATTCTATTTCAAAGAAAACAGTATCTTACTAAAACTGAATATTAATTAATGCTGTATTAATCGATTGTTTATTTATATGCATTCCTCTGTAGGAGCCAAACATTTTACTGAACAACCAGTCAGTCTCAACGACTTTCATTTCAATTGTTTTCTAAATCTTATAATGTAATTATAGAGTTATGGTAATGCAGACAATACAAAATGTATAACAGTGTATGCAACTATAAGATGCAACAGCTGATTTTCTGTTTTTAGGACAGACGTGTTCAGTACAGCTAGCGATAGTTACCTATAAGGATGTTACGTTTACATTTTATTTGCGAAATGGTTTACCTACCTATGGTTTACTAAAATAATGGGTTATTAATTTGGATGCTTACCACTGGGATTGCGAAACCGGTAAGATATACAAGATCGGCTAAATTGGAAGAATGTTGCAGATTCTAATGCCGAATAATATTAAAAAATCCAACCGCATTAGATTTTGACTCATGTCCAAAAACAAAAATTTTGATCTTCA
This sequence comes from Agriotes lineatus, assembly GCA_940337035.1. Classification (NCBI taxonomy): domain Eukaryota; kingdom Metazoa; phylum Arthropoda; class Insecta; order Coleoptera; family Elateridae; genus Agriotes; species Agriotes lineatus. Next base: position 41,054,015 of record OW679194.1, read on the forward strand.
TATTAGGCATTTATTATGACCCTTTTTGAGGAAGAATAAAACCTGATCTTGTATTTTCATTTGTTTTCATCATTTTCGAGATATTGATCGTAACTTTCTTATTTAAAATGTACATCAAGTATGGCTATGGGCCTATGGCACTATTACGAAACCCTACCTCTTTTTACTGATATGAGATTTGCTACACTTATTTTCTTAAATAATCGAGATATATCAAAGATATGTCATTTTATTTTCCGATTAAATGATTACGACCTGCTGTAAAGAAAATATATTTTTTACATATCTGTTTTATTTATGACAATAAGTGTAGCAAACCATATATCAATGATAATAGGAAAAGTAACTACTTAATGCTGTGCATTTAAAATAAAGGAGCTAGTATCAATATTTCAACAATTATGAAAACCAATGAAAATCTAAAATCAGATTTGAACTCTCCTTTAGAAAGGGTCACAGTAGTGCCTGATAAAAAACAAAATTCTTGTTTTTTGGACATTACTTAAAAACTCTGTAATAGTGTTCTAATAATGTTAATTCAATTTATTCTATATAATGTAATAAACAACGTATAAAAAACCAAAAACAATTTATTTTGGTTATTTGAACATAACGCAAAAACTAAAGCGGCCACAGAATATTACTTAGTTATGCTATTCCCCGCCATTTTTTGTGTAAAGTGCTCGAAACAACCGAACTCACACAAGATAAATAAACACCCCCAATTACAATCGAGTCTACTCAAACACGACCCACAAGTATAAAATAACCTCCTTGCTGCATTGGGGCATTCATTTCGAATGTCAAAGCTTACACTACCTATGGGGGCGACGGTTGCCTTTACCCTTCGATCGTCAAGTTAAAACTGCTATACTGCCGATCTGCAGCGACAACGTTTTATCTCGTAATTCTCATAGATAGTACAGTAAAATTGTCGGAAAATACCCCGTCACCTTAAAAAAATTGGCCGCGGCGATTCCTCTTGCCCAGTGGTTTAGGGTCATTGGACAAGTGTAAAACCAAAACGGCGTCACCCCACCCTTTGCCAAACAGCCGCCATCTTGATAACAATTGAATTTGTTTTTTCTCGCGATCCATTAGTCGCGCAGAAAAAGTTATTGAACAAAAAATGTTGGAAATAAAATTCTACATATTTTATATCCTTGCCGCGATACCGAGAAGTTGGTATTTCAAACGGTAGAGGGCAACAAAGTTACCAAAAATTTGTTTTCGCGATTCTAGCTCTGCGGGAGTGGTTTTTTCCGAAAATTGCAAATGTGAAAGTTGTAGTGCTTGAAAAAATATGCACGAATCTCTTTTAATAATGGGATTGATTTAAATAGTCTCCGAGTGACAGCCCTTCAAAGTCCGCGCAGCGTGGGAAATGTACGATATATTCCGGGGCAGCGAAGTAACCGTTTCTCTTTTGCGAGATAAAATCGCCACGTCACTCAAGTAGTTTCAATGTGAATAGGTTTTCATAACCTACAAAATTTCAACGCATTCTTGGTCATTGCCGCGATACCGAGAAATTGGTATAGGTAAAAGAAATGAAAATGATGGAAAAGGAGTATATGAGCCCAGAATGATATCATTTGGCTCAGATCCGTAAAGCTCTTAAATTTGCTGGTGTAATATTTATTATATAATATGATAATTGCAATTGTTTGTAAATTTTGCCACAGGAATGACCAAAATTCAACAAATTGACAATTGCTTTACCAAGTGCCATTTCTGCAAAAATAATACAGACACCCGACTGTCTGTATGTTATTAAACAACAAACAGCTTGTTTCACTTCAACTAAAACATGCTACGGTGAACGAAATTATATTTTGATCGTTTGGGCCAAATGAAATTAATCGGTAATTTATTTTATTCAATTTTGACAGTTTAAAGTGACATTATTAACTCTATTAACTTCATAACCTTCATAAACAGTTTATGATTCACAATTGAAATAAAAGTGTTTTAATTCACTAGAGAATTAAAAAAGTTAAATTCACTAGAGAATTAAAAAAGTTTCAATGAAGAACAACATATTTTATTATCTACAAATATTTACATTCAATTATTATTTCTCTTTGTAGTGTGTAATATATAATTACTAAAATTTAGATCAAATCGACGATGAATGGGAAAATTTATATCTGAGTTTGAATATTTTTTAAATGTTTTATCAAAAATTTCGTCATAATTGAATAAAAACATATAGACGCCACTTGAATTAAACATTTATTAACTCAAAGATATCATCTCACTCGCACTACGTGCTCGTGAGCTCAACATCTTTTCGTGAATAAACATATCTTTAATTCACTTGGTGTATAATATTTATTAAAGTTAGTGTTTCCCGACTACTTTTTGTAATTTGCTATTGTTAAAGCTGTTAAAATACTGCTAAAAACGTCTACAATTACGATGTAAGAATATTGACCAAGAAGATTCTCTTTTGTGGGTACAAAATAAAGATACCGGAAAAATCTTAACTATGCCAAATGATTTGATTCTGGGCTCGTATATTGAAAGTAATTTCTTTTTGCATAAACCCTAAGACATACTGTAGTCTACTCAGACACGTTTTCTTTTTTTTGGAGCTGTTTCTTCGTCTTGGTTGGGAGCCTCGGACACAACCGAGTTATTATCGACCATGATAGAAATGTTGCTAAAACTTTTATTGAAAAAAGAGCTCACAACTTGTTATAAACGCAATGTGAAAAATTCTTGGAAAAAATCCGTGAATACGATTGTGAGTGCTGTTTCGTGATTGTATTCTGATTAAAAATGGATAATAGTACGAGCGATAATGGTTTTCTTTATGTTAACCAAATGGCAGACATGGCATCTCGTTATTTATAATAAGTGCGGGATATAAATAATTTACATCTCTCCACTTCTCCGCGCTGCGCGGACTTTGAAGGGCTGTCACTCAAAGACTATTTAAATTAATCACATTATTAAAAGAAATTCCTGTATATTTTTTCAAGCACTACAACTTTCACATTCGCAATTTTCGGAAAAAATCACCCCCACAGCGCTAGAATGGCGGAAACAGATTTTTGGTAACTTTGTCGTCCTCTACCGTTTTAAATACTAACTTCTCGGTATCACGGTACGGATCAAAAATGTGTAGAATTTTATTTCCAATATTTTTTGCTTAATAACTTTTTCTGTGCGACCAATGGATCGCGAGAAAAAACAAATTCCAGGTAAAACGACAATTGTACTGTACTAAGAAGTTTGGAGTACATTTCAGAGTGCCCTCACCAGCTGACAGCTGCTTTGTGCGTATGATACGAGCGAGTGTGAACTTTTGTTACGTTGGCATAGTTTATGGATATTGTTTTACTTGTTTTAATCGATATCGAATAGCGATCTCTTGATCTTAGTATTTAAATCACATATGTTGTTAATTGCAGAATAGTTACTTTTTTTAATAGCATCAAAGATGTTGACGGCTGGGAGGCTCGTGCCCGTGAGCTTCTAAGTAGCAACACGCCACTGGATTGAAAGCAATGACTTTAGATGATTCTAAAAAATTGCAGTGTTTGCAATGAGAAACATAACGCGAGACAATCTATAGCTTTACTAACTAAAAAAATGCAAAGTGTTCATTTTAGTAAAACACCGTGATGTTCCATAATTGCATGAGCATCTAAGAAAACATCCTTGATAAGACGCTCTTTCGAAGTTCATTAAAGTTGCTCTTTCAGGACTACTAAAATGCATCATTATTTGAATTATTTCTTCTTTCATTTTTATTCAAAGGGGTTTTGCGGAAAACAACACAACTTTGGATGTAAAAAACCATTCCAGCAAATTCACTTGTCGAGGTTGTTGAGTATTGTCTAAATAACCGTTACTCTCAGTCAAAACTCCCTTTTGATAACGATTATATAAAAAAGGCACTGTGTTGGGAACTCCAGACATTCATCACTACTAAATGCTTTAATAGAAAATGCCGAATCAGACGCAAACATTCAACTATATGATATCAAAGTGTAGTACTAAATGTATGATTTTAAATGCCTATAATTGTTTTCCAAAATATTAGCATATTAGTATTTAAAATTTTCCGACGAATTCAATAAAAACGAATCCACAATGTTATTTGTCCAGCTAATCTGAGATTGAACCAAAAATCTAAATCATTCGCTCCCAAATACATGAGGTTGTTAAGAGACCGCCAAGGAGTACTCTAGAAAGATTCTGTCACTTCCATCATTGACGGAAAACATCACAGTTTGATTTAGGGAGTCAATCTATAAGGACGCCACCATTTAGAAACGTTCTTGATTGTTCTCCACAGTTGAAAAGTTCCGGGGTTTAGTCCCGTATTGTCGCAGCTACTAGGATTTCGAAACAGTAAAAAATAGTGCTCCGGTAGATCGAATAAATCACACGTGTCAGGGGAAATTCGCTTTGCATTGTGCTAAATCAGAGACCATTGAGAGTCTAAGTGCGTTTCTCTGTAAGTACTTTGTTTCTTCATGTTTCGTTAAACTGCGATTGTGGAGATATTACAGGATCCTTTTCAGCTGGGACTTTGTTTTCCTGCAATATTTATTGCAAGTCGTGGGCTGCGCCAGGCGAAAGAACAACGAGAAAAAGGGCACTAATAACGGGATTTAAGTAGAAAACATGATTATGAAAAAATAAACAAGAGGGGTGATTAAAAATTAAGTGAGTTAAAAGGACTGGCGGGGGATTTTCTTTGAACTGCTTACTTTCTATTTAGTCCCGGCAAACATAATTATATTTGCTTTAAAAACAGTTGCGCTTTTTGCTCCCCTTAATGCGAAATGCTCGTTTTCAATCCGAAATCAATAAACAATTTGCCAAAATAAAGGAAATAATGACAATCCGGGCTTTGTCTACTCGTCAACAATCGTAAATAATTCTGGAAGCGCAGTCCTCGCGAAATAATGCCCTATCGACGAAACCTATCAAATAAATTGTCTTCTGTGTTTCTAATTAATAGTTATTCAGGGGCGGGCCCGATTCTACTAGCTTCGTGTCAGAAACGAGTACTTATCGTTATGAATGCTACAAACAGTCGTTTAGCTATTTACTCTCAAATATTAAAAAAGCTCCATTATAAATGTGACTCGTTCAACAAACCCTTTTACCTACGTTTTCGATAACTAATGATGATACAAACGTGTTAACCTGTTTCATTTTCGACGGTATTAAATAGAAATATTTGTTACTATCAGAGCTAGAACCGTTTGCACATTTTCATTTCAACTGTTACACATTTAAACATTGTGACGTTTGTAAATTTTGTATAACCACTAAAACTAAGTAAACGACAAATTATCAATTCTGACGTATGACTGTTACATAAATTACATCCATTGCTATTTCTGTACTACTTAAAATTTTATGAAAAATACAAGTAGCGCTTAAGCAATCATATATTACAACAAAAATTATAAGACTTATTAAATCAATAGCATACATGGTATTAATGTAAGCACACAAAAATTTACTAAATGAGAAAGATTAAATCGAATTGGAAAATTAAAAAACCCTGATGGAAAAAAGCTGCACTTAGCATATAAAGACTATTGAATAAAACGATTCACAGATTCCGTTGCACGCAAAAGCCTAATCGAACAAACACAATTATATATATGCTATTGCGTATCATCTCTAAAACAAGCCCAATAAGCGTGTATATTATTAAAACTTGGTTCGTGTACTCGTACCTACTATTTTGCAAATCGAAAAATACAGCAAAAATTCGCAAAATACACCAAACAAGTGAAGTTGTTAAAGAGCGGATCCCTGTTTACTAGTTATATTACAACGATATCAAAATTTAAAATATGTATCGTCCATAACAAACATGATTTGAGAAGCTGTGGGGCATCAATCTCAGATGGAAGCACTGGAATGATAGTTGCGGCCCCGAGTATACGAAAGCTTGAATAAATACTCTCTGATATGCATCCTCTGACCACGTCTGTCGAGACACCAGAACCGATCTGTGCTACCAAGTGGTATGTAGTTTTCAACATAGGGCATGCAGTACAACAGATGGTGGACACCAAGGTGCGGCTTCTTCAACAGTCGAAAACTTGCGATAGATTGTCGAAGGTAACGTGAAGGGTATATGAAGTTACTCGGAAAAAGCCTAAAATGAATCCCATAAAACGTCAGCCCACTCGAAGGTATAGCGATAACAGTTACATACCTGAGATGAAGATTGACCAACTGGGCTTACTTACCAAGTTTCTGATTAAATCAGATAAATGCAACAATTCACTAAACTATTATATTAAGTCTGCATCCCATTACTGACGACTTTCGAGATTAAATCAGTTTACTGAACGCTCATCGTAAGTGGCCTAAAAAGTACGTGTTATAGCGTCAGCAATAAAGTGAAGACTAAAAACTATACAAGTAGTCTAATACACAACGCCGTACTCTAAAAACGCCAAAAAGAAAAATATATCAGGACCGTTGCTGCATAAAATGTTTTATTAAGTATTCGTAATATAAAACTCATTCTTAATATCATCGATGATCTTATGTATATTAGATTAGCTTTCTTACGAATACATAATGAGGCTACTCTTAGTTCAATCTCGAAATTACGATGTGATCTCAAAATTACGACCTGAACCTGAAACTTCGGTTTCAATCTCAATTTACGTTATAAACGCTTCGCCTTAATCTTAAGTGGGGAGTTCAACTATATGCAGAGTGATAAAAACTAAAAGTTATCGCACTGTCTACACTGCATTTTACAAAAACTACATTTGAACGTATATTAGTTGTATTATTAGTTCATGTGAACAGTGTATCATCGTCTCGCTAAACAAATATGCAAAAATATGTAATTTAACCAAGTTTATTGATTAAATTGAAAGGTAACATGAAAATAACATGTGGATAAGTTAAACAAGATGCCGAAAATGATCTTCAAACTTCAAACAAATTTACAATAATATGTCAAAGAGCGTGCAACAGATTAGAGTCATACTTTTTAGGTTCTGAATGAAACTTCAAGTCTCCGGATCATCACAAATGTATGCTAAATCGTTTTCAATACGTAGTTATCATACTATTCTTAATATGTATCTGAGTCTATTGTACATGAACATGTAGATATCATTCATACAGGCTTCTAGAAAACATTCGACCATACTGTGTATAGACGGTCAGATTTTGGAAGACTTCTCAACTGGGTACCACCAAGACATGAACAGAGATTTGTATACGCCGAGCGGCTCGCAATAGTTCTAAGTAAGGAGTTTCATTCCCGCAACACAATTGTCCCATATAATATATTCAAATACAAATTGAGGAAGCATTATGATATTAGCCTGACTCGGATTAACTTCGACTTTAATCGGCCACAAAATGTATCCTAATCCGCTATATGTTCAATATGGGCCTAATACCGTTAACGGCTATTGTTTTGCAACATAATATTTTTATACAATACCTACATGTTATTGTACTATATCAGTACTGTCTACTTAATCGAAGTGTAACCCATAACATCCGAGGCCGTTAAAATTTAGTAGATATTACGAAATTAGTATTTAAAGGTATTTGGCCGATATTGAGCATATAACGGACTAGCATACATTTTGTGGCCGAGGCCAGTTAGACCGAGGACAGTAATTTATATGGGTCAATTATATGTAATAGCAGCATTATTTTTTAACAGTTTTTGTAATATTTACTAAAAGTGGTCAATTTTAAGATTTCTGATTTTATATAGTAGTGTAGCAACATATGTTTGCCAATTTGTTTTCAAATAAATGAAGACGATGTACATGACTGGATATTGTAGCAGCGGTTATAACGGCCGTGACTGTTAAATTTTAACGGTCGACATTTCGATCAATCAGACAGCACTGATGTAGTGCCGTATCATCGAAACCCGTTATGCTCTAGAGAACCGATTAAAATTTCATTTTTCTACGACCACTACTTAAAGTAGGCCTTTTAGCACTAGCTTGTTTCACTAAAATTACGTTTTATAAATCAGCCTGTTAAAAGTGAAATCCGCTGTTTACTTGTAGCACATGTGTTTTAAAGTAAACAGCTGGTGGTGCATTTAGAATTTTGAACTGGAAGTGTGGTTATAGTTACTTCTTTCGTTAGAGGTAAAGTGTTTTTTATATAATTAAAGCATTATGTAATGAATAATGTAAAATGTGTAGTATTATAATTACCTTTGATAACTAACTTTGAGAGCTACCGGCTGCAGAAACAGTCACTTGTGCCGTCAAGGCCATCTCTTTACTATGACATAAATTACAACTGTCATAAATGCAAATATTTGTTAAATGGACATTTATGGATTAATAACAGTAAATTTAAGGCCGTAGAAAAAATATTGTGTGCAAACTCGTGCATAAACATCAACTTTTAGCACTTGTTGCACAAATAGCTATTATGTTGGCAGTGATGAGTAAAGGTATTTAATAATGTAATCTATAAAAATTTGACAGAATCACTCCATTTTTAGAGAATGTTTAATACTGAGCACAAAGTGGTTCTGCGTATGGAAACTGCAGAAAATAGCTTTATGCAGGTCTAGCCGTTGTTGTTATTAACGTTTTTTATGCATTTAACAGAAATTTGTTAAAATAACATTAACCTTAAACTGTTTGATGTAAAATGCCAATGCGACTTTTACTACCAACGACTGCCAACATAAATATAATAAGAAACAATTCCACAGCCCTTTAGTGAATAAAAGTTTTCAACCATATGATTCAATAACATACGGCCGCTATTACACATAACTAGTCGGATAATTTATTAGCCTCGGCCTAATCAGCCACTGTAATTCGTGGTACAGTGGCTATATAATGACAGTGTGGTCAATTTTAAAAAAGGCAGCCATTAAGAGTCGTCTCTACAACAACCATCCACGCCCTTAGGTATTGTTCTGTGCACGGCCTGCTCAATTGTAAGACAAAGTCACCCTGCTAAATTGTGACATAAACGTCATTTTATACGGACTGCACATACATATGTGAAATTCCGAGATGCTTTGCAGAGCGCTGTATACCCACGATCGCGCAAATTTGTGCAATATGAGGTGGTCAAAAAATGTGCAGTGTAACATTAATTTTACAAGAATGTCAATAATATTACTTCAACAGAATTAAACGGCAAGAGACGATGTGAAAAAGGAATCGCTGCCAGCAATTAAAAATCCTCGTTAACGAGAAACCTAATATTGGAATATAAGTCAAGGTGTCCTTTTTTATCTTCTTTATTGTGTTTTTGTACATAGAAAACGAAAATTGACAACATTTTGCGTTGATCGACACAGAGATTACGTACAAAAACTCAACAAAAACAGTTTTTTTATATTCATAATCAAACCGTTGTATTTATTCCACCAGTTAATTTAGAGGAATAGAAGATTCAGTGTTACGTAGCCAATAAATTATCTTTAATTTGATGCAATAATCTTTGGCATTAAGACATTTATATAGTTTATTATAGCTTTTGATTTGGACTAATGCGCAATTTTCGCAAAAAGCATTTTACTTTAACTCGTTGACATTTACTTATGCAAACGAAAATTCGGTATTTGCTTACACAGAACACTGCAGAATTTTATGAGGATTATTTCATTCCACTTCATATTGGGGCTACTTTCAATAATAAAAGACTTAGAAGCAATTCTGTGTGACTATGTGTGATTTCGTAAAACGACTCTTAGTGGCGGATTTTAAAACAACCAATCAGAAACAGGACCAAAATTAACCACACTGTTTTTATAGAGCCACTGTAATTCGTGGCATTTCTCTATTAGTGTTCTCACTTTAGGTGGTTTAAATGTGCACTGTGCAGTACTGTATCCGTTGCGAAATTCGGCTTGCTCGGGTGGTTGGTAGTCATTGAATTTGTTGAATAGTCGATTAGTAACGATTTTGGTTAGTAACTTGTAAGGATGTGGCAGTAGACTTACGAGTATAGTTCGATAATTGTGGATTTTGAGTTTGTCCTCTTTTGTAATAGAACAACAACGTAGTTTTTACAAGTTTCGGGCAGTTTGGCTTTGGAAAAGCATTTATTTAGTAATATTTTCCTTGACTCCGTTTTATTGCCTAAATTACTTAACTTAGCAGATCGTAATTTATTCAGAGTTTTCACAATATGAGCATTACAAAAAATGATTTAGAAGTAACCAAGTTGAAAACGACACATTAAATATAGTACAAAGAAGTTCATTGAAAAAAGAGCATTTCAGTCATCTTCGAGGCATCGTAATATGAAAGATTCATAATGGAATCGAAATGCTTTACTACAAAATTATTTAAGTATACATTTTTTTACAAATTTGAGCAACCTTGGGTTGTCCTGTTAGACTTGGACAGTGTGAGCCGTTGTTCGGTAATAATACAACCACCAACAAACTTACAACTGTCGCTGTACAACATATTTTTGAACACGAATGTACATATTTCATTTCCAGTTTCGCCATCGTATTACCCTTCAAAAGCAATGTTTAAGCTACGTTCTTTCAATTTTAATAATAACAAAGATTCACATTTAATCCCATCGAAATTAGACACCTGTAATTCACTGATACTTCAAACTCCGCCTTAATGCACACCGTGTCCTCGACCGCGAGTATGGAGCTCACGTGAAACCTGATAAAAATGCGGTTTTAATTAAAAATATTTACAACTACACCTCCTCGCGGGGAGACCAACCGAAACAGGGATCTGACCCAGATTCACCGGTGTAGGAATTATTAAATTTTACTGCCAAGAAATAAATTATTGCGTGCTATATAATATTAACAGCTTAAAACCCCACGATGTGTTGGTTCAATAAGACACGCAGCCTGATTTATCATTTTAAAACGGCGACCTTGCGGGGTTGACAATCTATACATTATTCAAGCCTTAGGCTGGTACACTTAAAGCCCAATATTAAAAATTTGGGTGTGGGAGAATGGGACTAGGAGGCGGCTGGTATATTACATGCTAATTGAGCGTTGTTTGTAACATTAACGATCGTTGATCAACAATTTTTAATTGTGAATGAATTTTTAATTAGGAGCAAGAAATACTAAGTTTTTTCTCTAACAGTACGAGTTTTGGTAAAATACGCTAAGCAAGTACATACAGGGTGCTTCTTAATGATATGCCAATATTGAATGATGTGAATCTACATGAAAAATTAATGATAGTTTGCTTGATAAACTATGGTCCAAAGATGTTCCGTTACGAAAATACTTGAATATTTTCCATCAAATTGTTTGGAGAATTTTGGTGGATTTTTTGTTATATGCGTACCATATTTTAAGAATACAGGCATTACTTCCCAGAAATTATATATATCTTCATGATATTGCACCGAATCCGCAATTTGAAACACATATTCTGTTCACGGAGGAAGCTAATTTTTCAAGATGTCCATTCAGAATTTTCACAACAATCATTTGTGGGCGGAAGAAAATCCCTTGGAGCACAAGCTTACCTCAATTTCCTTTAAGAACAACTGTCTTTGCTGGTTGAGCATGTTCCGATAGCAATAAGAAACCATATGTTGTACATGCACGCTGGTACACCAGCACATTTCAGTGTAGTGGTTCGCAATTACTATTTACAAACTGTTTATCCTAATCGTTGGATTGGCCGCGGGGGCCACAAGAATAACCACCAAGGTCCCCCGACCTCAACAGCTTAGATTTCTTTTTCAGGGGCCATCGTAAGACGCTAGTGTACACAAGTCCCATTAACACTGTAGAGAAATTAAGAAAAAAAAAGAGTTGCAGCATGTGATAGAATAAAAAATATTCCGGGAATATTTCAACCAGTACGCAATTCCCTGAGAAGGAGGGCGGAAGCATGCATATTAAGTGAACGGGGCCATTTTCAACAATCTTTGTAGTAATGGCTCCATCTTAGTTCTAATGTTGTATGTTCTCAGTTGTTGTTGTTCATTACATCTAGATTCCAACCCGTAATGTGTTTAATTTTTCCTATTAAATTCATAGATAATAATTTCGAAAGCTTCTTTTACTCAATAAACGGCGCATCGCAGGAAAACAACTCAAGAGAGCTCGTATGTTTCAAATTAAACGGTAAATTCAAAAATATTTTTTATTTTAGAAAACTCCATTGGCGTACCATTTTTTTTAAATATCGAAGTCACTGCCCGTACGCACGCCACTGTTAAAGCTGAAAATTATTTTTATATTGAAAAATATGCACCCTTATTAACTGTCGCTACGTACTAAATATCACTAAAATATCTCAAGCGGTTTCGAAAATATTAATTAATTTCCATTTTTTGCCTAAAACTTTAACACCACTAATTTTTGTACGGAATATCATTAAAGTACACCCTGTATGTCTCTTTCTACAACCGTAAATATCGTTCATCAGGCTATCAGAAGTTGAATTGTATTATATCTACTGATTCAAACAATCAGCACTACCTAAAACTATAGGGACTCTACCTAAAACAATGTAGAGAATCGACGATCTTTGCAAAATGTTTTGTTTCGATTTTTTCTGTTTCTAATTTCACTCTTGCTCTCCTTCTTTAAACAGCGTTCGTCGTCCACAATTGAACATAATTATGCTTGTCCTAAATTCTTTTATCTATCCCGATCTTTTGAAAAATTTACTCAATTTCTACCGGAAATCTGTCTAATATCAGCATATCATCCTGTTAAAGGCCTTCCTCCAGGGTCCTTCGATAGTTTTCCGAGTACATCTTTTCTGGAACCATCATGGCGGCATTTTCCGCCCATTGTCACTTTGACTTTTTGATTAGTTCTATGATATTTTGAATTTTTAGTCCATTCTACTTTCTTTCTGTACCCTACTGTGATGCTTAATATAGCTCTCTCCATATGCCTTTGTTTTACTTGCAACTTGATTATTTGAGAAATTAATGGCCACGTTACCACTAATATTTTATGGATTTTTTTGGATTTATTTCTTCTAAGAAAAACTCAAATACTTTCTCAAGTCGATGCTTTTCTTCACTGATAATGCCGTTATCAACATTGAGTAAAACTTCGGCAGCCTGAATTTATCAAACATTTCTCCATTGATCACCTTCAGTCTTTTTTACCTCCATTTGCATTACTAATAGGGACTTCCATACATTTGTTTGCTTTCTGCGGTGATAACAATTCAAGTGCTATCCCTGCCTATTGAAATATATCAGAGACACATAAGATAGCTGTACCGGTTTTTTAATTTTCTTGAAGTGAAAACAAACATGTAAGCAAATTAAGATTTATTTACAAGTTAATTCTGTATCGAGAATGCCATTCTCTAGTAATGAAGTGAGGAGGCTACCTCACATATAAAACTCTCACGCACGTAATGACATGATTCGCGTTTGTTCAATGATATCGTAATTCCAACCCGTAAAAGATACATAGAAGTAAAGAGTATTTCAAATCGCGTTACTTTGAAAGTGTTAATTTATATTATAAAAATTTGGTGTGATAGACGCACACAACTTCCTTTTACAGTGATCTTACAGTTAGCCAAAAATTTAATTTTAAAATTTTAAGCATTTGTCAAAATTTTTCAAAAATTACAAATTCTACAAAAACGGTACAAAATAGAGCGTTAGTTAAACACACAAATTTTTTCTAGAATTTTAAGCTGAATTCAAAAATGTAATAATATACCGGGCGTTCTATTTAAATTAGGAGTTAATACAAAAAATAGAAAAGAAAAACAAAAGAAACCCATTTTAGAAGTATTTAACTGGAAAATCACTTATCTCACATCAATACACATTAAAACTGTAATAAAAATGTGAAGTTTTTAAAAAATCGTTAAAGCCGTTTTTGAAAAAATCTCAAAAAAACTGAAAAATCAGAAGAGTAAACACCTACTTCCGGTTATGCGATTTTCTTCAAACGCTTGGTGTCGCATCTACATAGTACACAAAACTTATATATAAAGTTTCAACGCCATACCTCTTTTCGTTTTTGAGATATTCTGTTCACAGGCAGACACACAGCTCACACACATACAGACACACACACAGACAGACCAATGAAAAAATACGTTTTTTGGGTTCAGGGGACTCTAAAACGTGAAGATCTGTTGGAAACTCAATTTCGAATTTTTGGGGTGAATCCAATACTTCCTTTATTGTAAAAGGAAGTAATAACGAATGCAATGATTTAAAAAAAATGAATATTGATAGAAAGCGTGTGGCCGGCTGGTAGAGTGCTTGCGCCAGCAGTCAGCAGGTAGTGGGTTCGAGCCCCACACCCGGACATCGGAAACATTGAACGCTCTCCGGCCATCATACGAACATCTTTGGTGGTCGTGACCCCTGTGTGGGCATTCTTCCTTAATTCAAGGCGTTAAGCTAGCCACTTACCCCGGCCGCGGCAGAAGATGGCTTATAAAACCGCACTGAGTGTGTGGAAATAACAAGATCGCAGCCTATATTAAGAGGAAGAAGAAGAAGGATATTGGTAGAATAAGACCTCTTCATTCTTCAACCTAAACCTCAACTGCTCGGCCTCCTTCTTGTTCGAAGTAAATTTGCATTTTCAGTTTCATGCACGAAGGCTATGGGCAAATAGAATTCCCATTAGTACCACTTACCATTTTCTCCACGATTTCAAAAAATTACGGACTTTACCATGTTTTAGAATAAAACGTAGAATGTGATAGTAGAAACGTCGTCGTCTTCTTCTTCTTCTCCTTCTGCTTCATTTGCCGTTTGCATTGTACAATAGGTTCTTCTCATCTACTCGCCACACTTCTTCATTTTACCAATCTTCTTCTTTCACTCATATAATATTTTACCATGGTTTTCTATGATCGATGAGTACAGCCTCTTTTTCTTTTACCAGGAAGACTCTAGCTTGCTCTTTAGCAGCCTATCAAATGACATTCGCTGAATGTGGCTCTGTCATTTTAACCTTCTTTGCTCGATGTCTTTTTACGATGGTATCCTGGACATTCATTAGATTTAAAATGTATTCTTTCCTTACTCGACATTTTAAGGTAGATAAGTCGAGCGCACCTCCAAAAATTCAATAATCAACAATTTGTCGTTGTTCTTGCTAAAAGTGTTAAGAACCATATATATTTTAACAGTATATTGTATATAAGTGTCTTTACGTTACTGATAATATTTCTGTTGTATAAATTTCAGGTAAGTAATTCCGTAAGACATGCCGTTTGTATATGTCTATGTCTAATATTTATCAACTGCTTACCTCTTTTTATTAACAATGCCACCCATATTTTTAAAGGTTCTATTTTAACTGTACATTCGTTCCTTCCCTAATACCAAGATGTAGGTATAAACACTGTTATTAATATACCATAATTGTAATAAATTCTTTAAGTTGGTTGTGTAATTTTTTTCGAGACTGTTTATATGTATGTTTTCGAGAAACACGTGTTGCACCTGCCTGGGTGTGTGTGTGTCACGTATTTGTAGGCACCGATCGAGCGCAATTCGTCTTTAATCGACCCTATCGCCACCGTGTGCTTTATAAAGCAACGATGAGCAAGTACGCTTACCCTGCATATACGTGTCCGTTTTCATGCCAGGTAGGCATATAATCCGCATGCGGAACATGGTCCTCCTGCAACAAATAGTTTTTGAGTTATACCGTTGACAGGAAAGCAGACTGGCAGATAGACAGACATACGGAATAGTATACAGTATATTGTAGTATATAGAAACGCATAGAGAAGAAATGAGAATTACGGAAAGTTATTGAAGGAATAGGTATAACAATACGCAATGCAGTAAAACATTTTTTCAGAAACCGTCTGGCTAGAAACAGAAAGTAGAAGTAAAAATCAAAACTAAAGACGAAACGCAATCTTTAGGTGCTCTGGTTTAGAAGATTTTAGTCACCACAACCTTCTTGAATAACAATAACTAAAAAGAAAAGTACATATTGTACTGATAATGTAATTGCTTGCGATATATGGCTAAATAAAAATAGTTTTTCATGAAATATAAAAATTTATGAGTTATGAGTTTAAATAACTTATCAATCACACTACTTAATTCTTTTTCTACAACTAGTCATTAGGTTCGCAAAACTCTAATCCCAGGGTTGAGTTTCTACACAGTTGAACATTTACGCAATCGTATGATAATTGCACCATTATGGCGAATGCTTCTTAGTAAAATTTTAACCTCAAATAATGGTAGCGCAACGACACAGAATCTTGTGTTCAATTTTACTTTTAATCCAGGCAAGGTGTTGATAACTACGCCACTAGTAACTATGCAAACCTGTTTATCGCTAACCAGGGACGCCGTTTGATCCAACGCTGTCTCGATGCTTGGGTGGCCCGCCTTGCTGCTTGCTTGCTTTCGCTGGCACTCCCAATGTCGTTGCTATTCGTCGTATCTGCTCTCAGGCGTCGTTTGTTGCTTCAAATCATTGCTACGCTTCTCCAAATCATGGCTATGCGTCGAAGTTCGAAGTTTTGATGCTTCAATCTTAATTACTAACTGATTACCGGAAACACTGCACATACACAAACTAGCCCCCGCCCGGATAACAATAATACAACTAGTTGGAACTCAAAATAACTTTAATTACACGAAGATTTACAACAATTTTATATGGAACACAGCACACAACAACCTTCTACTTGGCTTTGCTTCGGCGAGCTTCCTTTGTTCTCTTTACAAGCGTTTGCTAGTAACCTACTACATTTTATTTACTTGTGGGTACACATACTTGATCTTCTAAATTAAATATTTGTTTTGTGCAATTGTCAAATATTGTTGCGCTGACTTTACGTTTCTTTTAATTCACATAGTTTTCAGTTTTCTGGTTTTATTAATCACTGTCACTCTTAAATTGCTGACGTTACAGGTTGTTTTATACATGTTGCTTTATGCTCATAGACACGTTACATAATTTATTCAGTGTATTATTGCCCGTAACAACATTGACCACCACCCTAGCGTGTCGCTGTGAATACAAGCTAACTGCGCCTTTTCTCTGTGACGCTTGGCACCCTTTTTACTAATACAATCTGGTTAGAATCTCGTACGTTACTTCAAATATCTGAGCATTTACCAAAATTATAGTAGCACTAAACTTACCATATTAAATCATAGTATTGAACTAAGTTAAACGAAACCCTGCCGATATCGTTTTTCGAAACCTATTTGCTGTTCTTAGTTTAATTAAGTTATAAATTACTTATCAATTACGTTTGATAAATGTATCAAATATTAATCCTGATAATGTTTCTATCTGTACCAAATCTGTTCACGTTTGATTTCCATTTAATTGACATTTATTCAGTAATAATACAGGAGCCAGATTTGCCATAGGTAGCACACCATCTCAATAGTTCCTCGCCGAGTTCTGATTTATAGAATGTTCTTTATTAAAAATTATACGAGTAAATAAATGTCATTGATAAAGGAATTGAAAGTGCAAATTGTAAACTAGCACTGAAAGCCACAAACGTCAAAAAATTGTTGAAAATTTTCCAAGCATTCTAAACATCATTTCGCTCTTATACCTTCCGTTATAAAATTTCACACACTGATACATTCAATTTCGCAGGTTTATCAAGGCGAATATTAAATATCCGCGAATCCAACCCGGGTGAAAATTTCGCTCGCGCTGTAAAGTCTTCGACAATGCATCCGAAAAACCGCTGCTTTAATTGTAATTAAGTCGCCCCTACTGAAGTTTATATTAGCAATTCGAAACTACTATAGGCGCAAAAAGCTGTTAACGCAGGTCTAGGGGGTTGTTTTTGCCCGGTGGTAATCGGTGCCCTCGCAGGGCAAGAAGTCAGATCGCCGGGAACTTTTTGGCTTCCAGTTTTTATTATCATCGCTGCCGGGACAGCTAAGTATTCATTTATCACTTCAAAAGCCAAACTTTTGTGCTAATGGCCTTAGTCTATATGGTGTTCGGTTTAGTTTTAACCGACTTTCGCAATAAAATAGTTTCATAACTCTTCGATACAGCTACAGCCCACCGCGAGCGCCGTATTTTTCGGGCCGATCGGAAGGCCATAAATAGTCTCAAGCTACAAAATCAAATAATGCGAGTGAAAATTCCGTTGCCGCGGTTAGAAAGTTGCCATAATGAGCAGCTCTGCAGTCTGAAAAACCGTTGTTCGAGTGACTGCTTCGCGGCCTGAGTTATGGCCGAGCTGCAACGATGGCTGGCTGCACCAAGAAGTTACTTTTAGTAAATTACAACCGCCCCGGATGAGATCTACGATCTTGGAGTGTTCCTGCGAGCCCACTACCAGCACATCCCCGAGCAGTTTCGAATTTTGCTGGGGCATTTCGGGCTCTAAAGCAAGCACAATATGGCCCGCCTGTGTGTTTCGCTACTCAAAACTTATCGCATGATTTGATTTTATTGAAGACCTAGGAGGATGTGCGAGATATGTCGTGGAGGTAGGTAGCATTTTTATGTGCAAATGAGTATACTGGGTGTCCCAAACAGAAGGTAGTTCATATATACTGGTCATCCTAGGTTACCCAACTCTTGCTTTTGACCACATTTCGGCCAGTATTTACGCCAAACGTAACATATCAAATATCAACAGTAGCCTAGTAATTATCCACCGATAACTTGTTATTGAATGAGGTCAAAATCTGAATAGTGCGAGTCTTTGCCCTCACCTAACTTATGTGTTCCACCATAATTCTGTACGCTTGGGATCGTTTCTCGCTATTTTCTTTTTAAATTTAACACTATCGCGGTTTACACAGTTCCAAATAAAGAAAGCTATACTATGGTTAAACCAGTCTTAACAAAAGGAGAAAATAGTATATTATGTCATTAGGAGCAAAAGTATGCTTTATGTGCAGCGGATGGTAGCTTGTCTGCCGAACGTAGCGAGGCAATCAAATCAGCCATTTTTACTCCGAATGAAATATACAATTTTATTTTCAAACAAATTCTATAAAGTAACAAAATTAAAAATCAATAACTTAGTAGTAATTAGAAAAACTTCAATCCTGACGTCTGGCAACTGACGGGCGGCCCACCCAGTCGCTTTAAAAATTGGGTACCGAAACCACAGTTGTGGAAGTAGGAAAAGTAAGGCAGTCGTCGAAGACGTGATGCTATCCACATCACCCAGTAGGCCGTTAACGGTGTGCCAAGAGGTTGACTGGGTTTCGGGACTCGCCTTGTCTCAGGCCATGTTCCTGCATGGAATGAAGTGAATTAAGAAATAATTTTTTCATGGTTACTATAAATGAAAATAACAAGTAATAGTTAAATTATATTAACAAAGTGTTTGATTTTGTCATTTTAGTAGCACTTTTTATGCATTATCAGATAAAATTACACTTTCAGCTTGACAATGAACTCACAAAAGTTGGCACTTTTATGACGTTTCAAATTAGTTATTTATGTATACGTCTTTTTATGGACGGGGCCGAGGCAAACAAGCAGGCAAGGCCCTAAAAAAACAGTTTTCGTTCGGGGTGTATATTATATCTTTCCGTCGACCTTAATCATTTGAAAAGCAAATAAAAGTGTAGTGTAAAGCCCTGCTAAGGACGAAAAACGTTTGCGGACGAAAAATTATTGGTGTCCAAAAAGGTGATATTTGATAGAAAAGTCAACGGAAATAGTTATTTATGTATCTAGGCCGAAAATTTTCCTTTTTATGGACGATGCCTTAAATTGCTGGCCGAGGCGATAACCTAGGCTAGCAATTAGGCAAGGCCATAAAAAGCAAGTTTTGTCCGAGGTGCATATTAGATTTTTCCGTCGACCGTCATAATTTGAAGTAAACTTAAAAGGGGAGTTTGAATTATAAGAGTTGTTGGGGACGAAAAATGTTTGCCGACGAAAAAGGTTTGCTGACGAACAATTTTTGTTGTCCAAAGAAAGTGACATTTTTCTTACGTAAATGCGCCCGTAAAATCACATTTTATAGCGAGGTTGACGAAAATAGTTATTTATGTATTTAAGCCAAACATTTTTCTGTTCATGAACGATGCCTAACAATTACTGGCCGAGGGAAGCAATTAGGCAAGTCCATAAAAATCAGTCTTCGTCTGAAGTGCATATTAAGTTTCTCAGTCGACCGTCATAATTAAAAAAAATGAGAGTGGAATGTGAATTATAAGATTTTTTGCGAACGAAAAACAGTTGCGCACAAAAAAGGTTTGCGAACGAAAAATTAATGGTGTCTAAAAAGTGACATTTTTCGTCCGTAGTAAATTGCATCTGTCAAATCACATTTTACAGAGAGATCGACGGAAAACTGATTTTACGCTCCCCTTTCGTTAAATAGAAATAATGATGCCTTAGATTTTAGAATACAAAGCTCTTATTAAGTAACGAGACGTTAGGTAGGTAATTCTGTAAGTCAGAAAGATCCACTAATACTAAGCGGCCATTCTGCATCGTTGCTATGGACGTTTTGGTACTTGGAAAGATTAGAAAAATAATTTGAATACATTCTTAACCAGTTCTGGAAGCAGTATTGTATTAACACAACACTGAAAATCTTACCACATCCACCACAATAACGAAAAAAAAGTAAGTGGTCATTAGAGGCAGCAAAAGTATGCTCAACTGTCTTCTTAAAAGTGCATTATGCAACGGGCAACTTCATTAATTTCTACAGCCAAAACTGAGGACGGTATTGAGTTTTAATTTAAGTAATAGAATACGTCGTTTCGCCGAGAGACGAACACAAGTTACTGTCACAAGTTCTAAGTCAAATCTGATGCCGTGTATAGAGTCAGTACGAACTATTGAACTCCCAACGATTACTATAAACATGTGCAACAGTGGCATGTCAACATGAATTTCTAATATTAGACGACAGCAGTGTTGGCTAAGACCGAAGATCAAGAAAGTAAAGTATCTTATATAGAAAAAATGCAATAGTCTCTCCGCTTCTCATAGTTAATAACTGGCTAACTCAAGAAGGTAAAAACAGCAAAACCACTATGCAAGACCTTCAAGATGTGAGTATCATGGTTGACCTAAAAATCAGTTTCCCCAAAAAAGCGTCTTACGATGGAAAACACTGAAATAAATAAGTTAAGTAGACAACTAAGTAGACGATCTACATAGTAATATACCTAATGGTACCTATAAGTAAAACTTTGAAATATTTTTGAATTCAATTGTTCAATCGATTTGAAGAAAATTTTACAATCACAGCGAATTGCCAATCATAACATATGCTACAGAAATGCTATCTTTAGGGCGATGATTTATGGGTTACAACAGCAGCATAAGAAAAATATCTGTAAAATAACGATTTATAGCGATGACTTTCCTGACCCCCATATGGAAAATTTTGAATTGGAATCTTTTTGTTGGATAGATTATGAGTTTATAAAGCGGACATGCCCACATCTTCACAGACCAGCCTCATTTCGTTAAAAAAAACTGGTAAAGTCGAAACTGGCTGTAAAATACAGTACTTTCGCTTTTGAATAAAAATTAAAATATGGAAAAGTAATATCAGTATACGATGAATTCAACTGAAATTTTTAGATATTAAGGTCAATAACGGAATCTTCTTAAGTGTTATTTTACACGTTACCCATGAAATCATAGCCTACCCTTAACCATTACTTTTACACAAAATCTAAGAATTACTCAACCTGAAATGGTATAGTCAATATAATTCGTAGATTTGTTAAACAATCATTATCAACAGTAATTTATTAAGTGCATAGTGACTTGCCGATAATGCTGGTCAGATTGCACGGCCGTTGGATTGTTTAGAAAATACGCCCGACAGCGAAGCGTGACTATTGCTTGAATCGATTAAAAAAACTAACGAATCATAATTTTAATGAGTAAGGTGGAGTATTACCGATAAGTTGTTATATAACAATAATTATCAACGTAATCATTATTTTAATAATTATATATATATATATATATATTAAAGGTAAACATTTCAGGGTGTCATACCGCTTAATAAATTCGAAGATTTCTCCAACTGGTTGAAGAACATCTTGAATGGCACTTGAAGTTGGACGACGTTTCGACGAAATCACATTCGTCATTTTCAAGTCCTTGTAGTAGTCCTGGTTTGGCTTCTAGTTATGCGGCAACACGACGGACTGTCAACTTGATGTACAGCTGACTGAATATTCAGTCAGCTGTACATCAAGTTGACAGTCCGTCGTGTTGCCGCATAACTAGAAGCCAAACCAGGACTACTACAAGGACTTGAAAATGACGAATGTGATTTCGTCGAAACGTCGTCCAACTTCAAGTGCCATTCAAGATGTTCTTCAACCAGTTGGAGAAATCTTCGAATTTATTAAGCGGTATGACACCCTGAAATGTTTACCTTTAATACATATCAGCCGCGAAAACCTTCGTAATATTATTATATATATATATATATATATATATATATATATATATATATATATATATATATATTTCGTATGAGACTTTACAGTGTAAGTATAAACTTAGTGAGATATTCTTTGAATTACAACTAAATTAAAAATTAATTATTCCACTAAACTTAGTAAGATATTTATAAATTAAAACTAAATTAAAATTAATTTTGAATCCATATTGTTACGTTTTACGTTCTGGGCTATTTAAAAATTATACGCCACTTCTTGTTTTAAGCATTTATTTACAGCAATTTATCTTTACGGTTTAACAGAAACACAAGAACTATTAAGGCGGAACACAAATTATTTATAAACTAACCGGAACTATTTCTAACAACAAATACACTTATTTATTTACACATCACTTAACATGAACGATTTTTATGGCTAGGTTTATTTTACAACGCGGTATTTATATGGCAGCTTCCGCTTACTTCAAAGCTGGATTCTTGACTTCGGACTTCGACTGTCCTCTTATTTTCTTTTCGCGTAGTTATATATGCGCCGAGCGAGTCATCCCGGAAACGTCGAGACCTCGCTCGGTCCTTCCAGCAACGCTGACGTATTCGCGCGCATGAGTCGCCAAGGTCGTTTCTCGAAGCCTGGGAGGCTGTGAGTCATCCGTTCGCCCGTGAACCGGTTCAAGGTCGTAACACTGCCCCCGCCAGTCATTCTCGAATGATTGGGACGCTGAGTCATATGTCTGCAACGGCCAGGCCCCAAGATCGTTACAATATGAGTTATTAGAGTTCAGTCTTTAGGTTAGTAAACCATTCCTTTGCCTTTGGAGTTAAGGTATACATATCCTCAGCGTTACCGTCATATCGATAAATTGGGCATTCAGTTATAATATGGGCCACGGTTTGCTCCTCCGCACTGCATTCGGATTCCGCACTTTCGGCGTAGCTCCATTTGTACATCAGGCTTTTACATCTCCCATGTCCTGTACGTATCCTATTTAATTTGGTCTAGAGGTGCCGAGGAAGGTCGAAGCCAGGAGGTTTCTCTGAGGGTGGTATGAGTGCTACATTTATTCCAAGAGGGTTATCTCGCCATTGTTCTTCCCATAGTTCTTGCACGTACAAATCTTTTACAGGAGACGATAATGGGGATCTTCTTGACTTTAATTTTGCTGCAGGGATATTTCTTAGGTCATCATGAATTGGAAGCGTATTATTGGTTTGAAGCTTCTCATTTAATTTTTGTAGTGCTTTCGCTCGGCGTAGCTGCGCTGGGGGTATATTACTTAAAATCGGTAACCATTCCTTAGGAGTAGATCTAACGGTCCCCGTCACTATTCTCTGTGACTCTGTTCGCGTCCGAGGCAGAAAGCTTCACGTGCCCCCTGGGTAAAGCTAAACGAACAGAATATCAGAGACATACAGTGCACACTATTTTAATGATTATGGTAGATTATTACAAATATGTTGTTATATAACAATAATTATCGATGCAAGTAGTCTTTGATTGGTTGAAAGTTAAGAAAGCGAGTTCGATCATTTGTCAAATGATATCGTTTGACAGATGTAGTATGATTACTTTATTTTTCTAGTATATATTTTAAATCATTCTATTCTCTTCCCCATTATAATTCGTAGTACGCTTAATAATATATAATCTTTTAATTAATATTACTTTGGTGTAACCCCAAAACAAAATACAATTCGTCTTACGGACTGTATTTCCAGGTTTAGGATTATAATCAATAATATATATTCATCAAAAAACGATCGAAAATACCTGTACTACCTATTATATTACTCCTGATAATACTGGCGCCTATTATTATTACTATTATTATTATTGATTTTTTTGTTCCCTCTCAAGTGCACTGCGGCCTCGAAATCACATGCTTTCAAATGTTGACGAGCCTAATAAAGAAATCTTAATTGCATAGTGGTGTTTCTAATCGTTTCGAGTTCTTCTTCGCCAAAGTGTTAACAGTTCGTTGCATTCGCAGAGGCAGTGAATGGAAGTTTTGTCCTAATCTATACAAATCCTGCATAGGGATCTCTCTGTGAGTCTTCTTTTGAATATCTGTTTGTTCATGCAGCATATTCTTGTTATATGATTTATTTTATCTCTTTAATGTTTGAGTAATTTTAAGGTTGCACTTTTTGATGGTTCACTCAAAAACCTTTGGAGTGTTTTTCACTGGAAAAATTTATCAGCAGCCTACAATTTTGTCCTTTCAACCATTTAATGGTGCGTTTTCTAGTAGCTGCATACTTAATACTGCGTATGGGCTCTGGTCCTGTCATCTATTCTCATCTAGCCAGTTCGTCAGCTTTTTCGTTTCATCTATTTCTTGGTGTTCTGGTATCAACACCAGTTTAAGCCTGTTCATCCACCTACTTCCACCAATGCTTTGCTACGCTCTAGAACCAGCTTAAAGGTACATTTATGCACCATCGCTTGAGGACAGGTGAGAATTGCCATAATTTCAGTTTGGAAAGCTGTTGCGAATTTACCAATGTTACTGGTTAGAGCATTTTCAGCTCAAACTATACCCGCACCTATTCCTGTATTTGTTTTAGATCCTTCAGTGAGCAAGATTTCACAAGTCAGTATGCGAATGTCATTCTACTTGTTCCAGTCTACCTGTTCTGGAGTTAAAATTTAATTATAGGAGGTTTTGAGCTTATCTGACTTCACTTGCAATGTGAAATTTTCGTTTGCTGATTTGAAGACATCGGTGTAATAACCCATGTATCTTGGGTAGTTACCAGAGCCTTGTGTTTGTAGTGAAAACGTTTCCAGTCGTGCCTCTACCTCCATCTAAAATTGAAGTGAGGGTATCGAGCAGAACTTCTATGTATTAAGGCTATGTAGATCATTCGTTGAATAGTGTTTATCCTTTTTCTATTATCAGCATCAGTCCTTTGCGGTTTACTCTTCTTCTTCGTGTATTTGCTAAAAGCGATTGATGCTATGCCGCCGCAATCTTTCTACGGTATTGAGTACAATTTGCATCCTCTTCTATTTCTCTCGGCAAGCTATCAACCTGCACAGTAGAGAAGACAAAACCCCTTCTCGAATGTAGCTTCGGGTGCTCAACGCTGCGGTGGTTATTATATCATTGAGAGGTATATCACTATGTTTTAATTTTTTTTTATTCAGTTATTTAGCAGACATTAGCACCATACTACAAACGACTCATCACCTTTTCAGAATGACACGATTCGAACTAGCACATAGCTCAAATAAGGTGTGGAAAGAGTGCTTGTTAATAGCACAACGACAAAAAATTATAAAATAAACAATTGCACGATATGTTGCAGGTTACGCCTTTTCTATATTTCTCCTAGAAAATAAAACAAATTTAAAAGTAAAACAATTTAGGAATGCTAACTATAATGTTCAGTTTCTTTCTGATTAATTGCACACTCCAACCTTTAAATCATACCGGGATTACAATAACTCACGGATTGAAAACTGTCTTTGCTGCCAATGAGCAGCGGTTGCAACGCTGCAAGCATTCTGTCTGCTGTACGTTATCTGAAATCATCTTATTAATGGATTTGCTTTACTGAAATTACATAGATGTGCAGGATGAACAGCGTACATAGTAATACAAACATGCATTATTCTAAGTTTGAGTTGCAGTTTAGTTTCGCCGTAAAAGGAGCACAGTTAATTTGGAAGATTACAATGCTAACTAATAAATTCTACCATATGTTAATTTATTATAAGTGTAGCTTTTGTGCTTTATAATTAGCTTTCATGGACTATTGTAATTTCGAATTTAAATTGTCGGAATATTAACAGAATTTTGTAGGGAATTATAATTGAAAAGCAAACGGTAAATAATTAATTATAATGTACTATGTATTACATAAAACTGTTTGGCTGATAAAATAACACCTCCTTCCTGCCCCTGTGAAGCAGTCAGAAAGTCAGAAAAAATGTTGTGTATCTTAGACCGTGTCTCTCGAATATTTACTTACAGCGCCCGCATTTGGATATTTCAACTGTGAAATAGAAAAAACGTAATAATATATGACAGAAGCTCAACTTATATGAAAGCCTGAAATATTTCCTTTCGGAACAGAGCAAAATTGAAATTCTGTAGTTAGGATCCCTCAGGGGGTGGATTTCGCTTATAATCATATTATTGCGGATTTATTTTATCTGTAGTATCGCTGTCTACTTGTGTAGGTTTGGAGAATTTGTGTAAAAGCCTGCTGTACGCGCAAAACTACACCCTCTTAAAATTTATAGCTCTTAAACGTCGGCAGGAAATAGAGAGGTAGATAATTTTTGCATCGACGACCTGAGTGAGCGGCTTGGAAATTAGGCGAAAATTTTATGCGTTCGCCAGACGGTCCTAAACGGTAATGCTTGCATTTCAACAACATGAAGAAGTGAAGAAGGTCGACATGAGCGAAATAAACACAGACACATAAAATGTGAATTCTCCAAGGGGTGGGCAATTCCATTTGCGGCGAATTTTATTTTCCGCCATCACATAACAGAACAATTCGATTGTATTAGTGACAGTTATTTCAACCCATCTCGATATCGGAAACCTGCACTATATTTTCTGTGCTCGTGCATAATCGACGATGTAATTGTCCCGCAGCAGTTGTGGCACAATAAAATAGCGCCGTGGAAAATTACCCGCATGATCGTTTGCTTTAAATTACTTTATACTAAAAGTTTTACACATTGTACTTATAGTTCCCATTTTAGAACTTTCGTTGAACGCCACTATTATGTTGGGTCGATATGACACAGCTGAGTTAACCTATATGCCATAGACTTTTTAAATATTGAAATTAACTAAAACTATTTATTTACTGTAGTATAGAATACAATTTGTCAAAAAAAATGTATAAGCTTATTTGTCGCAATTGTTATTATATTCCTGTCAATTATCAATATGACCCAAAGGTAGAATGTAGTTAATTCAGATCAATCGCCAATACTTACAACTGATAAAAATAAGAATTCTAATTGTATCCCAAGTTGCGTAAGGATATTTCACATTTCCAATTTTTAACAACTAGCGGGTTTTAGTTTATTTATGTCTATATGAATGTTTCTAGCTAATTTAAATATATTATATGTTGGTCATAAAGAATAGAATTTGATGAAATTCTGAACAATTGCTGGTATGGCAGCATTCAGCACCATATGCAAAACCTGTCTAACATTTGCACTTAAAACAATTACTTATCCTTCAAACAGAATATTGTTATTCTTCTTCTTTTTTATATAGGTTATAACCTGCCTATTTCTCCAAGGATTTGTCTGGATTTCTATTTCCACTTTACTTAAACTACCTTGCAACTTTATCTCATCATTCATTCGTTGCTCTCGTAACGTAATCTTTCCATCACTGTCATATTCTTTTTAGAAATTTTATTATATTTGGTTCTTGTTTACCTTGTTATTGTTCTTAGGGTATTCATCTTTGCTGTGCACAGTAAAAGCTAACAACATAATGAGTATACAAATACCCATCTATAGAATCGATGTACACTGCCGGTCCTAATGTACGGAGCAGAGCGCTGGGTCCTGGTAAGGGAAATACTTAACAAGCTAAAAGTCCACCAGCGAACAATAGAGAGAAAAATACGAGGATTTACATTAAAGGACCATAATACAAACATATCGATAAGACAAAGAGCAAAAGCAGACGACATCATTAAAAAGGTATCGTTACTAACATGGGAATGGGCAGGTCATGTAGCCATGGGAGCAGAAAAATGTAATGGCAAAATAGTCAGCTAGAGACTATGAGGAGAAAAACGAAAAATAGGATGAGATGGAGCCACGATAATAAAAGAACGGCAGGTCTGAACTGGAATGTTTGAGAAACATGAGGCTTTTATCCAGCTGGTAGAAAACGGCTCTGTGTTGAACCTCGTTGCTGCATTCTTTATTGTAGGTAAAATATTGTAAATAATTAAATAAGTACATTATTATTACTATTATTATTATTATTATTAATATCGTTCTGCCGGTGTTGGGTCGTGCTACTCTCCATATATCAATAATGGGCTAACCTTCCCCTTACATATCTTTACTTTGCTTTCTATCTTCAGATAATTATTTATCCAAGTTACACCACAAAGATACCCAGATATTCGTCTGACTTCTCTATACGTTGTTACAAATTTATGTAAAACTTCTGCAAATTATCTACTGTATCCGCGATTAATGCCGCATCGTCTACCTAGCACAGTATTATAATTGTTCTTATTCGTATCTTTATGATCAACAAAGGCGAAATACATATCAGTTAGCCGTTGTGCCGACTTGATAAATGTTGTTAATGTAGGAATTTTCAAATTTTTACGAATAGTGTTGAAAATTGGTGCCAGGTGTAATTATGGAATCTAATTGTAATATAAAATCCTAAAAATTTATTTAATATTTAAAACAAATTCGAGGATAAAATTAAAGAAAGAACATGCCCTAACAAAATTAAGTATTATAGTATTGCTTTTCTAAAATTGGAAAGCAAATTATTATAGGTCAGGTTTACGCCTAGTCGTTAAGGTATTTTCGAATTTACCGCGCCGCGACTTTCGTCTTGACCGGAACGGCGCATATGTTGTACTTCTGACAGCCTGTATACAAAAATTAGTCAACATATGGGTGGACGAAATAGAGAAAATGAAAATGGAGTTCAAAATTAAGAAAAGTCAAAGAATGATAGTGTATCAAAACAAGGAGAGGGGACAAAATAGAGAAGTAAAATGCAAAGGGAGTAATATGGAAAGAGTCTCAACATTTGAGTATTTGAGAACAATAATAACAGAGGATAGCCGAATAGAAGCAGAACTGAACAGAATGCGGAGAGGGAATAGGATCTACTATGAATTACATAGAACGATATTGGGAAAAAAGAGATAGGGCGAAAGGTGAAATTAATGGTACATAACGCGATATCAAAACCGACAGTATTGTACGCCAGTGAAAATTGGACGATACAAACTAAACATGAGAGTATAATAACGGCCATAGAAATGAAACACTTGAGAAGGATAGCGAATAAGACAAAGTTTGATAGAGTACGGAATGAGGAAATAAGAGAAACTTTACAACAGGAACCAATAGTGAAGAAAATTCAAAAGAGACAGCTAACATGGTACGGTCATATACAACGAATGAAACCAGAGAGAATATGCAAAAAAGTGTTCGAAGCAAGAAGTGTGAAGAAAAGAAGAAACGGAAGACCCAGGAAGAAGTGGATAAGTGAAATCATTGATGTGGGAAAAGCATGACGAAAGACAGTAAATGAAATGGAAAGATTAGCAAGAGACAGAAAAGAATGGAAGAATTGGGTTAAGGGGGACTGGGACGTATAAATCCGACGCTGGAAGGCATAAGGATAGGAGCGAAGAAAAAGAAGAAGAAGTGACAGCTTTCTAACTTTTGTCCTCTTTCGCTTCTCGATTTTTGAATAGTTAAGACACACTGAATCACCACTTTCATTGCCATGACTTTTGCTTGCCTCGTGCAAATTTGGGACAGAAAATTGCTCTTATTACCTCTAATTATATCTAAGGGATACGTCAGATGGTCAATTATAACCAGTTATTTTATTTTAGTTGCCCATCTAACGTTATCCGAATTCTTAGCTGTTTGTTCTCCCCATACTCCGATACTTTCTGCTTGCAGTAATTTGGTACCATAACCTCACCTCCCATGGAATGATGTTGTACATAGACTTTATCTGAGTCTCTTCGTGGCCTGATAGACACCTACTTATACGTTTGTTGCCCTTTTCATGTGACCAGGCGTCATTCTGCAGGGTTTCAGGGTCCGGTCCGATTGCCTTCTGTGGGAGGTCTTATTTCGCAGCTGTTCTGATGCATCGATCCACTGCTTTACGACCATTTACCGATTTAACCTAGCCTATTAGTCTTCACGTCAAGTTTGATTGCTGCTAGTTGTAAACAACATAAAACGTTATCTTGCGATCACACTAAGAGAACCTGTCTGAATCATAAACCTTAGACTATAGATTACAAAAAAAATCGAAACATCTAAGAAGCAGAAGATCAGTAACAACACGAAAAAGCTAGTTGACAGCTTGAATGAAAATTTATAATACCTACAACAAAAAAAGAAGTAGAAGAAGACGAAGCCACTGTCCAAAATACTTCTGCTAAGCGTGCCTATGCCACTATTGTTCAAGCTGTAAAAATTAAGTAACGAGTGTTCATTAGAATTTGTGGTCTAGTCGGCTTTGGAACTGATGAAGTAATGTAATGCATTAAATCATATGACTGAAACTGACACTAGTGACACTATAAGTCTATGTCAAATGTTAGCAAGTTAGGTTTTGCGTCAGTTTTGACACAGACTAACGCAAAACCTAACCTGCTAACATCGAATTTGACATAGACTTACGGTGTCACCAGTGTCAGTTATCAGCCATATGATTTAATGCACGACATGACTTCATCAGTTCCAAAGCAGACTAGACCACAAATTCTAATGAACACCCTTTATAAGGCTTGCTTTATTAAATTTTACTATACTCAATAACATTTCTGATTAATAAATGTGTTATAACTGTAGTGCAGGGTGTTTAACATTGATGTAACTTGTATATAGGTTGATAGGTTGGTTGGTATACCTGGTAAAAATGTCAGTGGTGTAACCTGAAAAGTAATGATTCATTATTAAAAGGTCTGAATTACACTGAACACAAGGAAATTAAAAATTGACGGCGAAATACAAAACATAATAGGGAGTTTTTGCAATTGCGTTCCGCTAAAATAGAGGCCCGCTAAAGATTACATGACACCCAGCAACGTCATCGATACAGCCAATCAAAATAAAATTTTTCGATTTTAGCGTAACGCTAATTTAACGTGAGCGTGTGTAAAAACTCCCTAATAACTCGATGAACGGCACTGGACAAGTCAGAAAGATGGCAGAGTTGACATGCAAAACAACAATAAAATTCCCAAATTTTATTGTTCCCCGCAAAAATTACTGTATATATTAAACACAGTATATGTTTAATTACTTAAAAATAAAGTTGTTTACAAGGTGGTCCACGAAACTTAAAGCCTCCTACTTCTTGAGACTGCAACCCAAAGCAAATATATCATGGCAGCACAGATACCAACATCTATTCAAAAAATATGTAGATCAGAGTTGTTGTTACTGAAGCTTTCATATTCGTCTAATAAAAGTTACGGTGTGTGTTTTCAGATGGTGCTCTGTGTAGTGGATAACGCTGCATTTGCATCTCTACGGCATTCACTAAACACTCAAATAATTTCGGTTCTTTCTATTCTGGTTAATATTATTTACATTTTTATATAGCAGTTATTTAAAAAACGGAAAACGTGAACTTAGTAGACACCTCTCCAATTTATGAGGAAATCAATTTACGGGGAAATAAACTGTGCACTTAAAACAAATCAAAACTGATACACCAGTAGAGTAAGACCGAATTTTGGTAATGATGCTGAAATGGAGAGAAAAAGGAGTGAGAGAAGCATTAAAAATTCGTTTCACTATAATGCTTAAAACAAAACTAGACTGAACTAATGTTCGTGTTATCTTACTGCTTGAGAATACGGACATATAAGACTATTCTCAAAGAAGATCATACACTATTTAAAGCTCAAACTGAATTTCTACATAGAGAAAGAAGGGTAAGACGTATTAAATACAATAGAGGTACCTTTGTGGATAGTCAACATAATGTATAGTAAAAATGTCTGCGTTACAGTACAAATATGAGCAATTCAAATAGCTCTGAAAAAAAAACTTAAGATCGTTCACTGATAACCGAATCTTGTAAATAAGATCCACAAAAATGTGATCTTACAAACACGACTGTAGAAAATAACAGACCAGGTAAAAACTAAAAGAAGCATGAGGCAAGACGAGGCAATGTTTACAATACTCTTTGCCTTAGTTCCCAAAGACCCGATAAAACGAGTGGATTAAAGAGATATTAACATCGACGGGGAAATACATTATCTAAAATTCGTCAAAGAAGACATTCCAAACGCATCAGAAAAGAAGGCATGTATAGAACAAACCATAACGTAAAAAATCAATCGATGAGGATTGGAAACAACAAAATACTAGTGGTCATCAACAAAACCCAGAAGAAATGAAACCATCGGTAAAGTGAAAAACTAGAAATAAACCAGTTACAACGTACAGCGAGGAAACCTGGGTTCTCACATAATACTCGACAAACGTGGAATAACACTACGTGATTACAAGAAAAGCGAATGAATGAGAGAGAGAGATAGCGAGAACAAAAGTGCAAGATATTCAAAAAGTTAGTTGCTAGGATGGTTTGAAAATTGAATGCCGGCAATGTATTTAGAGCGCAAAGAAAGAAGGAAGTAGGTATTAGCATTCATTGAGATCACAACGCTGGCACACTAGTTGTCCAGATATTAATGTTTCATAAATATCGCCAAGTGGGAAAGCCTTACAGTGCCAGTTTTCGGGATTTTAGATCGATCGATAGTTGCACGCATTCAAATGAACATCCTATATCGTGTTCAGCTACTCCCTAAATAGTATTTGAACCATCGACGCCTTGTCCATCATTTCGCAACTCTTCTGCGTCCCGACGAAGCTCTGGTACGGTGTTGATTTGGCTTGTGGTTCCCAGCCACGAAATCACCTTCATGGTTCAACTTGGCCAGCGATTCAAATAGCCCATCTACTAATTTACTGATTATGTTAAGGTGGAATTCTTAGGAATTGTTTTGGAAACGCTGTGTTGTGATCACAGCTGTAATGTAATATTGGAAATATTATGTTAATAAAATATTTGACATTTTCGGTATAATTTTCATTTGTAAAGCCTGGTGCAGTTCCGAGTTTCTCGAAGTCAATCCAGAAACAAAGTATCTGTGTTGCCATAACATGTGTACGTTATGTTGCAGTCCCATATTGTGAGGGACTGCAAGTTTCATGATCCATCCTGTATATGAAATTGGAACTGTGAGCTTGGCACTAGTAACGGCTTGAGTCAGGTTAACCGAAACACTATAAATGTTACCAATATATAAACACATTGGAAGGACTACATAAGTTCTTTTGAACTATTACATTTTACTAGCAAAAGCATTACATACACTATGCAAAAATATTGTGACTAGAGGGGATTTTCTAGATTACTGTAAACCACTAGTGAGGATTCTAAAAAGTTGGTTGTGAAAGTTTGGCCGGCGAAAGTTATTGAAGTAACTTCCACTAAATAAGCGAACAAGGGCAAAGCCGCTTATCTCGACAACTCCAAGTGCGCAATAGGTTTCTAGAGACGCGTCTGTACTAACTTTATGATAAAAAATTAAAACAATCCGCTGCTTCCGAACTGTCAACAGTGACACCCCCACAAGGGCCGCATGAATAATAAATATATTTGCCTAGTACCGTATAATATTTATATTGCGTTTGCCAGATTAATTGCGTTTGTGTTTCGCAATTAGTTCCAATCAAACTTTAGGTGTAATTTGAATCTAGGGCGCGTGACCCGGCGGGCGAATTCGCCACGTCGGTAGCGTCGCGAACAGTGCGTGCCGCAAATGGCTCAATGCGAGCCTCCAGTAAGTGTGTATAAATGATACAATTGCGGCCTTTGTTTCCATAATTCTAGAAACAGAAATAAGTCCGGGTAACACGCATAGCAATGCCAGAAACTTTTGTTGAGGCACTAAATTAATGCGGAAACCCGAGCTTTGAAGAAAACCCGAGCATTGCTCGATTAATCGCGCTGCCCATAAAATTTGTCAAATCAACTATAAAGCAAACAAATTCCCCATGTGCCACAATAATTCAAAAAGTCACGCATAACTAGGCGGGTAAAATCAAGAAAATTTCTCTGCGAGAAGCTATGGAAACTACTTGTGGAGTTGCTAAAGGCTAGTAATATAATGACCGTATTGGAATAACAACTATCCAATTATATGATATAAACTACGAGTACATTTCTATTTTTACAGAGTGTAGGTATGAGATATGGAGGAGAAAACATTTTAATTTTAATTTCTGGCATATCGTTAAAGAAAAATCAACTTCTTTTACATGCTTTATAGTCTCTAAGCATCAGGAGCCCACAACATAAGATTAATACAGAAATGTTGGATTGGTCTTCACGGGCCCTCACGAGCGGTAGGTAAAAAACGTTTTTATTCAAATATGGTTCCTTTTCTGTTCTAAATGCATCAAAATAAGATTTAGGAAATTTGTTCGGTAAGGAAAAATTATGGTCTCATGCAAAATTTCATAAATATTAGTTTACCTTTATAGCCAACAGTGAAATATATTGTAATGGTTCACTGCTCATAGGAATTTTGATTGCCTAATTAACTAAATGAATAAGGTCAACATGAGCACATAATTGAATATTGTATCTATTGCAATATAATCAGTACTTTACATTAATAGATGCACTTGATGTGAGCACAAGTAACTAATAATTTGAGGGATAAAGGTTAGCATGAAATAAAGCACGTTTCAGAAGGGTTACGTTCAGCGTTTTAGTTATGATAAATGTTCGGAAGGGCCAATGCAATTTAATTTGTAACTGACTGAGCTAATTACGTCAAACATAATGTAAATAAAATGATACAGAATGATTTATTAAGTATAGAAAGAATATGAGAGTTATGTATTAAAAGTGTAAGCGAGCACACGGCAAATTAGCTGAAAGGTAAACGAAACAGTGCTAGCAAAATAATAACTGCAATGGAGCAATGAAAAATGGAAGGCAACAGATCGAAAGACAATTAGTGAGACGCTAAAGATACTCCAACTTTATCAGTCCATTATAAACAAAAGTGATTTAAAAGCAGAGCAAAGTGTAGTAATAATATTATACCTGTCAGCGTGATATTTGTGAAGTTGAATTTTTGGAATCCGTATTATTCAATTTTACAAGAAATATAAAAGTAGATAATCAGAAAAATGATGTGGTTAGTGTTTTTGAGTTTGAAACCAAACATTCTAATAGTAATATTCTATTTGCAAAATTTAAAACCGATGCAGTTGGGGACTTAGGTTTAATTCTAAAGCTTTGCTACTCTTATGGATGTAAGGTGAACAGAGTCGAATCATTGCACTTGCTGTTTTTCAATGCTTCTTTCCAACCCTTTTTTAATGTTCTCTGTTTTATTTCTTTATCTTTGATGACTCTCTTTTCGGCGGCTTCTCTGACTTCTCCTATCCACGCTTTTCTTGGCTTTTCCTGCTGTTTCTTCTTTTTAATTCTCCTTACTATGTTCTCTCGTGCCATTTTCATCACATGTACCAGCCACCTTAACTGAACTTCCTCTACAGTGGTTTGTATTACTTTGGTCTTTAACTTTACTCTGAACCTAGCTTTCTTATTTTATCAATTTTGTATTGGCCTTCCATCTTTCTAACAAATCTAATTGAGGAACTTTATATTTTATTTTCTTGTAGGCTTGTTGTTGTTCATACCTCTAAACTGGACGCTAGTCTTGGTGCTACCACTTTGCTTTTGTCTTTCAGTATTTCTTTCTTGACTAGGAACTATTTTCAGTCCCACTGGAGAGCCTTCCTGCAGCTCCAAGGTTGTTTCCTCTAATTGAATTTAATGTCTTTTGTTATATTGCTTGGAATAATTGTCTTCGTCTTTTTATCGTTGATCTTCATGTCCCCCTTTCAGACTCTTGTTGTATAAAATCAAATTTCTATGCATTGTTTTCTCATGACTTTATATTGTTTAGCTTGGGCTATTTTTTATCGCCTAACACTCCCTACAATAAGAGTTGGTTCTAAATGCAACCCTGTCTCACCCCCTTTGTCTCTACAAACAGGTGTGATTTTTTGTATCTTGCTTAGACAAAGTTGTTTCTCTAAATAGGCTTGTAACTCCATTTATTGCATTGCGGTTAATTTTTCTTGGCTCAAAGTTCTTTAAAATATTATTTCTAATTACTCTATCAAAATCTTCTCCTAAATTTATGAAACATACATATACCTCTCAGGCGTTTCTGATGTTCTTTTTTTGCTTATTTGTTTTAGGACAAAGTTGGCATTCACTATTTCTCGGTTTATTCTAAATCCAAACAGATTCAGTTACTTTATTCATAATTATTCGTAGTAGTTATATCATTCTTTTGTTTCCTGTTGTTATTACTATTATTATTAACATGCCTACTGCTATTTGATCATGCCCTGGTGCTTTGCCCAATTTCCTGATAACCTCTTGAATCTCTTCCGTAGTTATGTCATCGGTTTCTAGTTATTCCTCCTTTCTTATTACCTCTTGTATCTCTTCTCCTTCCTTTCTTTCCTTTTACATTATTTCGGTCTTTTCTAGGAGCTGTTTAGAATACTAGCTCTATCTTTCCACGATATTTTCTTCTTCTGTTATTATGCTTTGTAACGTCGTGACTTTGTTTTGTTTCGCATTTCTTAAGACTTCAAAGAACAGTTTTTGATTTTACTTATAATCTGTCTCCATTTCTTCCCTCAAAATCTAATCAAGTTTGTTGCATTGCTTTATTACTAATCTTCTTGCCTGTTTACGTTCTTTTTGTGTTTTTTATAATCTGATTGGACTTCCGTACTTAAATATTCCTTCCATTTTGGTTTATTCCTCTTCACTGCAATTTTTATATTCTCGTTCCGCCAATATATTCTCCTAAGTTACCTGTTTGTGAAGCTTTGTTTTCCACACTCTTTTTCTGCAACTGCCAAAACTGCTACTTTAAATACGTTCCACATATTCTGAGTTAGAGGAATAATTCTATATTGAATAAAAATATATGTAAATTGCCAATCATTGTCTGTCAATAGAACCCTATATAAACTTAGATGCTTATAATTGAGGATAACCTAGGGTTCAATATTAAGCTCAATTTTATTCATAATCTATTTGTACAAGAAAATTTACTAACGCATCACAATAGAGAGCAAATTTATGAGACGATACAATGCTGATCAAAAGTAGCAGCATATTGCAAATTGGTACAGCACTCACGAAATACTTACACTAACCTTCCGGTAATGCCTAGCAGTAATTATCTAAAAATAATGAATTTAAAACATAAGTATTATACACTGTTTTCACACTAACAAAGTGAAAAACATTTTAGATAGAAAGATGACCGTAGTCAGTGCCTCAGATATTACAACAAACAATGTGGTATATCTACCGCGTGATTGTGAAATATAGAATTAGGGTAGACCTCGGTCAGATTATTGAAATCTGTATATCACCTACACATCTACATGCTTTACGACAGATAGTTCCACTGACCCTCTGGCTAATGTTCATGTATTGTGATTATACTTGTAACAGATAGGTAAATAATAAATATACCTGATCCGGATCAATACCACAACCTGCTGTAATTCCATTTCTTCGATCATGCGGTAAAAGCTAGCGTTCAATGGTAATCCACATTAGAAAAATAATGTGTGTGTAATTTTAAATAACTGTATCGAAGGTGTGTGTGTAATTTAACCATTTGTGACGTCTACTGTTTATAATATACTCATTTATTTGAGAATTAATAATACAATACCATAGGTATTTGGGACAACGTCTTAAAAATTATGTTACAAAAAGGCAATTACAGCCGTGTTGTGTTCTCCGAGTAAACAATCTTACAAACAATGTAAAATATAGAATAACCTAGAAGAGGGACATTGTCGGTAGTTTGAATCTAAATGTTATATACATAATCATAGTGTGTTTATCGATAATTTTAAAACCGAATAGTTATTTAACACGCACGTAGAATTCGTTTTAAAATTTACTGTTAGTGTTGCTTAGTGTGTATATAAACATTAAGAAATTGCAGAACTTTTACAATATGATTCGAATTTCAATAAACCATTGCAGTGCTTTAAGCTACAATTATATCCAAACACTTCTAAAAAAATCTGTACAATTTTTGCGATTGTTATGCAACGATCTGATATGTAATATTTCAAGTATTTGTATTATTTTGACCATTTTATATTTAAATTTTTGTATTTTACATTAGCATTTACATATTATTCACATACTTTGCATGATCACATGTAACAGAGGGCTCTACTATGAGATATTATAAGATGTTTTAACAGTCTTTTTCACTGTCTTGTGTGTTGGTTCCCACAATGTTTTGAGAATTTTCGAACCTTCAGTAGTCCAAGGGCTGTTTATACTGATTCCTTATGATTGGTAGTTTGCCAACAATTGTGCTAACAGTGCAGCTACATATATTTATAGAACAGAATTAATAAACAATACAAGCAGAAAATATGTAGACACAAAATAGCTCGAGTAAAGCAAATATACAAATTTAAAGAGATGCGGAAATTAACTTAGAATTTGTTCCGCCCTTGCATTAAATTTTAAAACATCTTTATTCTTAATAAATACTTCCAAATCAAGCATTTAATATTCTATAACAATTGGTTACAAAATTAGTTGTTTTTTTCTCGTATCAACTTATCATTAATGAACTAAGAGCAATTATTCTATATTGGCCCCATCAAAGTTTTTAAGGTTTAACTTTCCATTTTCGTAATTGGTCAGTCAGGTAGCGCAAATTAGTTGATGACTTTAGGGAGTGTTCAAAAATACATAAAAAGAACTTTCTGGCTTTGGATCCTAATCTTTGCCTTGCCTTGGTCGTTATAGCAATATTATATATTATTTTATTTACAACCATATATGTAATGTTAACATTACTGACCTCATTTGAGTGCGGGAAGTACATTACATATATGGTTGTAAATAAAATAGTATACAAACCTCGACAGGAAGTTTCCTTAGTCTCGAGATAATAGCTGATTTCGACGCTTAGCGTCTCAATCTGCTAACTAATCTCTCGACAGTAATGAAAGACTTCCCATCTCGGGCTATAATATACTATTGTGGAATTTTCACAAGCACATACTGCGTTGTAAATATTTGCAACTGAGGAGAACCTGTCAGTTTAGCAGTTGCCGAATAAATTGTAACAAGTGTCTTACTGACCTAGAGGTTCATAGAAAGTAAACATACTAAATTGATGGCGTTTCGTCTAGATATTTGACTTACCTTCTTGCTAGTTCACTTCAAAACATATCGTTTTATTTAAATACCTCTTATGTAAAAACATGAATTCTCTGACCGATATTATTTTATGTTAATGTAAAACCGGGTTTCCATTTAGTTCTTTGAGTATAGCCACATCAGATATTTATTATACAGTAAACGGTCTTCAACAGAATATTTTTAATATGCTCATCAGGTAATAATTGGAATTAATTGCAGATTTTTCTATTATTTGACGACATACAGTTGCGAGCTTATATAGATTTTTCAAAGTAAACAAGTAATTCTGCTATTACACAATTTTACTTTTTAAGTTTGTATGCTTCAATCAATTTACATTACGTCACATACTTGTTTTATTTATATGAGAATTATATCTTTCATTTACTTTCAGTCAATTCTAATTAATTAAATCTGACGTAAACTTTTTATATATATTTTTGCATTGTTTATGCTGTTTATTTATCTTCGTATCTTATTAAATTGCTGGAGCTCAAATTCTTTTGTCTTGATGTTGAACCTTCAATCTTTACGAGAAAGTGAAAGAAAACCCAACATATATTTTTATTGCTACCGAGAAGTAAGCTAACCGGTGAATGTGAACCATGTAAAGGCTTGTGCACTTAAATAGGGTATAAGCATGTACATATATTTAGTACTGCATTGATAGATAGATAGGTACTACACGTTTATTAATGTGGTAAATTTTGTAATGTGGCGAAATACGTAAGGAGGATGAATAAAAACAGAACATCAGAAAAGGCATTAAACATTTGGCAACAAAGCAATGAATAAATTAGAGTAGACCGGTCTTTAACAAACCACTGGTAAAATCTCAAAAATATTCATGAGCTCAGCTTTGAGGAGAACTCAGTATTTTCTTAAAAGTTTAATAGTCGGAGACAAGGTTGATTATTAATAAGAAATGCTTGCGTTACTCCGTCAAATAACACTATAGGTCTGTTTTTTTCAAGGAGGTAGAAATCTGGTAGAGGTTCCGTATACACTATACATCACTTCATATAAATAGTGAAATTGTTTCCTTTGGAAAAGTCAATTCCGTCGTATACATATGCACTGTGTTCTTTCTTAGTTATGCAAACACTATATTCTGTATTCCGTATATTTTTAAGAAAGGGGCTGCAAGTTACTGTTACCTAAAATGGGTGTAATGGCTTTCAGATTTAATTGAAATTCAAACGTCTCCTGACTGAAATTGCAAAGCTGTATAACGCTGTTTGAAAGCGTACAGCTATTCTCAGGTGATAATTTATACGTGTGACGTAACTTCCCTTCTCGGCAGTAAACACTATTAACATTACTTGCCTAACGATTTTTGCGGCGCGCGATTTGCAAGTGAAATTAATACAACGTACACGAATGTTAACATTTACGTAGCATTAAAAGTGTAGCGAAGGCGAACGCTACGAATTCCTCCGCCCGGGCGGCTGTTATGAAGCAGAATTTCCCAACAGGATTGCAAGTTTAGAGAACAATTGTAGGTAATCTAAGACCGGCCGATAACACTGTTAGCCGCGAGCCTACTCTTTAACCTTTCAAGTTAATGATACGCTGCCGTTGCGTGATAAAAAGATAGATTATTGTGGGTTATTCCATTTCATTTATATTTCAAGACAAGGCGCATTGTGGCCTCAATACGGAATACATTTAGCAGGATATCGGGAAAGAGATTAGCGGAGTAGCGGGAGAATTACAGAAGGTTCAGGAGGACTCCGAATATCGAGAATCGGCTTATCAGATTCGTGCTAACTACCAGTTGGGCAGACTCGATAGATCTAATACTACCCGATACGCCGAACCGACCACGACTGTATAAATAAATACAAAATATAGGTACAGACAGGGTGTCCCTCGAGGGTAGCTAATGCTATTTTCTTCATAAAACAAAATAAACGAGAGTTCTTTTTAACGAAGCCACCCATTTTCCGACTGGAATTAGTTCTCAAATACGAATTTTTCTTGAATCGATTTTCCACAACTTTAACTGAAACAATTTTTTTTTAAATTAGATTAAAATGTTTGGTAGCAGCTTTAAATATCATAGCAAGGGAGCTAAACAGTTTTTTTCTAAGCTATATGACGTACAGGATTATGATGGCGTTTCTTCCTCCACAATCTGTAACAACCTTAAAGGTACGGTAGTGACTGACATTTTAACGCCTATTTAATGTTATAATTGACTTTTACCATACCTTATTTAATTTTCAATCAATTCTCTTTTAAAATTGAAATTTAATTATTTTATGGATTATCAAGATTATTAAATTGCTAACCCTGGTAGAAACATTTTACTTACTGAAACACAGGTAGGATTCGCTCATAATATAGACTGCTTCTATTCCTGCCTAAACGTCTGTCGCCTGTCACTTTGAATTATGCAAGTGCAAAATCAATTAAAAATACTTTCCTTAAAATCTTTTTCTTTCAGTTTTTTATTTAAATACCTGTATTCTGTTACCCGTTTATGGACTCGATCCTCTGCTTTATCAAGCCAAACGCATCCAGCAATCTCACAAAAATCTCTCAACGTCCAAACAAATCCCAGTCCGAACTCCCCCAAAAACACCTGGATCCACAAAGTCTTCCTGGCCACAACACGACAAGGCACCTACCAACTTTCTCCAGTAGTACTGTTAGCAGCAAACACCATCCACGTCGTCCTACCAAAATCCTCAAGCCTCCGACTTAGTATCACGAACCTCGACTAGATGCAAGTTATAAGATGTCACTTCAATGACGAGCCTGTCGAATTAGAACTCTTTTAGATGAAAATCTCCTATCCACCCCATAAAACGCTCACTCTGCTAACAATCTCGATGTAAACCACTTCCAGAAAAACCATTCTTTGTTATCTAATTCATATGATGCATTACTTAGGCATTCTCAGCAGATTCATTTATTTTAATCCTCTTCTTCTACACATCTTTTAATCTTTTAACATTTTACTTTAATTTTAACCACGCCAATTTTTTTCAATTTACAACTCTTTTATACACCAAATAGCTTTGTAACTTTTATAAAGGGTTTATTTTCATAATTTTAACCGCTAACAAATTGGAATACATGTTTTTTTTTTCAATTAATTTTACATACTGGTAAATAAAAATATCTCTTTGGTGATTTAGTTTAGCATATAATTCATAGTCCAAACACTATAAACCTTTATTTTATTTATTTAATACATACTATATTGAATGATATTTCTCGAATAAGTATTTGCCATTAATTCCCCACTTCATCTCAGATAATAATTTAATTATGTAGCTTCAGTCAATTATATTTTAAATTCTCTTTCCTTTCTTTGCCAAATACATTTTAATAATTTTGATACCCTTTTCATAC
This sequence comes from Agriotes lineatus, assembly GCA_940337035.1. Lineage (NCBI taxonomy): Eukaryota > Metazoa > Arthropoda > Insecta > Coleoptera > Elateridae > Agriotes > Agriotes lineatus. The sequence continues at coordinate 41,096,733 of OW679194.1, forward strand.
TTAAATTGATCTTTGTAATTTTTAATACTGTATTCTTTTAACCTTATTAATTTGATATTAAACCCTTACATTAAAGGCCATGACATTATATAGTAATCGAAAGACATTCGGTATAATTTGATAATTTGTTTTAATTTAATATTAAAAGAATAAGTATATTAAAAGATAGAGATGGTTGCCTTATTTAGATTAGCCAGCTCAAAAAACTAACAACGGAAATCGTATTTAACATTGGCAACGAGCCAATTTTGTTCATTGTCAGAACGATAGATGGATGATCTGTAATATTAAACTTGTAAAACAGGAAAATGTTAAAATAAGATTTTGTTGGAGAAGGCTGTAGCAGAAATGGGGAAGAATGCTGTTTTGGCATATGAAATTTAGATGTGCAAAGAAGAGCTATAACATATGGATTTGTGGGCATTGTTGGAAGTTGAGAAGTATTTATGAAGAGGATTTGTGTTTCCATATTTAGAAATATAATCTAGTAAGTGTAATTATATCTAATTTAATTAATATAAGTCAAAATTCCATAACCAGAAATATTATGTAACTAGTCTAGGCCCTAAGAAAATTTTAGTATTAAAAATAACAAACAGTGTGTCATTTTCGATAAAACGAATCACACACATATTTGAAATTTAAAATAAATTATATACTATTGAATCGAATAATATCGAATAATTTCCCAATTAAAGTGCTGTTTAAAACACAAATACGTGTTGTTAATTGGCATACCTATAACAACTAATGGAGTGTCAGCATCATATAATGTGAAGTACAGTCGTGTTCAAAACTGTGTTGCACAGCGGCAGTTGTAAGTTAATTCGTGGTTGTGTTATTATCAACAAAGACTCACACTGTATCATTAACGAGGTTAGACGTAAATGTATACTTTCAAAATATTTGTATATAAATACAACCCGTTTTTTTTACTTTGTGTAATTAATTAATATTCAAAAGGCAAAATTGCTGTACAATACTTTAATCAACACAACTGTACCTGTGAAAAGTTGCTGTCAACTGGTTGGGGTTAATCATTTGGCTATAGCCTACAACTACCTAATTGCCGTCGGGGGGCACCAGAGAGTGTTTTAAAGAGGTTACAGTAGTGTTCCATACCAGGTGATTCTAAAATAGCGTATTTCGTCTAGAGTACGTTGTAGTTCACCTATAATGGAATCTAGGAAAAGTGTTTAAAAAACTCGATCTGTTTTTGTTTTATAGTTATGAACAAAAAACTAAAACGTAAATTTGACAACATGAATACATTAGTTGCTAAATATCTTTATAACAAGTACATTATTTATTCTTTTGGAAAAACCAGTTAATAAAATAATTCATTATTTAAGTAGAGAAATACTTAACCATTTATTGATTTGAATTGTAGCTAATTATTAGCATCGCTTATCTACGACCATTACTTACCAACAATAATTATTAGTTTGAGAAGACGTCTATATTCAAACCAGTAAGTTTTAGTTAAATTTGTCAAATGGGTAAATATTACACCAAATTTAAGAACAATTTTAATAAAATCGGTAACCCAGCAATTAGCTAAATCAATAACATAATAAACGTTTAAAGTAACTGTTCAAAATTCTGATCTTGAGTCTCTAAACAAATTTGCGCCCTTCTCACGGTGTTGTCTCGAACACGTAATATTTGTCAAGGTGACTGTAGTAGCAGCATTTTGAAGGCGATTAAATAAGTCTTCCCCATTTTGAAGTGGAGTTCGATATACTACTGCATGAGATCTATGCTACCAAGGTACTGCCTGATTCCGACCTTTAACAAATACAAAAACAAATACAGTGCTTTCATAAATGATCCAACGTTTTTGAATGGTCATTATTTTGGCGCCATTCATTTTACCTATTTGATGTTGCTACACGTGCAGTGTTATATTTTTACGTTGAAATATTTCATTGGCGTTCGTTCGTTGTGCAAGGTTTTCTGCCAAATTTACAGCCGGTTCCAGTTATATTCTGTGGTTTCAGGGTACTATTCTTTTACAAAAATCGTTTTTCTAATCAACGTATTTGAGTTAGCTGTAAGTATACACACTAGTTAATAAATTTGAAGTTTTGAGGTGATTTTCTTATTTTAGATAAGGAATTTGTTACGTGTAATTTATTATTCAGATTCAGTCAAGCACTGTTACGTATAATTTTTCATTTAAATACATACAAATGCAGTTGAAAAAATGTTTCGAGTGTAACCTACAGTTCCTAACTGTATATTTGGTGGCATACTCATTTCTCGTTTTGTAATATCCTTAAATGTTTAGGGGATTATAGTAAAATTTTCAAAATAGATTGTGAGTACGATTTCCGGCGGCCATTTTATGGGACTGATTTTGTGAGATTATTTTCTTCTAGGGCTGCACGTGATTTGGAATTTTCACTTTATGTGGATAAAGTAATCCCAAAATTACTGGTGAATTCTGTTGATTAGTCTTAGCAAATGCTGTGTGAAATTGCTATGATGCAGCCAGTTATAATGGGATAGTAATATATTTCTGCAAGATTACTCACCTGAGGCTACCCACCAGCTCTGGTATGTAGTTCCGTCTGAACAGCGATTTCGAAATTGTGCGATTTTAGGTCTCCTCGTTTTCCTTTTGCGTGTGGAGGATCAACCCCCACGCAATTCTGAGCACCCTCAACTCATGTGGTAGCCTTCGAATACACGACTTCTCCCCAGTGTGACACCTCTCCGAAGTTCGAATCACAAGGTTTCTCCCTAGTGCAATAGTTGGAGAAAAGCACATCAAGTTGCACATTCGTTGGACAGCATCTGCTAGTATAGTGCCCAGTAAAGCTGCTCTGACGACGCCTCTGTGTCCTGCCATGCATCACCAGGTATCTGATAGCGTTTTAGTCATCTCATGGCTCAAACTAAAAGTACCGTTCATGCTGGTGTTATGAAATCTTATGCGTTATGCTTATTTTTTATGCTGGTGATATTTTTAACCGATTGTGCCAAGAAATTAAGAAATGTTGTGCAACTACGGTGTTCACCTCGTGCAATCATGTATGCGTAATTAGTAATTTTTGTATTAAGTGCGCGAAATGAGTGTATTTTTTTATGGCGCGTGAGAATGTAAATTTTCGCCGAGACCGTTATGTCGAGGCAGAAAAGTCATTCAAACGCGCCAGAAAAACACGAATTTTGCCACGAAATACAAACAACGTTTTTTCTACAGCCGTCAAAGAAAGAATGAAAGATTCTCTGCAGCAAAATCATACGTATATAGCAAATAAGTAGAGTAATATTATTATATACGTAACGTTTTATATGTGTTGTAACTAAGGAAATGGTGTTTCAAAACCGTTTTTTCACTGCTACCCGTGAAGAAATATTATTTTTTCACGTGTTAAAAAAAGTTAAACTTCGCATATCTATAGCGATGAATAAATGTCACGTTTTTTTGACGGCTGTAGAAAAGGGTTATTTTTAATTTATGTATTTAATATTTTCTCGATTGGCTATTCTGTCGTTAGAATTTTGGTCGCGTTCAGCTCGTGAAACTAAACTCAGCACTTTAAAATTTAATTATCTTTTGCGAGGATTTACCGGGAGTTTAAACATTAAAATTAACTCCTTATTAGCGCTGAAAATACACCGTTTTAAGTGTAAAAACCCCCTAGAAGAAATGGTATCATTCGATTAGGTTTCGTTTATATAAATTAATTGATCGTTGAAGCAATTTGATGAGAACTCCCGTTTATCGATATGGCAGTTTTTGATTTTTAAGTCACTATATCCTTATAATTGAGATACGTGTACTCGAGCGAAATGCGAGTTAAAATCGTAGAGTTTTGTTTTCACTTCAAATTTATTAACATTAAAACCTTGTACATTATATAAGTAAAACTAAAATTAAAATCTACTATTCCAATTACAAATAATTGTTCTATTACAGTTTTGTGTTGCCTTCTTCGAGTATGGTGCAGAGTTTGTACTTGTACATACTGTATATAAATAATTAGGTTATTTGAAGCTATGGTGTTCTCTGTCTTACACGGACACCCGTAGGTTTTCTGGTTTGAACCGTCTCAAACCAGTGGTGCTTCCGGACAACCCCCCGCCCCATTCCTGCTTAGGAACTAACTGACGTAGATTTGCTACACTACGAGACAATTTTTGAACCGCCGTGTTGTGAATTATACATTATTTTCTTTTTCTTTTGTGTACAAAAAAAATCCACTTGTAGCAAATAATAAATTATAAACATGGCGCTCACACCTGAACCAGATGCTTTTATTCTAATGGCTCACTTTTGCAGTGGAAATCGAAATCAGCATGGTTCATGGTCATATTCCATACAGTCATTCATCGAACAATTTACTGAGGCGTTTCTAAATGTTCGATGCTTTTGCTTACCATAAGCGGATTATTATTTACCGTTTCAAAGACAAACACTGCATTTGCAAAAGCAAATCAACAGGCAACCTACTGTTTTAACCGAACAAAAGGTAGCTGACATTAAAAATCGAATGCAACTAAGCCAGCAGAAAACAGTTTCCACGTTGGCTACCCAAAGTGGTATGTAAACAATAAATTTCTCATTTACAGCATAATTTACGCATATATTCCTTTATTCTTAGGTATTTCTGTTGGATCGTGTCATAAGGATTTAAGAAAAAATCTCCACATGTATCCGTACAATATAACAGTAGTATAAGAATTATTTGAATGCAATATTGACAGTGTTTTAATGAAAATATAAGTGAGGAGGGCTTGCGGAGGGTATTTGATAATATGAAACGACAGATTAATTTGTGTCTACAAAATAATGGTCAACATTTCCAACAATTTTTATAAACAATCTGTGTATCCTTATTGTGGCGTGTTTGAAGTCGGCTGTTGGTTGGCTGTAGTGATCAATTCATCATAACTTCAGTACAATAAGATAAGTGTTTCCTGTTTTCCAGTTAATTCTTAAGTTGTTATCGTTATTTGTAGATGACGGGAGCAGGGTAGTCTCTTAAACAGCATTAGGGTAGAATAGGCTAATTACTTATCTTAAGTAAAATGTACTATTTTGTCCTAAAGCTATCTAAAAATTGAATTGATGTGATTGAAATTGGAGTTTCCACTTTACATGAAGACTTGACACTTGAATGAATTTTGTATCTATAAAATATTTAGAATAAGAAATGTATAAGATTATTTCGATTTACTTTAGTTTATTCATTGCGAGGTAATATTTTATGATTTTGAATATTTAAGACTGTCTTCATAAGAGCTAGGTTGATTTGAGTGTTATTTATTTTCACTGAATGAGAAATTTATAAAATGGCAACACAATAAAGTGTGTTGTTATGTTAAATGGGTTGGCTACATACGTCCTTAATCAGCGTTCGGTCATTTATGAAGGCACTCTACAACCGTTTATTGAAATATAGTAAAAATCAATATTCTCGCAAGCAAATTGACTCTGTAAGAAATCGTTGTAGACAAATGTAAAAAAAAACAAAACAACTTGTAAATACAGACACTGTATACACGAGAAAATTTGTCGATTCTGAAAATAAATACTAGGCTAATAGAAACGAAAATCATTGCGGAGCAATAATGGACAGAATTGGTACTGATGACGAAAATAATTTATACAGGGTGTATACAAATTGGCGCAAAAGCTCCAGGTAGCGATATTCCTTGTACAATTCTGAGTCGAAAAACTTAAACTAAAATGTGGTATTTGTCTTCATAAGCCCTCACGACCGGTAGATAGAAAACATGATTTTTTCAGGTAAAGTACCTTTTTTGTTCTAAATATGTCAAAATGTCATGGAAAAAAGTTATTCAATATGTAAATATATGGCCCCATGCAAAATTTCTGAAATATCGGTTTACTTATATAAAACCATGTTACCACAAAAGTACTTCTAGCGCACACGGTTTCCTATAAGTAGACCGATATTACTGAAATTTTGCATGGAGCCATAATTTTAAATTTGAATAGATTTCTTTCATGATATTTTGACGTATTTAAAACAAAAAAGGCACTTTACCTGACAAAATAAAGTTTTCTATGTACCGCTCGTGAGGGCTTATGAAGACCAATCCAACAGGTTTTCGACTCAAAATTGTACAAGGAATATCGCTACCTGGAGCTTTAGCGCCAATTTGTATACACCCTGTATATTGAACTGATTACGATGGATAAATTGGAAAAATTTCTTTTAAAAATTGGCAATAAATCTAGTACGGCTGGTATTAATTCCAAAGTAATTTTGGATGCTCTACCAGTAAAACGAAACCTAATGTTGAAGATCATTAATGAATCGTTTGAAAGTGGAACAATTTCTAGAATTTGGAATACAGCTACCGTAAGAACAATTCCAGAAGTAGTTGGAACAAAGTGTTCAGTTTTTAGACCGATTAATATGATGCATCCGTTTGAAAATATATTATAGCAAATAGGCAAAGGACAGCTAGAAAGTTATCTAAAAAGAAATAAAATACTAATTAAAGCTTAGTCGGGTTTTCTCAAAAATCGTTTCTGCAAAACCGCCCTACATTTAATGAAACCGAACTGGAAAAAGGATATAGAACGAGGCAAAAAGGTGGTTGCACCTTTTCTCGACCTGAAACGAGCATTCAAAACTATCGATAAAAATTTATTACTAAAGAAATTGGAAACTACGGATTTCAGGGTGGTTCAAGAGTTAGTTGTCTCAGCGGCATCAAATTACTAAATTTAGAAATTAAGAATCAGAGGCAAAAGAAGCAGGTTTAGGTGTCCCCATGGGAACCATTTTAGGGCCTTTATTATTTATACTGTACATTAATTAAAATTATCTGTGAATAATTGTAATATTAATTTACAAAGCAAATGTATGCGCATTGTTTTATGTTGCAAGAGACGTACAACTGTTTCTTTATGTTGGAAACCTTACAGTGACTTAGCATTAAGCAAATGATTTATTTTAATACGCTAGTTTTTAAAATTATTAAGAATAAGTTGCCTAGTTATACGAATGAATTTATAGTATATAATAAGGATACTTATAATTATAAGACTAGATTTGCAAATGACTTTAACAACAAAATCATGCTCTCAACCAAACCTATTCTATGATGGACTCAAATCATTTGAAATGCCGGACGAAACTAAACAGGTTTAAGTTTAAAAATCTTTGTTCAAGATATGTTAAATCTAACCGTTTTGTAAACACCTTAGAAATGAATAAGACGGCATCTATCTACCTATTCACCTACTCGGAAACTCTTCGTCTAACCAGGCTTTAACTGGAGCAGAAAAATGAGCAGGAGCACCATTTAACTACATCCACATGTTTCGACTTCTTGTCAGAGGGAGGGCTTCAAGATCTTCTTGCAAATCATTCGTAAGAAAGTGCACAAAAGTATCCCCATTTGAACGGTATGGAAATATTACTGTTTCAATCAAATTATTACCCATGATACCAGTCTACACATTTACGCTTAATCTATGTTGATGGTTGAGTTCATAAGTGAAATGAGGGTTTGCAACGTTATAACAATTGCTATTGTTCTGATAAAAAACCTCCCCTTGTAAAGTTAGCGTCATCCGTCTATAGCACACGGGAAACAAAATTTTTGTCCGCTGCTGCTCTTTGACATAACCAATTGCAGTAATTTTAGTAGTTCAAAGTCATTGCGCAAGAGAGCTTCGACCATTGTATAGTAATAGGGATTATAACCTTCACTCACGATAAAATAGTGAACACAATCCGCGACAGCCCCAGTTCATGTGAAATACTCCTGGGGTTTCAAGTTCGCTTCTCTTCCAGGATTTGCTCAGATTTGCTCTTCTATCTCAGGGATCAAAACGTTCCAGTACTTCTAGCTCCCTATAACATTCCCATCAGGGTGTTTTTTAATGGGGTGGAGGGTGAACCAAGTTCACACGCACTTCGGTCTCAACGGGTCTACTGTACTACTTCCAAGTAATGTGTGTGTGTGTGTATGTTTTGTGTGTAGTCTTGTTAGTCTACCTCATAGACCAGTCTTCAGAGAAGAGCGACTCAGTAACGATCCAGTGGACTGTGGAAAAACTTCCGCCTATCTATGAATTCGAACCGAGGACTTGCTTTTTGCAAGCTTGGCCTCTTAACCCTGCGCCACCGAGATGATATTATTGGGGCAGTTTCGTTCGGCGTAAACTCTTTGAGCTTCATTCCGGTTATTATGGCATTCACCCAATATCAGTAGCATGCTTACATATTGACTATTAATATACATTTTTACAAAATTAAATCAAAACGTCAACAAGACAGATAAAAATATCTGACAATATCAGGTTGGTGTATCTATTAATTGTTATTTATGTTTTAAGTCATCATTTAGGAGACCTGGACGAAGAAATTTCGATTTTAAAAAATAAATTAAACTCTGTGAGCATTCATTTTTACACAAACCCATATAGGGTACAGAGCTTTTTATGGAAAATAATACCATCGTTCACTATTCATAAGAATCAAAAAGTTGAGTTCTTTAGTTTACTCCTTTATTACTCAGTGAATTAACTCTTAAGGTTTTTTTAACTTTTCCCTGCAAGAAGGGTCCCCTACATTGTACTGTAGAAGAAGTGCGCTATTTAGAACTCACGCTGTATAAATTTTGGAATATAAAGATTGGAAAAAAGTGCTTATGAAAAAAAGAAAATTTATAGTAAATAAATTGAACTATTTAATGCCTAGAGAATGAGTGAACTGTCAACGTATACTTATATTATGCAAATTTTCATCACCGGTATAGAGTTTGAAGGAAAAAAGTTATTTCAAACCTAGAGCAATTAGAAATACATGTTCCAACATGGTAAGAGAGCCGACCACAAAAATGAAAGTTTATAATTTTCCGTTAAAGACTTCCTATTATACTTTTTTTATTTTTTTGTTCGCAAGTATGAGATAATAATAATAATAATAATAATAGCAAACAACTCTTTAACGGTGCACTTACGACAAACCTGCAACTAGATTGATGTGTACTACCTGAAGGCATCGGGTTGTCTCTTCTCATTCTTCTTCATCCTGTGATTAACCCTATTAACCCGCGCGATTATAAGGAGATGGCCTGCCTAGGTGGTTAGAGTAGGTTGCGATTATACTTAAGCGAAAGCTGCAATTAAATTGTTATGAAAATGCAAGGTTGTTATTGTTTAAACATGCGCGTCAATAGACAACCACCCTTTTTTGCACGCGTCCCACCGTATCCCGCGTAAAGTCGGAGAAGGGGGGGGGGGGGTCTGAATGTGAATATGAATATCTAAAGATAATATTAAAGAAAATCTTGGCAGAAGATTGTGGTTCGCATTCAATGCATTCTATCGTTCTTACGGAACAGAAACTTGTATCCGCAATAAAGAAACTATTGACGAATTGCAAGTCGCAAGAGCAATGGAGAGGGAAATTTAGAGGGTATTATTTCGAGATAGGGTGACTAACGACGCTATTTACAGAAACTTCAAGGTTTTAAATGTAGCGGAAAGAATGTGCACATGAAGATGGAGTTGTATTAGATTTCGCTACTAGGATACAAGAAAATCGCTGGACTCAGTAACTAATTGGTACAAGAAAATAACTAGATGACACGTCTAGATTAGACATACAGACTACATTAAAAGATTAGTTCGAATCAATAAATCTCATGATGATATCATAACTGAAGATGATAATTACTGTTTCTTTATTTGTGTGAAACGCTTGTGTTTCGGATGCCCCCAACAACGTACTGAACCACCGCATTTCAAATTGGCTGATTAGATCTATATCGATGTTTTCTACGTAATCATAATTCTACTTTCAATATTCGAAATAGTTCGGTGAATGCCGTTATTGCTATGGTTACTTTTTTTCTTTTAATTGTCATGTAGAGTGCCCCTTCTCTCTTAGTACAGACATTCAAAATAATCGATATGTGTTATGTGCGGAAGATTATTGAAGATTATTGGATGCAATCGATATTTTGGTATTTCCTATATTGCATTTTAATTATCGGCTAACACTTTCAACTTCCATCTTGACAGCCGGAAGGACGGAGCTAGCAAAATTGACGGAAAACAATTGACCGAAACATTAAGTGATCGAAGCAGCAATTGATCGAAACGGCAATTGATTAAAACAGTAATTGATCAAAACAGCAATTGGTCCAAATATAATTGACCAAAAATGTAATTTATCGATACGCAATTCACCGAAAAAATAATTGAGTAACACACGACTTCTGGGATAGGACCGTGTCATTATTGAGGTCGAAGAATTCAACGTTTTATCCACTTTCGTAAAGGGTTTTATCAGGAGTAAAAGCAAAAAAGCAAGGTAACTCAAATTGTAAAACACACCAGAGGACAAACTCTTTTGCAGGGGAAGTGATAGAAGAGCACGATAACTCAACGTGTAAACCACGCCAGGGGCGAAACTCTTTTAACAATTGGAAGGAAAAATGCAAGAGTTTAGAGGCAAATGCCGGGGTTCAGCAAGTGCCGTCCTAACTAGCACTTTCCACACAGAAGGAAGGGAAAGGCTTTCGTCCCGATTGATATTGTTACGGTGTTTATAAATCTCAATGGCTTTGCGAATTTTTGTGCTAAAGAAGAATGCGGATGTAGATAGAAGTTTCATCCAAAAGGATCTTATGGCCGGTATCGCGTTGGTGTTCGGCGATGTCTGATGAAACGAGACCCGACTTGAGATAGCGCTGGTGCTCAGAGATGTGAGTTTTTTGCTGAACGTCCTGTTTCACCCATATATACAGCATTGCAAGAGCAAGGAACCCTATAAACAACTTTAGATGACATAGTGTGTTGTTTTGTTTGAATTAAAATTAGTTATTCAACATTCGTTGATCGATTATTATATACTACTAATGTTAAATTTATACTTTTATTTATTCTTTACTGTTACCGATGAATATATTAAATTTGACTCTACTGCCAGTTACTTTTAAAAATTTGAATGTAGTTTGAATGTAGTTTGAATTTCTCTACTTATAGAAATTACAAAGATATCTACATGTCGGACTTTCTAAACGATCTATCTAATATAAAATGGGAACTTATTTATGATATGCCACAGTGCGATGATAAAGTACTGTTTTTCAACGACAGCATTAAAGCCGTTGTGGACGTTCATGCACCGCTCCTAACAAGGCGACTGTCTAAACCGTTCGCTCCGTGGTTAACTGACAACATTAAAATTATGATGTCTCTCAGGGACAAAGCTTATAAAAAAGCTAAAGTTACTAAACTCGCAACTCACTGGGAATATTATAAACAACTGCGCAACTACACTACCTCTGCAATTAAACGTGAAAAAGCTGCATATATTAAATTTAAATTACAAAATGCCGATACCAAATCCACTTGGACCGAACTCAAACGTTTTAAAATCATTAGTCGTACGAAAAATGAATTGCCCTTGAATTTACTAAATGCTGATAAGATTAACGAATATTTTCTAAGCTGTGCGCAGTCTTGTAAAACCAATAACTTCGAAGTATTAAAACAACAATATAACAGCAATGTCAAAGCACATATTACCAGCCCACTCTTCTTCAAAACTGTCACTGAGGTGGAGGTATGTAACATCCTACTCAGAATAAACACTCATTCCATGGGAGCGGACGGAATTGACATTACTTTATTAAAGCTTTCGTTACCAGTGGTTGCACCTCACATCACGCATATCATTAATAAATGTCTACAAGAGGGTGTATTTCCAACTGCTTGGAAAACCTCCATTATAATTCCTCTACCTAAGAAGTCGGATCCTAAACAGCTATCAGATCTTAGGCCCATCAGCATACTACCCATTCTTTCCAAAATTTTAGAAACCATTGTAAATAACCAGCTAATTGATCATCTAAATGTAAACAATATACTTCCTTCTACACAGTCTGGCTTTAGAAAAGGCTTCAGCTGCGCAACTGCTTTACTCAATATCACTGACGATATTTTAAAAAGTGTAGATGACAACAAAATGGTTGCATTAATCCTGTTGGACTTCTCTAAAGCATTCGATACCATTGATCACGATCTTTTGCTGGCTATATTGCATCACATAGGCGTCGATCGTTCGGCTGTAGATTTTTTTTGTAATTTCCTTACTAACAGACTTCAGTATGTTAAAATATCGAATACGATATCTAAAACATGTACTGCTACAAAAGGGGTGCCGCAAGGATCAATCTTGGGACCAACTCTGTATGCTACTTATACCTCCTTTTTCTTTAAAGCATTTCAACATTGCAAGTATCACTTCTATGCTGACGACACCCAGCTATACTTACCTTTTGAACCCGAACACGTGAAACAGGCATCCGATCTTATTAATGAAGATCTATCCAGATTGGTCGCTCTTTCTCGCGACCATTGTTTAAATATTAATTCCAGTAAATCCTATGTATTAGTATTTGGAAATTCCAATGTAAGGGATCAAGTCTCAGCTTCTATTGATATCACAGTTGGTGGTGATCGAGTGAGCGTTGTTGATGTAACCAGAAACCTTGGACTTCATTTAGATAATAAATTACGTTTTAAAACCCACATTACAAAGCAAATTCAAAAAGCTTATGGCAACCTAAAAATTCTCTACTCGAATAAAGATGCTTTGGATAAGAGAATGAGGACTTTGCTGTGTGATTCTTTAGTGTTGTCGCATTTCAATTTTTGTGATGTAGTATATTATAGCTGTTTGGACAATGCTGACGCTAATAGGATACAGCGAGTGCAAAATTCATGTCTCAGATTTATCCATGGCATCAGAAAAAGAGAGAGAATTTCTCATAAACTCTCTGACACGAATTGGCTAAATATGTCTAATCGGCGTAAACTACATGCAGGATGTTTATACTATAAGATTGTCACTACGAAAAATCCTGGGTACTTATATGAACGTATATCATTTCGCACAGATGTCCACAATCTTAACTTAGGATACAAAGGTTTAATGACTCCTCCAATGCATAAATCTTCTATGTTTGAAAGATCATTTTCATACAATATTGTACATGCGTGTAACGGTGGACTTAACAGCATTGTAGCTACCTCTTACCGATCTTTTAAAAAACAATTCAAGAGCCTCCTCCAGCTGAAGCAATCGGGGGAGATCAATCTAGGATAGGTACATGTAATACTTGGAAACTAAACTAATCTTAGAGCCTTCATACATCGAACAGCGGTTCGCAGGGAAGAACAGAAGGCCTCCCAGCTCTTCTGACTGTGCGCCTTTTAGCCTTTTTTTTCTGTTTGTTACTCTGTAATACTTTTATTATTATGTTTACTATTGGCTAATAAAGACTATTATTATTATTATTATTAAAGGCTGCCAACGAGGTTTTGAGCAACGAATTTCGGCTGATTACCTAAACATATGAAGATTCTATTGAAAAGGAATAAAGTTTATGGTCTTCAAATTGAACAATATGTAGGTGGCCAACGAGGTTTCCCTGTCAGTAAAAAATACAGAGACTGTGCTGATAGAATAGCAAGAGTTATTGCCAATTACAAAATAAATAACATCGAACACTTTTTCTGGGCCTTGAGCACAACACAAGCTTTTGATTTAATTAATGAAAATGCAAAACAAAACAAAAAAAAATAAAAATAAACAGGTAATAATTAAAAAATACATACATATATGATAAAAATTATAACAAAAATACAAAGGTTAAATACTGACTTTTAAACACGCCAGCATTAGGCTGTCAGTCTTAAGCCTGAGAAGAGTGTGAAATAAAGTATTTTAATATGAATAATTAGTTATTTCGTGAATTGTGTATGAATAAATTACATATTCGATCAATTCCTGTTTCGATCAATTACTGTTTTGATGAATTGTTTCAAACAATGTACTAACTGCCAACGGGTCGGCCACACCAAAAATTATTGTCACCTCCCCCCCAGATGCGTCAAATGCACGGAACATCACCACTTTAGCCAATGCCAAAAAGCAAAAGATACCACACCTGCATGCGTTAATTGCGGAGGTAATCATACCGCAAATTATAGGGGATGCCCCTACTTCAAGACGTTCAACCGAAATACTCCCCTTCGGAATCAACCAACGCAGAACCCTTATAAAATAAGATCAATCAACCCTAATGCCTTTTTAACAGGGAACATCACCGCAAACCAGACATATGCTAACGTAGTAGCTAACAACCGAAATGTTGCTAACGATGACACAACAAATAATACTCAATCAACAGCAACCTCAAACCCCCTCTCTACAACATTGCTCCACAGTCTTCTAGAACTATTATCACCATATCTAGATCAAATAAAAGCTATTATAATGTCAATAATCCCAATGTTATTTAATGGCGGGAAATAATCCTAAAACTATACCCAAGTTAACACTAGCCAATTGGAATGCCGATGGGCTAAAGAATCAAAGATCCACCTTTTTATCATTCATTTCTAGACACGACATTGATATAGCCTGTGTCACAGAGACACATCTGACTCAAAATGAAAAATTTACGATCCCAGGCTACCGAATCTTCATAAAATATCGAGAAACAGGAATAGGCTGGGGCGGATCAGCTATAATTGCCAAAAATAACCTATTATTGCACCTAGTAGATCTACACAACATACACAATATTGAAGCAACGGCGGTCAAAATCACATGGACAAATAACAACACGATGAAGCTAATCTGCGGATATAAACCTCCTAACAAACAACTTAAACGAGAAGAATTAGAAAATATATTTTCAAACTCTGAGCCCACTGTTCTGATGGGAGATTTTAACAGTAAGCACACCAACTGGGGATGTAGAAAAACGAATCCCAACGGCAATAAACTCAACAACTTTACTTCTGAAATGGCAATACAAATAGCGGCACCTTCAGAATATACGTACTTTCCATACCGAAGAGATCAATCTCCAGATATCTTGGACATAGTACTACATAAAAACCTCTCTATTCCAATTAACCAAATGGTTCTGACAGAACTCGACTCAGATCATCTGCCAGTGATCGTAACACTTGGTCTCTCTATGCAACTATACCCGAGGATGCCACGACTAATTAATGGCCCAATCGACTGGAATATTTTCCAAAAAACGATAAATAATCTTCTTACATGCCCAACCAGTCTGAACTCTAACGCGGTGATAGACAATGCTATTGAAACCTTCAATCAGAGTGTCACTAAAGCAATTCATAGTGCTACTACTACTACCAATCGGCCACGCAGGTACCCACATTACTTAACCCCGCCACCAGTTATACTCAACCAAATTAAAGAAAAACACAGATGCAGAAGATTATGGCAACGCACCCGGGACCCGGCAATCAAAATTCGACTTAACCAACTAGTAAGAAATGTCAAAGAAAACCTAGATAAGCACAGGTACGAAACATACAACTATTACGTAGAAAACCTCGACCCAGGAGACCCTAACATGTGGCGCGCCACCAAAAAACTTCTCCGACAACCACAGATCACTCCAGCGCTTAGACAGGGCAACAGTGTATACACAGAAGATCAGGAAAAAGGCGAAGTGTTCGCCGACCATCTAGAACAAGTATTCACTCCCACTTATGAGCAAAATAATATAGATCATATAGAGCAAATACAAATGGAAGTCAAAAATAATCTCCCTAACAATACAACACCAATGGAACCAGTCGCGCCATCAGAAATTAAACGGTATATTAAAAAATTAAAAACCAAAAAAGCACCAGGAAAAGATACAATATCTAATATTGTACTTAAAAATCTTCCGTCAAAATCAATAGCCTTATTAACCGCTATATTTAATACATGTTTAAGAAGAAACTATTTCCCAAATGCTTGGAAACAGGCACATATCTTAATGTTTCCTAAACCCGGCAAGAAGCACAGCGATCCAACCTCGTACAGACCAATCAGTTTGTTATCCTCCCTATCAAAACTACTCGAACGAGTCATACACCATCGTCTTTCTACCTACCTCGATAATCACAATGTAATACCACAATTTCAATTCGGTTTTCGAAGCGCTCACTCCACTAACCATCAGCTACTAAGACTCACAGAGATCATTGAAAGAGGCTTTGAAAGCAAAAAGCATACCCTCATAGCTTTTATCGATGTTGCACAAGCCTTCGACCGAGTTTGGTGGGACGGGCTACTATACAAAATGCTACAAATAGATGTCCCCTCATACCTGCTCCAAATTACCCAGTCATTCCTCTCAGATCGAAGTTTCCAAGTAAGAGTAGGTGCGTACTTATCATCAATCAGACAAATAAAATCAGGAGTACCGCAAGGATCGATACTAGGGCCTATACTGTTCAACATATTTATGTCGGACCCGCCAACAAAACCAATGTAGACCTTGCGATGAACGCAGATGATACTGCGATAGTAACACAAAATGAAAACATACATCATGCAGCACAGAACCTTCAACAAGGTGTTGATCAATTAAACAGTTGGTTCACGAGTTGGTGCATTAGAATAAATGCCAATAAATGCGAATGTAAAATCTTTACCCTACGAAGACCGACAGATCCCACCAATATAATAATAAACAACACCTCAATTGTATGGAATCCGAAAGACAGCGCTAATAAATATCTTGGACTATTCAATTCACCTGTCATCTGTCAAAAAGTGACCAATGAAAATCCAGAATTCTGACGTTTCTTGACCAATCAAAAAAATATCAGTGGATATATCTTCCTAGAAGGTATTCAAGTGACTATTTTAAACAAATGTGATTTTTATTAGAAAAAGTCAATATTAGTGTTCTGTTACTATAGAAATTGCGTAGTTTGTTGGTAGATTTACTGAAAACTAATTTGAAAAAGTAGTTTGGTTCATTAAATAGTCCCTCGAATACCACTCTTAGTCAAAGTTAAGTAGATTATTTTTGCGGTGGTATCACTACTCATGTCCATTGCGCTTGGGATTAGGACTCGTGCTAGCGCACTCGTCCTAATCGTACCAAAGCGCAATGGACATTCGTGACACCGCCGCAAAAATAGTCGACATAACTTTGACTACCCATGGTATTATAAGTGATTATACCTTGACCGCAGATTAAGTTGGAGTTTCCATATCAATAAAAAACTCACCGAATCATATTCCAGACTTGGTATGCTGTACCCAATTTTAAATAAAAAATCACCCCTAAAGATAAAATGCGGAATATTAATCTACACTGCAATAATCAGACCGATAATCACCTATGGCTGCAGCGTATGGAGCACAACCTCCAGAACAAACATGAATAGGATTCAAGTTCTACAAAATAAAATACTTCGTATTATAACAGGCGCAGACTGGTTTGTAAGAAACCATCAATTACATAGGGAAACGGGAGTTCTCACCATACAAGAATTTATAACCAACACTACCAAAAAATTCTACAATAACATCAATCAATGCAGCGGGGCAAATTTCTATCATTTGGGCTCAAAATCAATTCACAAACGATTAAAACGAAAGCTCCCAGTAGACTTATTGATAAGTGATAGTGAATAAAACAACAAATTAATAAAGTGCACAGTTTAATCCCCAATCGAGCGTACGTAGTTCCTCAACATAACTTAACAATAAAAATTAGTGAGAGGTGTAATTAGAAACTCATTAGTGCTGTATCAAGTGACAAATTTACAAGTTAACAATACCATATATAGCAAATATTGCTGATCTGGTACAAAACAATAAAAAAAAACAATTGTATATACATGTTGACCCTTCACTCCAACTGGCGGCGTATGAGTCGCTCATTCTTCTGAGCTCTTCCGATTCATTTTTCACGCTGAATCACTCCGTATTTCTCCGCTAGTTCTTTCCCTTGGAGGGCTTTGTGTGTTTTGGCTGCTTCAACAATTTTTCTCCATTTTTTTCTTTCCATTATCTTGTCCTTCCATTGTTTTATCTCCATTTTCCGTATGTCTTGTATTACTTGGCCTTCCCATCTGTTTTTAGGCCTTCCTCTTGGTCTTGTTTCTTCTGGTTTCCATCTTAACATTTTAGTCATTAATGCTTCTGAATAGTTTCTCTGTAGGTGCCGAATCCATTGTCTCTGTGATTTTATGAACATGACCATGTCTTCCTCTCCCATTCTATTTCTTATTTCGTGGTTCATCAGAGGTCTGTATTCTCCATCCTGTCATTTCTGGGGTCCTAGTATTTTCCTAAGTATTCTTTTTTCTAGTATTCTAAGATTTTCTTCATCATTGCTAGAGAGGCACATCGTCTCTGCCGCATAAGTTATGACAGGTCTAATTGCTACTTTGTGTATGTTTGTCTTAGTTGTTTTACTTAAATCTTTGTCCCGTAGTAGTTTCTGATATTTCCAGTATAACTTATTTCCTGCTTTTATTCTTTCATTTATTTCTAGTTTCCTTTCATTTCTTCCATCTGCCATTACCACTAGGTATTTAAAAGTGTCAACCCTTTGGAATGTATAGTTGTTTATCTTAATTTGTGTTAGTTACTAATCTTTGTCTAGAACTTATCATATACTTCGTTTTTTCTTGATTAATGAAAAATCCTATTCTTTCTGCTTCTCTGGATAGCCTCGATGTTGCTGTTTCTAAGCTTTTTTGTCTCTACAAATTAGTGTCAAATCGTCGGAGTACCCAATTAACTGCACTGAACTATGTGTTATTGTCCTCTTGATCTCTGTGTCTCTTATAACCCCCTCTAGTGCAATATTAAAAAGCGTTGTGGATAAGCTGTCTCCTTGTCTTACTCCAGTTTCTATGTTGATGTTTTCTGTTTTTCCATCTTTTGTTATAATGGCTGCTGTTGTATCTTTCATATTCATCTCAGTTAATCTGATCAGTTTGGCTGGTATTTTCATAGCATTTCCTTAACAAGTTGGGACCTATTTATGGAGTCGAAGGCTTGTCGAAAATCTATGAACAATATATGCAGATCTATATCATGCTCATGTGATTGCTCAATTATTTGTGTTAATATATGTGTTACCGGCAATGTGTGAAATTGCGGCATTCTGTAGAATGCCTAGGAAATGTATAGAATGCTTGATGGTTTTAGGCAAAGTATGCAATATCAGTTTTTGTAAAAAAAATTGCATACTTTTCCTAGGCATTGTATACAATTCCTAGGCATTATATAGAATGACAAGTATCGTTTAGGCAAAGTGTCAGAAGAGCACAACAAAAGCCTTTACTGATAATTACGTATTTATACAACAGGTAAGACTGTAATGACACTTAGAATTGTACTGTATTTAATTTTCTTCTTTCTCACAAAAAAACACATGATATTTTGGCACTTTGGTCTTGCATATTCACATTTCACGAATTTGTGAAGAATTGATAAATAATAAGGATATGATGTTGTTTCCGCTGAAAACAAGCAGAACACAACTGGAATGAGCTACTTGTTGCAGCAGGGATGACTAGAATGACATTTTGAATTGCACTTAATTTTCTTTTTCACACAAAGACACCTCATAGTTTGGCATTTCGTCTTGCACATACACCTGTCGAATCCTTGGCCGCTTCCTGTGGACTGAGAAGAAGCAGCAGATCGGAGAGCTATTTCATGGTCAGGAACGTCTTCCGCTTTATTAAGTCCTTTTGACATATGGTGAATTCTGATCTGGCATAGAGTTGCTTCAAGATTCCTTGTGCAGTTCCAAGGCGGTAAAAGCCATATTCTGTAATGCTCATAATAACTGCCAACAGATTTCGTGAGTCTCCCCGCCCTTTGTCAACATCGGTAATCGGAACTCGCACAGTGGCTCCCAAAGGCGCAGGAGGAATTTTTTTATCAGAACCCCTTTTCATTCTTTTGGCCTGCATTTCGAGGTTCGATTTCGATTCCATTTAATTTTTGATAGCTTTCTCAATATTGAAGCAAACAGTGCACAAAATGCTAACCCCATAACCTTCTACTTCGTTTTCGTCATCGTCTTTATGGGAATGCCCACAGATGGCATGAACATTTCGGCTACACTTTCGACACGTATGAGCACCGCTGGTTTCTTTTAAGCAGACGCAGCAGGTAGTGGAAGAAGAAGGGTCTTCGGTAACCACGGAAATGGAAGGCTCTTCGATAACCATGGCTTCACCACTGCTTTGGTTTCCATCATCATGAATTGCATTCTCATGCATGTCTTCTGCAGAAAGCGCTGTTTCTTGCATTCCTTCATCTCTGTCCTCCTGCTCTTGTGTTGTTTGTACGCTCTGTATTATTTTTTTGAGGTCTTCCTCTGTTTCCACATCTTGTCAAACATCGTCAGGTAGGGACGACGTTGTGAGGCTTACTTTAGATTTGCAGCCAAAGAGAGCTTCGTATGGTGATATTTTAATCCCCGAATGAAAAGCTCTGTTCTTCATGAGTTGGACGAACCGTAACCTCTCACTCCAGTGGCCAGTTTTTTCATCTTGCATCCAAGCACACAGCATATTTTCGATGCACTACCGATAATGCAACTACAGTATTCGAGTTTAGATCTGATCAAGGCATTGAACATCTTCTGGAGAACATCCTTGTTTGCACCCCAGTTATTACAGGAAACCGTTTTCATAAGATCCAATGATTTTCTACATCTGTTTCTAAGATCTTGAATATGCGATACCCAATTTAACTTCCTGTCAAAGATAAGGTAACGGAATTGTCCTGTATACTGCAGTTGTTGGCCATTTAGTTGCAGATCCGGCTTTTCTGGTGTTCGCTTATTCGAAAACTGAAGACATCTTGTTTTTTGGGTTGAAAATTTAAAGCGGGCCAGTTTACTTCATTTCTGTAGTTGGTTTAGTGCTATCTGTAGCTGTTGTTGTATATTTTTAATTTCTTGGTCTCTACAGTATATGACTGAATCATCTGCATACTGGAGACATTTCACAGGAGTTTTTACATTGTAATGTCGTTTATAGCAATAGTAAATAGAAGTACACTAAACACGTACCTCTGAGGAATGCCATTTTCTTGTTCTTTTATTACAGAGTCTGTACTACCTATCCTCAAGAAAAACTTTCTACCTGTCAGAAAGTTCAATATAAAGCGAACTATTTCTTCTCGTAATCCCCAATTAAGAAGAGTTAGAACGATCTTTCTTGTCCATACAGTGCCATATGCCTTGTAAATATCCAAGAATATTGCAACAGTGTCTTCTTTAGTGACCAATCCGTTCTTTATGTCGACTTCCAAGCCTGCAATATTTCCTAAGGTTGATGGACTTTCTGACCACAGGGGCGATGCCATTTAAAACGGCGGTGTTGTTAAACATGTTGCTGGTTGCCATATTTGATTACACTGTATACGCGACTGAATATCAAGTCGGGATCACCATGTTGGATTTTGCTTCACTCACACGTAAATATCTATAACCAAAGTAAAAAGGAGACTAACAAACACTAATTTAATGCTCAAATGTATACAACTACAAATGTAACATGAACAACCATAGTAACGCTACCTCGACTGTCAATGAATCAAGATGAAATGAGAATGAATCTATCTTCGCAAGGCCATTTATACGATGCTGCCCATAAACTTCCGCAAGAAAGAGCCAATCACGGATTCGACAATCTTAGAGAGATTACCGCGAATTGTTTGGCAGGCCCTAGATTCTAGATGTGTGCATCCTTTGAGATCTTGCGACTCTCGCTAAGTCTCTGCAAGGCCGTTGCTACAGAGTTCACAGTCCAAGACTGTGAAAGTATGGTTGAATTCTTGACTACAATTTGGCGGAATAATATTCACGTGTGGCTCGGCATGAGTCTACCTAAATAACATATATTTGTGACAAAGGATATTCATATACTCAACATATGAAATCAGCTCCCAAAGATTTCTACATCTAAAAACAGCTGTTACGAAATAAGTAAACTTAATACTATTTAAAACCACTCATTTAGGGTTGAATACTTTATTCGGTAATGTATTATATTTACAAAATTCTTTTAATAATATATATATATACACTTCTCCAATAAATTAACGCACCAAAAAAAGGTAGCCAAAAGTTTAAAGTTAATTATTGTCGAAACCACTTATCCGATTTGGACGATTTTTTTTTGAATGACACGTCGTCTCTTTCAGAAAGTTAGTGTACTACTCTATTCGCATTGAAACTGATTTTTTTATAAATACCGGGTGTAGCAATTATAACGTATTTTTTCCATAAAATGTATAACACCCTGTGGAGTTCAACAGCTACAATATCAAGTTATAATTCAAACAAGCTCCTTCATGGGGTGTTAGTGCCTCACCATTAATTCAAAGCAAACTCTACCCTTATCTTTTTATAACATTTTGTTTTTTGATTCACTCTTTTATCTTAGCTACTGCAAGAGAAACACAATTTTATAGCATAACATGTTTTTATTGACTTTAATTTGCATTAAATTCACTAAAGTAGCAGGCTATGGAGAAACAGAAAGAAACAGTAATTGTCATCAGATAAATACAACTGTCAAAAAGCAGTAGTTGATAGAAGTGTGTTTTCGGTGTTAGTCCTTAACGTTTTTTTTGCAAAATCTTTAATTTTCTCAGTATGCAACGTGAAACACGAAATCTTATTCGCGAAGAATGTGCTCAAGCATTAGTTCTGTTTGAGGAAGGTTAGAAGTTATTCTGGCCAGAGGCGAAAATACTCGCTACTGAGACTTTCGTTTACCTTTTTTCTTTACATTTTGTTTCTTTTTTTGTTGTTGTTAAATTAGGTCTCCATTAACACATGTTATGCTATAAAATTGTGTTTCTTTTGCAGTAGCTAAGATAAAAGAGTAAATCAAAAAACAAAATGTTATAAAAAGATAAGGCTAGAGTTTGCTATGAATTATAACTTGATATTGTAGCTGTTGAACCCCACAGGGTATTAAAAATTTTATGGAAAAAACACGTTATAATTGTTACACCCGGTATTTATAAAAAAATAAGTTTCTATGCGAATAGAGTAGTACACTAACTTTCTGAAAGAGACGACGTGTCATTCAAAAAAAAACTTTAAACTTTTGGCTACTTTTTTTTGGTGCGTTAATTTATTGGAGAAGTGTATATATATAAGGATTTTTCATTATAATCTTTTCTGCCATATAATAAAAGAACTCCTTAAGATTTTAACACGAAATAAAGTGTTCGGCGATTAAATAAACCGAGTAATAAATTGGCTTGCTGTTAATTATTTTTCCGTCCTTAGTAAATTTGCTGTAATTTACTGCTAATCAATGACTTGTTATTGTTAGCATTATCGGCAGCATAGCACTTGAAATTGAACCACGGTATACGGGAGTTGGCGTGACGTTTTGAATATTGATAAAATACTTATTACATAATGATGCCCTTAGCGTGTGAAATCTCTTGTTGACCATCGACATAATATAGGGTTTAGCCGTGCGGCTGTTTTTCAAATTGCTAGGTGCCTCCAGTATCGATTGCAAAAAAACAGCCGCCCCCACGCAAGTGGCATATGCCCGATCTTGGGGATCCTGAGAGAACCTGCGGCCTTACATTAAATAGGGCTGCTGATTTTGGGGCAGATTAACCTTAATGAAGCGATTTCGCGCCGCCAAAGCGTCTGTCTGCCCGCCAATCTAAAATGCGTTTGCATCGCCCTATACCAATTTTAATTTGTTCTTTATTTCCTGCTCCAGAGATACACGCCATCGCTCGCGGACAAATTATTTCCTTTTAATTTCGCTTTGAAATTTTTAGGGGCTTTTTTGTACCGAAATATCAACAGGCGGCGAGCGCGAATAATTACGCGGACGCTAATCCGAAATTAGTTTGACATTGTGCCGGTGTAAATATGTAAATAGGACTTGTTCTTGAAAACTAGTCGTAATCCTTAGAATTTGTTACTCCACCTTTTGCATATTTATACGGCGAGTAATTGCTAGGAGATTGTTTTAAAATCCGGTAGATTAAAAGATCAGACTGAGTCAAATTGGGCTTGGGTGGAAATAATGGGATTCCTGAGCTGCAGGCGCTTGATAGTTCGCAGGTTTTTACCGCGATTCAATTTCCATTACGACTGGAACAAATTACACACGCGCAGAGGCGAAATTCGCTCTCGAAAAATAAAAACAAACAGGTCCGTTGTAAAATTCAATCTTTTGAAACTGACAGTGCCTGGGGTTTTATTTGATAAGCGCGGGGGCGTTTTAGGCCGCTTAATCGATTTCTATTCCGGCGCATTCCAAAAATGTCAAATTTCCATTACAAACAAGCCCCATATTTCTAAGTTACATTAGTATGCTGCCTTACGGCTAAGCGACTCGTAAAGTTACATCAAAATTCAACTCGCCAACTTCGAGGGTAGATCTTATAAAGTGAATTCCTGCACCCTAATTGTCTTTATGTTACTCTAATTAACCCCTCTGCATGTGCCGTAATGCGTTGTAAATTTTCCACATATCATGCAGCCCCCATTGTTAAACTTGCATGCGGTTTGCTGCACTTTCCGTAAGTGGTCGTTTCGGATTCATTGTCGAGGACAAGCGTACAACAAAAATTACGTAATTGTGTGCCACCCACCCGTGCGGTAATCGTTGCGTGCTATCGATAGAAAATGAAACGAAACACTTAGTATGCGCATAGTAATTTTCCAAGGAGTTTGTAATGCAACCCAAAAAGGCATCCTGTTAGGCTTTCAGTTCCCAAATAATAGTATTTAACATTACTAACTTGGTAAGAGGGTTTTTACTGGCGAATAGAAGGACATGACTGGCGAGCCGCAGGCGAACCAGTCACCTTCTGGAGCCAGTAAAACCTATTACCTTGCGTGTATTGTTGAATATTTTATTTGTTCCTCACTTGTAAATAACTAGAAATTTACCATTTATTCAAAATGACAAACTGACAAGCAACTAAATTCATCAATATGACACATGCTAAGGAAGACAACTCTGGCTTTGCATGCTATCATTTATCTATGAGCACGCTTGTAAAACTGACAGTTAACTTGTAAAGATTTTAGAAGTTAGTAACTTGTTAAAATAAACTTTCTTGATTAATACAGTGACTTGATAAATTGGTGTTTACAAGTGAGGAACAAATAAAATGTTTAAAATATAGCTATAAATAAATCAAGCCCACTATTAGGTATTAATCAGCAATAGCATTTTGGAAGTTGGATTATTAAAAGCCTTACTATGGATGCAACCAAAATAAAACTAATACATAGACGATAAGCCCACAAATCGGTTTAAGCTGCGATTTACCAGAAAACAGTTTATTTATGTTTTACTGTTTTTCATAATCTCCGTTGTATTTAATTTTGGATAATAATTTAATTACATTTTCTAGCAGTAGAAGCCCCATTAGCTGTATTTGTTATTGGAAAAAGTAATATTTTGTCGTTTAACGCTTATTTTGAAATTGTCATTTGTCGCTTATGCCATCTTTATAAGTGTATACGGGTTATCACATCAACAAAAGCTTACTTTGAACGTCAGCACCGTTAACCTTAAGCTCAGCTCATAGCATATTTTAAATTTTTCAGTGTCGTTTAGTTGATTACTTTCTGATAAAGGCCTTTCGCTAATGCATGTTGCAAAAACAATGGCAAAAATTACTTTAAAATCCAATAAAAACGCAATATCTTGCGTAAATAAAAATAATAATCTGTCTACAAGGAATTACACAATAATATTAAAAGGAATTCTTATTATTTAAGTAATAAAATACGAAAATAAAGCAACATTCTATAACAAAAACATATCCCTATAACATTCTTTACATTAAGAACAGCTGCACGCCTCATCTTCAACATCTATTTGAGGTAGTGAATATATTTTCAAACTTCTAATGTAGACACTCAGCATGATAATAATAATAATAATTTTCTTTATTACCCTTGAGCACATATACAATAAAGAGAAATGACAGAGGAAAAGTAGAATCAAACTCAAACAACGTCGACCGGGTATTTTGAACGCCCACAACGTCGACCGTGTCCACAACGTCGACGGAGGTTTGTTGGCCACAGCGTCGACCGTGCCCATAACGTCGACTTCTTTATTGTAAGAGGAAGTAAAAATTTACAGCGATGCTGCTTTCAGATTTTTCCTACCTTCATTTGTTGCTGAATAGTGGCGTCATCGGAGTTTTTTTTAAATAGAACAATTCCTACATAATTTCTAGTACCATTTAATTGAGATTTTTCCTTTTCAGCTTTATAACACTTTTATACCATTTCACAAGAAAATCTGTGATATCAATAAACGGCGTTTGTTGAGGGTCATTTAATTGATATAATGTACGACTCGTTAGTACAACGAAATAAAAAAGCGACGTTTGTAGCACTTCTAATACCGGGCGACCATAAATGGTTGTGATATTTTTTTCTTAGGTCAGCACTGTTAATGTTGGTTATCATGCTGTCAATTTTAAGTCCACGTGAAGGTGAAGGTTAGCAGGTTAGGTTTTGTGTCAGTTTGTGTCAAAACTGACGGAAAACCTAACCTGGTAACTATTTCCTATCTTGTTGCACAAATAGCTATTTCAATTGTATGTATGTATGTAGTATAACCTGTAACCTCATTTACCTTGCGGTATAGAGGCTGGTGCTCGTAATGATTATAAAAGTTACAAGAATAAACAGGTATATGTTCGTTATACTTTATTTTTGAAAATATACATAGAATATAAATACGTAAGTGTTTTTTTTCTGAAAGCTACATGGAAGTTACCAGTCTTAAATATCCCTGCACCGAAATCCTGTCCAGGGGGCAAGTTCCGTGATCAATAATCCTATCCTAGGCGACATCTTCGGGATCTGGCGGTATGTCGTGAAGCCTTTGGCGTGTTTCGCAGCATTCATCGTACAACCCACACCCACACTCAAAAACAAAAAGAGGTATGGCGTTGAAACTTCATATATAAGTTTTGTGTACTATGTAGATGCGACAGCAAGCTTTTGAAGAAAATCGCATAACCGGAAGTAGGTGTTTACTCTTGTGATTTTCTAGTTTTTTCGATTTTTCAAAAACGGCTCCAACGATTTTTTTCAAACTTCACATTTTTATTACATGTTTAATGTGTATTGATGTGAGATAGGTGATTTTCCAGTCGAATACTTCTAAAATTGGTTTCTTTTGTTTTTTTTTCTATTTTTTTATTAACTCCTATTTAAACTAGAACACCCTGAATATTATTACGTTTTTTAATGCAGCTTAAATTCTAGAGAACATTTGTCTCTTCAACTAACGCTTTATTTTGTACCGTTTTTGCAGAATTTTTAATTTTTGGAAAAATTTGACAAATGCTTAAAAATTAAAGATCTAATTTTGGGCTAATGATAAGATCACTGTAAAAGGAAGTTGTGTGCGTTTATCACACCAAATTTTTTATTAAAGAAGTAATATAATAAATTGTCACATTAAGAAAGTTATAGTGATATTATATTGCTGGTTTATTCCTAGCTACAGAATTGCGGAACTGGTGTATAATGCTTCTTTATAATATAGAAGATCCAACAAATTCTGTCAAACAGGTAACAATATACGATAATTTATTCAAAATGTATCTACGGCATAGAAAAAATGAATGCGTGGGGTAGGTAAAATCATATTAAGACCTGACGTAGCTCCAGATGAGTCGACGATATGGGCACGGTCGACGTTGCGTCTCTCAAGACGAGTCGACGTTATGGGCACGGTCGACGTTGCGTCCCTCGTTCCATATACGTATTCTGGAGTCGACGATGCGGCGCTGCAAAGTCTTGAATTTTTCGGGTAATGTCGCCCGCGACGCTACCGCTGCGATGTACGTAGCGTCATTTTATACGAATCGACGTAGTGGGCACGGTCGAAGTTGTGTCTCTGAAGACAGGTCGACGTTATGGGCACGTTCGACGCTGTGACCAACAAACCTCCGTCGACGTTGTGGACACGGTCGACGTTGTGGGCGTTCAAAATACCCGGTCGATGTTGTGGGCAGTCGACGTTGTGTACAGGACCCAGATGCACATATCCCTGAGAAATGTATTTTGTTATCTAATCTCTGTAACGGAAAGTGATATCTAAAATAAGACCGAGACTTTTTACTTTATCTACCACAGGTCGTCTTACATGATCAATATGAACATTTACAGAATTATCCAAAAGACTGCAGACATTTTTATTGCCAAACAGTAAGACAGATGATTTGTCTGGATTAATTCTCAGCGAATGTTGTCTGGAAGCCTCACAGATATACTGCAAATCTAAATTTATTGTACTTATTGCTTCATCACGATCAGGCATGTTAAAGGAGTAGTATAGTTGAGTGTCATCAGCGGATATATGTGTTTTGCAAAACTTTATATTCTTCATGAAAGTCGACGTATATATTGAGTACAGCAAAGGCCCTAAAGTGGAACCCTGGGGAACCCCTTGCGTTATGGGTAATGTTTCAGAGCAAATATCCCCCAACTGTACTATCTGCGTTGGACCAGTTAAGTAGCTCACAACTAAAGCAATAGCATTTGCCCCAAAACCGATAAATCTTAAAATTGTAAGCAATGTCTCATGATTAACGGTATCGAAGGCTTTACTAATGTCCAAAAGAACCAAAACAGTAATTTTGCGTTGATCAGCAGCAGTGAGAATATCATCAGTGACATTTCGCTGAGCAGTTGTACAGCTATAACCCGACCTAAACCCAGATTGTACTGCAGGTAAAATATCATTACTATCAACATAGTCAGAGCAATAATATCATGATTAAACAACGCTAGTTTCTCATTTATATTCGGAATATACAAAAGATTTTGTAGCTGTACCATAGACAGGTCATCCTTCAGCAATTTTAGGTTTATATTATTCAGGTCTCTATAAGTACGTAATATTGGCGTGATAAGAGAAGCTGTAGTAAGTACATACCTACATCAACGAAGACAAACCATGATCTGAAAAATGACAATGAACTACACCACTCCCCGCTGTTGAACAGCAATTTGACACAATTACCAAATCAATTAATAAAGAAGAGGAAGCAGTAATTCTAGTTGGCTGGGTGATGAGTTGATGCATGTCTACAGAATCTAATAAATTTTGTAAACTTACGGTAGCAGGATTTTCAAATTTAGAAAAATCAATGTTAAAATCACCCAAGGCGACTATGTTATCGAGTATGACAAGCAATGAAACTCATTTAAAAAGTGTACATAATCCCTTTGATGTGTATTATACAGCGATCCCAAGACCAAGTTCTCCTTACCATGATGTACAATAATCCACTTTTGTTCAATATTTTCGTTTGCTTTAGTAATTAAGGAATATCTCATTGAGTGACGTATGTAAATACCAACACCCCCTGCTCGTCCATCACGATCCCTTCTTAAGAAACTGTAACCATTGATATGCACAAATTCATCCAATATGCCAGGACTAAGTCAAGTTTCTGAAACAGTAAGAATAAGGATGTCTATTTTATTTTGCTCAATAGAAACTTTTAAATTTGAAATTTTAGGTAATAAAGATTGAATGTTAATGTGGCGTATTCTTAAAATATTAGATGACATCGTAATTTAAAGTAGCACGAACCCAATCCAATTCAATAACTTAAACTATAGATAAAATTATAAATAATTAAATATTACTTCACAATCGAAAAGACTATTTAGAAAAATGTAAGTATTTATATAGTAGCAAATAGGTAATAGATAAATAAATGAAATTTAAAATAAAAATTTATAGTAAAATTTACAAAAATGCTCGTGTAGGCCTGAGTGTTGGCTGATAAGCGATAATCCCTTACTTATAGAACAGCAAAACCTAAGGTCAGAAAACAAGCATCGTAGCAGCTGTATAGATTAAGCCTTATCATTTATTATTAAGTCCTCCAAACTTCTAATTTGTTTAATGCCGTCTGCAGTTTTAACAACAATTTGGCCATCACTACTACATACATTTTTACCACTATACTTCTTAGCCGCTTCCTTTAGTAACTGATGTCGGAGTTGCGTTAGATCTTCTTTAATTACTATTCGACTATTTTTCAGAAATTTTTTCTTAATATAAACTAGATGTTTTGTATTTCTGTGCACAAATTTCACTATGATGGGTTTATGGTAGGGCTCGCGGGCGGGTATCGATGACTGCAGTCTATCTGATCGGGTTTTATGTTCAATTGCAGCTTTCCTTTGCAGATTTTAATAACAACTTCGTTAGTATTTTCTCCTTTGTTCTTGGGTATCCCAAATATACGTTGACTATTACGTCTAGTATATTGCTCTAAGTTGTCCTGAGCACAGATGGTATCCTTCTTCACTTTTTCTAATTCCGCTTCTAATTCCTTAACCCGATTTTCATATGTTTTGAGTTCGTCCTTGAAGCGACGAAGGAGCTCATTACTGAGTTTTGCGGAACAGCTTTGAATTACAGCAGGCGAACTTAGAATCTTCTCAACACATCTGGTCACTAGAACTTCCTTATCCTCATCAGCAGTGGATTCTTCATCGCCTTGATACGACATATTGTCATCAAATTATGATACTTCTTTTTATTGATGGAAAACTCCGCATCATAGGCACAGCCATCTCTTATACGGGGATTATTTTTTTCAACAACCGATTCAGTAAGAATACAAAAATAGAAATGAAACTAACACATTTATTGCATAGAAAATATAGGCGCATCTCTCAGCTACATTCTACATAATTTCCACTTCGATAAAGGCACTTATCAACCGTGGCACATGTTTTTGAATGCCCTCCTAAAAAAAGGTTTCCGCTTGAGCAGGCGCCCACCGTTCACGTTGATTTTTAGCTTCTTCTTTAAACTATCTACGTCGATCTCGCAAACAGCCGTCGCTCATAAACGGTACTCATCGGACAATAAATTTTTTCTAAATGTCGCTTTTCAAAGTCTATATTTTAAGCCAGAAGAAGCGAATACCGGCGTACTGCGTCCGCCAAATCTGACCTGCTCGCAGCAACCATTAATTCTCTTCTGGTTGAAGGCTCAATTTTGAAGGACATAATGCAGTCGAAATTCATTGTCGGGAGAGTAGAGTTCATGAGTGAGGGCTTTTTGCGAGAATAGTGCAGAAAATCTAAAACAGAAGCTAAAAATCAACGTGAACAGTTGGCTGATTGCAGAGAAATGTACCTAATTTTTTGTACGATTCTTCTTCTTCTTCTGGTGGTGCTAGTTGATAACTACACTGAGACCTATTGGTCCATTGTACTTCCCACCTAAATTGTTATAGGTCCCGCTCGACAAGTCCCTATATGAACGTCCCTATTTCCTGGGGTTTCACCAAGCCGGCTCCAAAATGGTTATGTCTCAGTGCTAAGAGAGCTACACATTGACATAGAAAATTAATTGAGGTTTCTTCCTCCACCTGGCACTTCCTACAGGTGGCATAATTTATGATTCCAATTGTAAACAAGTGCTTCTCTATGTGACCGTGCCCTGTTACTAGGCCAGCCACGATTCTAATATTTTTGCTGCTCTTTGAAGTGTTACCAGGCGACATTTCCTCAATAAGGAGTTTCGCCTGACGTAGCCTTGGTATCGAATCCCAGTCGCCACTGGATTGGTTATTTAGTCAGTGCTCAACTTGTCTAAGACTGGCTCAGGGCCAATAAGTGGCTCTTGAGAACCCCTTCTGGGTAGAGCATCAGCTTTTTCGTTACCCTCTGTTTCACTATGGCCTGGTATCCATAGTAGTTTGATCCAGTTGTTTTTACAGTCTGTTCAGTATCTGGCAACATTCCAGAAGCAACCTAGAATTGATCCTGGGCGAACACAGTGCTGTTAGCCCTGCCTGTCTGTGCAAATCTGGATATGCAGATTGGAGTATCCTCTTCGAAGGTTCTCCTGGGCACGGGTTAGGATGGGAAATAGCTCTGCCCGGAATACGGTGGTGTATTTACGAAAGGCAGTGGGTTTGACCCTCCCCTTACAGGCGTAAATGCCTACACCTGATCCCCCGCCATCGTGGTGCCTCCTGTGTGCCAGACAAGCTCCTCTGACACCAGTCATGAGAAGTTCTAGAACCTTTCCAAAATGTTGGATGATCCCTGAGTGTTCCACTTGCCCCCCTTTCATGGGCCAATCTGCCCCTAGCTAAGTCTGTCGACTGACTTCCCAACCTCCGTCTCAATCACTAAGTGAAAGGACAGAAGCCCGAGAAGCACCTCCAGGGCTGCCGTGGGAGCTAAAAGTGTTTTAGAAGTTATACGTCTGCTTTTAGTCTGTTTTACAAAATATGCCAGCATGGAACGATTGAACAATCTTATTTTGTGTTGAGCAACTATCACAGAATAAGGACACTTCTTTGAATACATTTCTTCCATCACTACAGCCAAGTAGGAATATAGATGAGTACCAATTTTACCAACACCACGTGCTTTTTCCCAAATATAGAAGTAACCATTCTAAGATTTGCTTTCATAAACAAGAAATTATGTACGGCGTATTTTCATACATAATCTATTAGTGGTGGTTTTGGTTTTCAAAGGAAGTCAAAACCACCACAAAATAGATTCAGCTAGAAAATTGCATTTTATATTAGGAGTTCAAATTGAAAATTTGACAATAATAATTCCTTTAATAATAATTAAATCGTTTGGATGCCGTTCTTTAACTTCGTTCAGAACTCATTTACATAAAATGGACACGTGGGCATGCCATCGTGATGATTTCCGAAAAAACACCACGGTGGTAATGATTTCCGTGAAATCAAGATTTGATTGGTCAATAAGTTAAAAATGCTCAAACCTGATGTGTCGAAATTTATATAATGCAATTTTCTGTAAAAGCGATAGGTCATATTAGGTCCATATGGTGTAGACTTAAAGATCTTGAAAATCAACTGTTGATACTAGACAGTTATTTTTCAAATAATTATTTTGTTTGGGAAAAAATAAAACGTTGGAATGGTTTTTACATTTTTGATTATTCAAATAGTCCTTTTTATCTTCTTCTGTGTTATGTTCTTCGGGTATATTTATTCACTTTTCACATCTCTGACATTTAGCCTTTCTCGGAATATGTATGCGTTATGAAATAATTTTTCCTAAGACATTTCATAAAGCAAGTATTACTTAATCGTTTTTGATCTTCTTGTTCTGTGGTGGCTTTATACGTTTGATAAAGGTTCCAGAAACTTTTTATTTCTGCTGGCAACTACTGCTTTTTTGTGAAATCTCTGCAGTAATGTGAAGAAACTGCCGGTAAACTTTCTGCTAATTGTTAAAAACTTTTTTCTGTTCACCTTCAAATACAAAATTGTTTGGACGCTGTGAGTGACAGATAAACCGATAATCAGAGGACTGAATGTGATACCTCATATCACTTGAAGTGTTCAATAACTGAAAATAACTATAATAAGATGCTGAAATCTAAGAAAGTGTGAAAATGCTCCCAGTGCAATAGAATGGTTACGAAGCCAAAAATTAAATCAATCACCGACGAATCTACTGCAACTGACCATCGTCTGCAAAAGAACCCTCCACATTAGCTATAATGCAAAAATTAGATTTAATCAGCACCAAAATAGAATCGGTAAACAGTGAACTGCGAGATCTAAGAGATCCTGTTAAATTTATCTCTCATAAGTATTATACTATTCTTACATTATTAAATATTAACGCTGAAAAAGTTAAAACCAATAAACGAGTTACACGGCAGTTACAAAAGAGCAAATATTTCAAAAGCATCACCTGGTAAAAGCAATGAATAGGCGAATTGCGGAAAGTGGACAGTATTCAAGAAATGTTTAAGAGTAAGGAAGCGCTTGGAGAAAACTGTAAAAGTATTATACTTGCTATTGTTAAAAAGGTTTAAGTCTATTTGAGGAGGATGTCGATATCTCACACCGTATCCCAATATATAGAAAAAATAGCCATACTTCCATAGTAGCTCAACTTATATCTGGTATTAATCGTGATAAATTAGGAGAAAAAGTAACTTAATAGTAATCTATAATAATATCCTTGCAACTCAAATTGCTCAAAACGGGCATACACGCAACTACTGCAACCTGGAACCACGCTGCGTTAAATGCTTAGGCACACACCTATATGTGGACTGTCCCAAAAAGCCAAACGATAAACCAAAATGCGTAAACTGTGGCGGAGAGCACCCGGCCAACTACAGAGGCTGCGAACATTTTAAACAATTACAAAACAGACAAATGACTACTAACACTCCAACAAGACAGATTAGAACTAACATGACATCATCATTGGTTGATGGAAGAAGGACTTACTCCAATGTAGCACAACACGTGAATACTAACTCATCCACAGACTTAGGAGATCCAACTGATATTCTGACGAAGATTATTAAAGCAATAGTTGATATTGTCAAACCACATATAAATAAATTAGTACCACTCATCATATCACTGCTTACAGGCGCATCAAATGGCGACTAATAAACAAAAAAGCCTTCTATCAACACAAATTATATTTAATAATTTAACATTAATGAACTGAAATGCCGATTGCATCAAGCGTCAGCGTGCTACATTTATTGCTTTTCTATTGAGACATGACGTAGATATAGCCTGTGTATCAGAAACTCATTTAATAAATACTGAAAAATTTTAAATACCTGGGTATAATATTTTTAGAAATGATAGAACGGCTCTGATAGCGTCGGGAGGCGTTGCAATAATAGCAAAACGTAAACTAGAAGTCAGCGAAATAGACCCCAGGAAATCTTAATAATCTAGAAGCGGTAGCAGTTTCAATCAAAACTGAAAATAATTCGAAAATGAAAGTAGCCTGCATTTATAAACAACCAAACACAAGAATCGATGAAAATGATCTCTTAGGTATTTTCAACGACAAGCAGCCGACAATGGCCATTGGAGATTTTAATTGTAAAAACACCTTCTGGGGTTGTAGAGTCAGCAAACCAAATGGTTTACGGTTAAACAATTACATTACATCTCATGAGATTCAAATAGCAGCTCCTCGCCAATATACATATCATCCATACAGAACAGATCGACTTCCAGATATTCTGGATATAGTTCTTCTTAAAAATTTTACAAAAACCTATTTATCAAAATGTAATAACAGAACTGGATTCCGACCATTTGCGCGTCTTAATGTCATTCAATATTATTCCGCAGCAAGACGCTCCATTACCAAAACTTATCAATGGTAAAATTGACTGGGATACCTTTCAGAAAGTATTAAATGACAACATTAAATGTCCTAGCAAAATTTTAACAACACAGCAAATTGATGAAGAAATAAATAATCTTCTACAAGCAATAAAAGAATCCATAGCAGCAGCCACGATAAATAGCAGCAAAAGAAGACCAAATCACTACATGTATCCACCTCCAGAAATAATGCAGCTAATAAAAGAAAAGCATAAAATTAGACGAATGTGGCAAGATATCCACCAACAACAATACAAAATACAATTAAACCAACTAATCCGCAGAGTAAGAAGTGAACTAGATGAATACAGGATTCAGTCCTACCAAAATTATATCAAAGAGCTAGAACCCGGCGACCCCACAAGGTGGAGGGCTACTAAGATAATTTTGCGGCAGCCACAAGTAATTGGACCACTAAAACAGGAGAACATAACCATAACGAGCGATGAAGATACATGCAATGAATTTGCGGAACATTTTGAGACTGTTTTCTCATCAACACATAACAATGGAAATGCATTTGAT
The DNA here is from genome assembly GCA_940337035.1 of Agriotes lineatus. Classification (NCBI taxonomy): domain Eukaryota; kingdom Metazoa; phylum Arthropoda; class Insecta; order Coleoptera; family Elateridae; genus Agriotes; species Agriotes lineatus. The sequence goes on from OW679194.1 coordinate 41,132,294, forward strand.
GATGAAGTGAGGCAATATCTACAACAAAATGAGCCTAACCTACTTAATGAAATCAAACCAACATCGCCACGCGAAATTAAGAAACTAGCAATGAACCTTAAGGTGAGAAAGGCACCAGGATACGATCTTATCCCAAATATTGTAATTAAAAACCTCTCAACCAAAGGATATGCTTACTTAGCATCAGTGTTTAATACCTGTCTGCGAACTGGGTACTTTCCTGCCACCAGGAAACACGCACAAATATTAGTATTTCATAAACCTGGCAAAAATAAGCATGTCCCATCAAGTTATAGACCAATCAGCTTACTCCCATCATTGTCAAAATTGTTGGAAAAATCATAAATAGGCACTTACTTCAGAACATACAACGAAATTACACAATTCCTTCATTTCAATTTGGATTTAGATCACAGCATTCTACCACACATCAATTACAGCGAATTGTGGAATTCATAGAAAGAGGTTATGAAAACAAAGGTTATACCACTGCAGCATTCTTAGATATTGTCCAGGCATTTGACAAGGTCTGGACGGAAGGCTTACTATTCAAATTGCAACACATAGATATCCCTGATTACCTGATAAGTATTATACGTTCATTTCTCATACAGTGCACCTTTTCTGTAAGAGTCAACTCCACATTTTCAACAACCATGCGGGTGTGCCACAGGGATCCATACTGGGACCACTATTATTCAACATATCTGTTCATGATATTCCTCAATTAGGCAATACAACAATTGCTATGTACGCCGATGACACGGCACTACTCACACAGAGCAATGACCTACCAGAAGCCGCAAATTAATTACAAAACAGCGTAAATACAATCTCCAACTGGATGGACAAATGGCATATAACCCTTAACCCATCAAAATATCAAACTAACGTATTTAGTCTTCGCCGCCTTGCAGATCCAGCTAATATTGTTATAAACAATGAAGAAATACAATGGAACACACGGGATAGTGCGATTAAATACCTTGGCATTTACCTAGACCGACAATTAACTTGGGGATTTCATATAAATCGTAAATTAAATGAAAGCTGTGCTAGACTTGCTCGGCTATATCCATTAATAAATAGGAAAAGCTAACTGCAAATAGAATGCACCATGCTCATCTATAAAGCTATCATTCGACCAGTAGCAATGTATGCATGCTGCATATGGGGATCAGCTTCATCAACACATCTCAGGAAAATTCATATCCTGCAAAATAAAGTATTACGAATAGTCACGAACTCACCATGGTATGTAAGAAACCAACAACTATACACCGAACTAAACATTCTAACCATCGAGCAGTTCATCAGGAATACAGCAAGAACATTTTTCGAAAATATAAACAAATGTGCGGGAGCAACTCATTACAACCTAGGAGCAAAGAATATACATCAGCGCCTAAAACGTAAACTGACCCAGAATCTTCTTTCAACTGATAGCAGTGACAGTGAATGAATAAAACAGTGGTGCAATACAATATTAAAACAATAAAACTAGTGAACGGGTTAGCCATTAGGGTAATCCCGATATGTCAATAGTGTTAAATGTAAACTAAGCTAACTAAACCATGACCTGGTTAAATAAAAAAAGAGGTTATTGTTCAATACAATTATAAACACTGTTATATTAAATTTGCTTAAGACTAACGCGTGTATCTCACTAATATATCAACTGCTAGAATTAGTTTAATTGGATGCCATTAATGGTATATATAATAATACCAAGGCTTTAGGATATTTATAACAAACAAATGTCGGAAAACAATTACAATATTAAAACGTCCTATTATGTGCTTCTTGACATTGCCATAATGGTGTAATTAAGAAATGACTTCGATAAATCGAAGCGTGTAGCCTAATGAGGTCAGGGGCGTTAATTGAATGGAGGACGCCTGAAGGGTAAAAATCTGCATTTTTGCAATTTCAAAATAACGGTGGCATTACCTTTAACCAACTAAATGGAAATTAGGGTTTGTTGGAACGAACGATGAAAAACGGTTACGTGGAATTAAAACTACGAAATGAACTATGAAATGTGACCCACACGTTTTAAAGTTATTTCCGCGGGCAAACTGATAACTGAAAAACGGCGCTTATTTTGTATCGACACACTACCACTTAAAAAATCGATTCCTATTCGCATTATTCAAATGGATACAATGGAAACATCATCCTCGCTGTTACGTTAAACTGTCAGAGCTTTATATGAAACGAATTAATTTTGTCCTGAACTGAAAGAATGAACTTGATGTCCTTTGTTGCTTCAACATTGTAAACCCACCTTCTAATTTGAAACAGTGTTGCGCACATATTCCATTATTTACAATACTGCGATACCGATCAGTAAATAATTAGAAAGTACTTTGACGACAGTGTATTTATTCATAAATGGTCCATGAGCAACAAATAAACCTTGTTTGTCCTGTCGGTCTTTTTCCACAAACGATAACAAGCTAGGCACTGCGTTTAATAGAGATAAAGTTAATGTCTAAGAGGAGAAGAGATCTAAGAGGCCATTTTTCTGTCCATTTCTGCAAATGTAGAGGTATTTTAGAGGTAAAAGTAAAGTTCGGGCACTTCATTCCATGTAGGAAAATGGCCTGAGTACTGGGTGATGGGGTTAGTATCACACCTTCGACGACTGCCTTACTTCCACTACACAACTGTGGTTTCGGTACCCAATTTTTAAAGCGACTGGGTGGTGCGCCCGCCTGTTGCCAGATGTGGGGATTGAACCCGGTACCGTGGCACAGCAGCCTGACACCCTAACCGCTCGGCCACGCTGGCGACTTATTTTAGAGGCATTTAATTGAAAAATCACTTCGCATCAATACACCTTAAAAGTGTGATAAACATGAAATGTTTAAAAAAATCGTTAGAGCTCTTTTTGGGAAAATCGCAAAAACTGAAAAATCACAAGACACCATACTTCAGGTTACGCGATTTTCTTCAAAAGCTTTCTGTCGCATCTAGTTAGTACACAAAATTTATATATAAAATTTCAATGTCATATCTCTTTTCACTTTTGAGATATTCTGTTTACACCCAGACATACAGACAGACCAATGAACAAAAATATGTTTTTGGGTTCAGGAGACTCTAAAACGTGAAGATTTGTTGAAAACTCAATTTCAAATTTTTGGGGTGAATTTTTTATTGCAAAAGGAAGTAAAAATTGTCTTTAATTTAAAAATTGTTGCATGCTGATCAGAAGGTTATGCGTTATGCATTAAAATAATCTTCGTCTTATATCGTTGTCCTTAACGAGAGTTGGAGATTATAAGTGGAATTTTAATTTTGTATGCAGCTGCCTTGTTGAAGTCGTAGTGATAGTAAGAGTAATAATAAGAAAAGTGGTTTTGTTGCTATTACCATTACGCAGTACAGATTAGATAGAGCTAAAATTAATATACATCTGATGAAGTTAAAGAAAGCAGTTGGGGCAGTCTCTCTGATATTTTACTAAACCAACAAAATGCAGAATACTAGAAGAAACATGTAAGGGCTTTACAAGGTACTTCCCTCGCAAGTAAAGTTTTCGTACTAAATATTTAGAAAATATAAAAAAAGTATTTTTATGGTGTTTGCCTTGTATATGTTCAAGGGTAGAAACTCGAGCTGGGTGCAAAATATTACTTTTGTTTAACTAATGATTCTTGAGTTAAAGCAAAACTAAACAGAATTTAATGTTTTAAGGTGCTCACCCTGTATATATTTGACCGATTTTTTCTCGGTTTTGTGGCACGTAGAGATATAATTTGCATTCAAAATATTGTCTTTCTCCAATAAATTGTCTTTGAGTTATACGACCAACAGGCAGACAGACTGAATTGAATAAAACTTTTTGTTGTAATCTAGGAACCCTGCAACGCGAAAATCTGAAGAAATATCGTAGTGTTTTTTTTCACGATTACAATACTTCCTTCGACTTTCAGACGAAGGAGGTGCTAGACACATTAAATGGAATGCTTAATAATTAGAAAGACGTAATACAGAATGAACTAATTCTATGCAAGAAAGTTTGTGCAAAGTTCTGGAACGAGGTAATATCACATTTTTCAGATTACATCGAACAATATACACCTTTTTATATAAAACTGGTGCGCTTGTTCTAATTTGTTAAGGGCCTAATGAAATGCACTTAATCATACAAATTATAGTATTCTTTGGACATGCTCGACTATTCAAAATAAGATTAGTGTCTTAAATCATCTTATTAATTTGTCTGTAATACCTACTTGTTAAATATTTCTTTAAGGACTGTTTACTACATACTACGTAAGCAACCTCTTTACGGCCCGGCCGTAAAAAGTGTCCGTGTCCGACCACGGCCTGCTAAATTGTGTGCCAAACGTCAAAGCGACGTTTGTCACCTGCTTACAGCCATACATAAAATTGGAAATAAATTACATTTATAAACAACAGTTGCAACGTCCTACGCACTCTCAACCATTCTAAAACGTTATTACACAAATCTAGCGTTTTTATAAAAATAAATTAAAAAAGATATGTATGGTCGAATTGTATGTAGGTATTACAAAATCTATTGTACAATACACGTCTGTTAGGGCCTTTACTGTCTCGCCAGTATTATTCGACTCGCTTTTCGAGATCGTCTCACAAACTCTCTGGCTCGGCCGTAAAGGCTATCCTAACGGACTTCTACTGTAAAGTACTATTACCAGAAGGTTTTATAAAATAAAAGGACGTAAAATTATTTATAAATTACTTTTCCAATTTTCCAAACAAGAAATTGTTATCATTTTTCGAAACGAAACATTTCCCGACGAACCATTTTTCCTACGATTAAAGATTGTGACAAAGGAGTTCCATGTGTGAATTTATGGAAACGTCGATATGAGGACCAACTACGAAGACGAACCTATCAAAAGCATCGTGATGTGATACTTCAGCCATCCAAAAACTAATGTGTCCAGTTCGAGTTAAAATGCATCCCATAAAAGAATACGGGCCCCTGTCAATGGTTTAGCTTCGTTTTTATAATTTCAAGTGATTTCTAAACATAGTAATATCACAGAATAAACACCTAACGGACTCATAAGCGACTCACGCGGCGGCGCCTTTGAGGTTCGACTTACAGTGCCACCAACATATTATTCTTGATCTACTCTCTTTCAATATAGCCGCCATAGCTGAAATCGGGTACTCGAACATCAAAGGCGCCGCACCGCCGCGAGTGTCGCTTCTGAGTCCGCTTAGTGTTTATTCGGTGATATTACTATGTTTAGAAATCACTTGAAATGATAAAAACGAAGGTATTGACAGGGGCCATTATTCTTTTAAGTCTACTACGTCGAATTCGAGATTATCAGGTTAGGTTTTGCGTCAGTCTGTGTCAAAAGTGACGCAAAACCTAACCTGCTAACCTCGAATTTGACATAGACTTACAGTGCCACCAACATATTATTCTTGATCTACTCTCTTTCAATATAACCAACGTAGCTGAAATCGGGTACTCGGCGTCACCGCGAGTGTCACTTCTGAGCCCGTTAGGTCTTTATTCTGTGGTAATATACCCTGTATATCCCAGACTTCAATCTCATGATTATAATCTTGTTATTTTTAAAAATAACTATAATAAACTATCTATATTCCTAAATGGGAGCAAATTCTATATCAGATAGCAGATAGAAATTTTACAAAGTCTACTACTACTACTAAGTAACGTAGTAGCTATATGCAACTTTTTTTTTCAAACGACAAGCTATTCTTTTCTAATTTTTCTGATAGTACTTTTTGTTCTCTTTCCAACCATGTAAACATATATGGGAGCTGCATCGGTAAATTTTTGGGAAAAATACAATTCAAAATTAAGTGTGGTGTGCCATAAAAATCACTGATTTTTGTCATTTTTATCCCGTCGGCTATGAAAACAATAGCGTAGTTTAACCAAATATTAGTTTATGCATTTTTGTATTAACGCAACTCTGTAAATTTATCTCAGCAAGTTAATTTAGGCAATTGTTATTTTATTTATTTTGATAATTAGGAATTATTCTAATTCCGAAAAATGTGACATTATACTAATGTAGGCTTTGTACGGGGGTAATTCAAGAGACGCAGAGAGAAGATACGGAGAGCAATATTTAGATAGAAGGCATCCCAATCATAAGACGTTTAGAAGTTTAGAACATAATCTCCGGGAACATTGATCGTTTTCAGTAAATAGAAGAATACCGCTTAATGCAAATAGACATGTTGCTGATGAAGAACATACAGTAGTTGTTCTTGGGTATATGGAAGTCAATCCTATATCTTCCTTAAGGCAAGTAGCCACAGAATGTGGCATTCCGAAATCGTCAGCACGGCGCATTTTAAAACAGAAGATTTATGTTTATTGCTTGGATCCTAGTGCAGTGTACTCCACAAATAATTTCTTGAGACGAATACTGTGGTCTGATGAAAGTCGGTTCCATAATAATCGATTGGTTTCGACACACAATACTAGATACTGACGAACGGAGCAGCCACACTGGCTGACAGAAGGGAATAATCAACGTGTTGTCTGAATTAATGTCTGATGTGGGATACCTACTTGATGGTTATCTAGTAGGATCATATTTTTACGAAGAAACTTGAACTGGCAAACGCTATTTGCAGTTTCTGGACGGGGTATTGCCGAAACTAATGGAAGAAGCAGCTCTTCATACAAGACTCAACATGTTTTATCGACAGCATAGTGCTTCAGCACATAACAGTGCCATTGTATAGAATTACTTAGATGCTAGTTTTCTTCGGCGGTGGATGGGAACAGTCCAGTAGAATGGCCAGCTCATTCTCCTGACCTCATGTTCTAGGATTTTTTCCTGTGGGGTAATTTAAAGAAGCGCGTTTATAAAATGCCTCTCTTAAATGTGGATGACTTAAAAACAGAATAAAAGCAGAATGTGCAGACATTACCAGAGAAACTTTATTAGAAAAGACAACCAGCCATTTTCCACATCGTTTAGAGTTTTGATGAAATAACGACGGAGACAATTTTGAAGAGTTTGTGTAAATATAGTGTGTCCCCGGATGGACCTAACTATACTTGTAAACTTCCTTATTTTGCATATTAGTAAGAGCTGTCATGCTTCAGAAAAAGTTTTGCTTCATCTAGCAGGTCCGCAGCCACTACCAAAATTTCTAAATAACATACAAGGTGGTTAGAAAACGAGGCAACGTGAAATTTGGTTAAGAATAAAGTACCTTTTATTTGAAAGGAAAGTGTAAGTATTACTGGGAAAAGATGTTTGAAATTTGAATAGAAGCTCACAGAGTAATTCGAGTTAGGGAGTGGTTAAATAAACATTTTCCTAATAAATGGACTGGACAGTTCGGTACTATTAAATGGCATCCTTGCTCTCCAGATACTACTTTATTAGACTTTTTTTATGGGGATATCTTAGTAGAAAGTTTACGAGTATGATTTGCAGGATGATGAAAATATTTTAATACAGAAAATTACAGAAGCTATAGCGGACATAAATGGAGATACAATTCACCTAGTGTTCGAAAAGTTTAGAGCACTCGTTGAAAATATGTAACACTAGGAGGGCAACATGTAGAATACGTTTTTTTTGTTTTTGTGTATTGTAAAAATTGTGTAATAAATTGTAACCACCCTGCATGTATCAACTTTGAGATACCACGTTCAGATTAAATATGTGAGCTTCTATAAGTATACTTAGGCCCATCGGGGGTCACACTGTATATAACCAATTATTTGTTAGCATAATATTAATAAACGTTAGATAAATATAATAGTAATTTATTATACAAGACGATAAAGTTAAATTTTATCCACGAGTGAATCGTTTATGATTCAAGAGTGGATAGAAATAACTTTATCGTCGTGTATAATACAATATTTTTTTCTATAGCAAGAACTTTAACAATTTCAAAAGAAATTAATGACAGTCAATCGCATTTCAAAATGTCAGTAGCTAGATTGGGTTGCTACGATAATACGAAGCTGTCATATTTAATTTAAACAAAAGTTAGAAAATTAAATTACTTTATCTATGCTTGATGTTAAAGTGCTACTTTATCTACCCTTGCTGTTAAAGTAAAACTTGACCTTTTGTTTTGAGTTGATAAAAGCACACTTTAACATGTGCTATAGAAAAATAGTAATTTATTATACAAGACGATAAAGTTAAATTTTATCCACGAGTGAATCGTTTAACGTCGAGACGAAGTCGAGACGTAAATGATTCAAGAGTGGATAGAAATAACTTTATCGTCGTGTATAATACAATATTTTTTTCTATAGCAAGGACTTTAACAATTTCAAAAGAAAATAATGACAGTCAATCAAATTTCAAAATGTCAGTAGCTAGATTGGGTTGCTACGATAATACGAAGCTGTCATATTTAATTTAAACAAAAGTTAGAAAATTAAATTACTTTATCTATCCTTGATGTTAAAGTGCTACTTTATCTACCCTTGCTGTTAAAGTAAAACTTGACCTTTTGTTTTGAGTTGATAAAAGCACACTTTAACATGTGCTATAGAAAAAATATATTTTTTAAATAATTTTTGTGGCTTTCACGGCCATTGTCATTAAGTAACAAACGACTTCCGGGATTGGACCGTGTCATAATTGAGATCGAAGAACTCAACGTTTCGCCCACTTTCGTAAGGGGCTACATCAGTAGGAAAAAAGCAAAAGAGCACGGTAACTCAACGTGTTAACCACGCCAGAGGCGAAACACTTTGCAAGGGAAGGGACAGAATAGCACGGTAACTCAACGTGTGAACCACGTCAGAGACGAAACTCGACTGACTATCGGAAGAAGAAAGGCGAGAATTTATAGGCAAGCGCCGTCGCGATTTAGTGGCGGAGGGCGGGGCTTAGGAATTAGCAGTTTCCACATAGAAGGAAGGGGAAAACCTTCGTCCCGATTGAGATTATTAGGGTGTTTGCAAATCTCAATGGCTTCGCGAATATTTCTGCTAAAGAAGAATGGGGATTTGCAGATGATGGAAGTTTCAACAAAAAGGATTTTATGACCAGTATCGCGTTGGTGTTCGGCGATGGCCGATGATGAAACGAGACCTGACTTGAGACAGCGCTGGTGCTCAGAGATGCGAGTTTTTACTGAACAACCTGTTTCACCAATGTGTACAGCATTACATTACATTTATCTAAAGATAAATTAAACACTATGTCATCTAAATGTGTTTATAGAGTCCCTTGCTCTTGTAATGCTGTATACATTGATGAAACAGGTCGTTCAGTGCAAACTCGCATCTCTGAGCACCAGCGCTGTCTCAAGTCAGATCTCGTTTCATCATCGGCCATAGCCGAACCCCAACGCGATACTGGTCCTCTTTGATGAAACTTCCATCATCTGCAAATCCCCATTCTTCTTTAGCAGAAAGATTCGCGAAGCCATTGAGATTTGCAAACACCCTAATAATCTCAATCGGGACGAAGGCTTTCCCCTTCCTTCTATGTGGAAAGTGCTAATTCCTAAGCCCCGCCCTCCGCCACTGAACCGCGACGGCATTTGCTGAATCGCGACGGCGCTTGCCTATAAATTCTCGCAGTTCTTCTTCCGATAGTCAGTCGAGTTTCGCCTCTGACGTGGTTCACACGTTGAGTTACCGTGCTCTTCTGTCCCTTCCCTTGCAAAGAGTTTCGCCTCTGGCGTGGTTAACACGTTGGGTTACCGTGCTCTTTTGCTTTTTTCCTCTTGATGAAGCCCCTTACGAAAGTGGGCGAAACGTTGAGTTCTTCGATCTCAATCATGACACGGTCCAATCCCGGAAGTCGTTTGTTACTATATTTTTTAAATTACGCTATTGTTTTCATCGCCGACTAGATAAAAATTACAAAAATCAGTGATTTCCATGGCAAACCATACTTAACCTTCAATCGCATTTTCTCAAACATCTTATGTAACACTCATATATATTTACATGGTTGTACAGAAAATAAAAAGTATTATCAGAAAATTTGAAAAAAGTATAACGTGTAATTTGAAAAAAAAAACTTGAATGTCGCTACCATTACATTAGTGCGCGTTTTGTAAAATCTCTTTCGGTATCTTATAGAGAACTTGCTCCCATTTAAGAATATGTAGGTATGTATGTATGTATATATTGTTGGTAACCTCATTTTACCTGACGGTGTAGAAGTTTGTGCTTTATACGCTTGCGTCTGGCGGTACAAGGCTCAACTTTCCTCAGATTCGGATTACTAAGTTGGAGCGCGCCTTTTGTGCTTGCGTAGCAACGATTGTGTTAGGTGTAAGTGTGAGTGTGTGTGTGTGTGTGTGTGTGTGTGTGTTGGTGATGTGTTGACCTTTTTAGTCTATCTCTTAGATCTGTGGTTCTCAGTGGAGCAAAGGCTGCGGAAAGATTCCGGCTCCCGCGGGATTCGAATCGAGGACTTGCTTAACGCAAGCCTAGCGTTTTCTCAAGTGCGCTACCCGGTTTACCATTTAAGAATATAAATAGTTTAATATAGTTTTTAAAAATAACTAATAGTTTAATACAGTTATTTTTGAAAATAACAAAGTTATAGGTTTGCGGAGTCAAATCTGGGACATCCTGTATAATAAATATAAAAAAGTTCAACAATAAACTTCTACTTGTTTTAGAACTTGGTGCCAAAGCTTGCATTATTAGCTACACCGTTACACCCTGCATATCATATCTACACAAACATTTACATACTTTGGAGTAATTTAATTATTCAAAAGTAATTGAATGTTGTAATTAATTACCTTCAAAAAGTAATTGTGAGACGCCGCGTAGCGCATTTAGGAAGGCGCTGGGCTTGCATTAAGCAAGACCTCGGTCCGAATCCCAAGGGGTCCGGATATTTTTCCGCAACCTTGGCGTTTGGAATCGGGCTCGGCGAGACCATTCACAGTTGGGCACCAAATTAACTGTGCTCTACTCAGAACCACAGACCTAAGAGATAGAGTAACAAGGTTAACACATCACGAAGACACACACCGCACACAATGGTTGCTGCGCAAGCACAAAATGCGCACTCCAACTCTGTAACCCGAATCGAAGACAAGTTGAGCATTTTACCACCAGATGCAAGCATATAAAATCACCAGCCTCTACACCGCAAGATAAATAGGTTACAGATAATACATACAAAAAGTAATTATTATTAAGTTTTAACAGAAATGGCAATTGCCAATTAAACTTACCGCATATTGAAAAGTAATTCAATTCCAAGGCAAATAAACAAAAAGGAATTTAATTAGTAATTTAATTACGAAGTTGTCCCAGTTCTGGATAAAATACTGTTATTAGTCAATAAATATGAATACATATATGGATACATAATGTCATAATGAAACATGGCAATGGATAGGTAGCCGGTACAGGTGACTATTTCAGCAGCCTGTAGTTGTCAAAACTGATTTATTGGTAATTATATTATTTTATTCATTGCATGGTGCTTTAATTATTTAGAACACATTACCTTTAGCGAAAGATGTAGAATATTTTTATAACCTTACTTCCAGTTTAAAGTATGTAGATTTTTCTCTTTATTTAAGATATGTTGATGATATCATTATGGCATCTGACTCTATTAACAAACAAAATTTCTTTAATATTTTTAATAATGTACATCCAAGACTTAAATTTACAATAGAAAATGAAAATAAAAATGCATCTATAAACTTTTTGGATTTAACCTTATACAGGCAAGCTAATGGGAATATTTTAACAAATTGGTATCGTAAAAATATAAAAACAAACCGATATTTAAATTTTAATTCAAACACTTCAATTAAATATAAAACAAGCGTAATTAACAACTTAATAGACAGAGCCATCAAACTCTCTTCTACACAATTTCATAAACAAAACTTAGAAATAATAACAAATATACTATGCATAAATGATTATCCTTTAGATTTTATTAAAAAACAAATTAATATACGTATCAATAAAATAAAAAACATTAACAAAATTAATCAACCAATAGAATTACAACCAAATTGTTTAGGCAATAAATTTAACAATTCCTTTATAACAACACAAGATAAATACATTTCAATCCCATACATTCTCAAGCTTGCTGAAAAAATCAAAAAGGAGCTTAACAAATACAATTTTAAAATAGCATATAACAACAATACTTTAGGTAAAATGTTTTATACAAACCTTAAGGATAAAACCCAACTAAAAATGCAATCTGATTGCAGCAATTGTACCTCCACTTATATCGGTCAAACAAAGCAGCTACTGAAAAACAGATTAACGCAACACAAATACTCTATAAAAGTTAATAGAGCTTCACCCTCTAACCAAAAAACTGCATTAACTGACCATGCCAACGAAAACTATCACAATTTTAATTTTAACAAACCAACAATCTTACATAAGGAGAACAATCTAAAAAAGAGATTATGCTTGGAAATGATCGAAATACAAAAAAGTCCAACAGCAATTAATTATAGAACCGATATAGACAATATAAGTTCCATTTATCATAATTTATTCAAATAAAATATAAAAAAATCACATTTCTTAAATAATATGTTGCTTTTGCTAAAATCGCCTTGTATAGTAAAAATTTTCAAATTTCACTTAGTACTACCCTGCATTAATAGAACGTATGCATTTCCATTTTTAAGCCTTCTGCGCACTTACTGATAAAGTGCAAATATTTGTATGTAACCTTGCATTATTTATCTAATAAACTCAGACAGCTTGCATTTCCCAACAGGAAAGCTGGTAAAATATTAATTGTGTGTATATATAACAATTTCTTATATTCAAAATGTAAATTTTAATTAACTAATTATTCATACTTTAATAAAAAATTAAAAAAGTCGTAATGATTAAGAAATTATGTTCTCCAGTAATCTAATAAACCGTAAGTATACATATTTGAGGAAATTTTTTTGTGTTCGAAAACCTATTTTTCTTTATAACTTTTCAGATTTGTAAATTTTCCAATTTATCCCTTCAACATAATGCATTTATAATTCGTAAACTGATGAAGCCAATTTTAATTGTGCGAAACTTTTTTTTTAATATTAAACTATTTACGACTTATTGATTTTTATTTAGTATAATATTAATCATGCAAATTTAACAAAAACTTGACTTTAATTAATCTTCTATTATAATTTTTAAAATTTCCTAGTGATATTTGGATGCATATTAAACAGAAAATGTACTTTACCTAAATAAAATATGTATTTAATTTAACGCCCGTGACAGCTCATCAAGACCAATTCATCAATTTTGAATAAGATTTCATCTCAAAACTCTTCAAAAAATAATGCTACGCAAAGTTTTTAACACTAATTTATGCACACTCTATGTATAGTAATGCTAGATAGGTAATCTGACCAAAAATATGTGTGTGGACTCCTGATGCCCCTGCATGGCAATACTCAGAAGCATAACTATTGTAGCAGTTCTAGGGTTAAGACAATCCAATGTTAAATCCACTATAATTGGATATATTTAAAAAGCAGATTTATATTGTTTTATAAATTTTGTAAAAAACACATAGTAAAGATTAATTAATTAATGATAATAATAATAATATTCACTTTATCGACTGAAACATAACTAATTACTTTTGCTTTAATTAATTCGGTTACCTTGTGGAGTCCTATTTAGCCTTTTTCGGTATACTACCTTTGTTTCACAAGTAGTTGTAATCGGAACGTCGTTTGTTAAGTGCGGAAACACCTGACACGTCGAGTATTTCTTGCCGTGTACCATAGCAATTTATGGTTTTATAGCTTCCATCTAAACTACATCTGCAATTTCTGAGTCACGTCCGTACTGTAATCGACAAGTAAGACATCATCTGCTGCTGCAGAGAAAAAATATGTGGTTAGTTAGCTTGGTGTGTTCATTATCTACACTGTAGGTACTCACAAGTCCAATACCTTCCTGGAAGATCAACACACTAATTTTATGGCGTTTAGCCTAAATATTATATTTATCTTATTGGGAAATCATTTTAAAGTAGATTGTTTTATTTACGTCAGTCAGTGGTATAAAATTAACAATAGTCTACATTTATTTTAACCTAAAGCTGTAGTTTCACGTTTTCAGTGGGCATAACTAATAATCATTTCAGATTTTGATTTATACAGTATTTTTAGTATACGGATGGGTAGTTGAATGTATTTGCATATTCGATTATATATATATTTGAACAATACACCATTACGAGCTTTTATGGGTTTTGCAAATATATATGTTATTGTCCTTATTTTATTTTTCTTTCAGATGGTTTGCCTATACAGATATATAAATTGAAGAGGGCTAAAATTATTAGCTAAAACCTATTCGATCTAATTCTATTCAAACATTTTACGCTACATCACATAATTATCTGAAATGTAAAAATTTCTAGAATATCTTAATTTAGTTTGATTTCAACAATATCATTGTGGGTGCATATATTTCAATTTTTGTATACAGGCTACCCATTTTATTGTGTAACAACTAAGTAGGCAATTAACAATTTTATGTGCTTAGTTGTTATGGACAAGGTATAGGCATGTGGTGTGAAGCCACCCATTTTTCGAATTTATAAAATTATCTTTAAAATTCAAAATTATCTGTTAGCTTGATAAATGTATTTTGAATACCTAGTTGTTTCACGATAAAATGGGTAGATTGTATATTCTGTATTTTTGTCTTTGTAATGTATTGCATTGCTGGCTCCCAATTTTATTTTCATTGTGCTGAATTATGAAAAAGTAAAAATACCACATTTGTTTTATTAATCTTGCTACCCTTAAGCTAACCGATAAATATAAACTCTCTAAAGGTTTGTATATCTACGCGTAAGGAGGCTACATTGACCATTGATGAAATGGATTACATAGTGTTTGTACAATTTTTATTATTGCAGAGCTGTAGTTGTACAGATTACGAATTAGGGATCCAAATATAGAGAAACGCCAATTTCAAGCAAGATCAACCAAAGTTTTCCCAATTTTACTTATATAAAGCCTTATGAAAACGATAAAGCATATGTACGTATATATTAATGTTAAAATCCCTTTATTTTTCAACGATCTGTCGTATATTTGGTATTTCTTCACGAGTCTATTATTCACAAAACCTACCTGTTCTTGGAGGATCTGGTTGGGGGATATACGATTTCAACCTTTCGTTGATGACATGGAGTAGTAACATGACATATCGAGTATCGAGAGTATTGTTCTGTAGTGTTCGCAGTTCTTGCAGCAATGTTGATGTATGCGATATCTTTCTTTTTCTTCTTGTCGGTCACTGGTATTATCTTATCTTTGCTCTATCCATTTATTTCTGGTCTTTAAGGTTTTCTTTTGCCTCTGGTTTGTAGTATACTTGCTCGCAGGAGCGTGTCTCCTGTCATTCGTTTCAGGTAATCTTTCCATTTTTCTCTGTACTGCTCTAGTTTATTGTTCAATTCAAAATATCCAATCTTTATCAAATATCATTCCTCTAACGATCCCTTGGTGTACACGCAGTCACTGATCGTAAAAAACTAATTTCAAATGTTTGGATTCCTTGTTCGCCCTTTTTTTAAATTGTTGAGGTTTCGTTTGCATATAATACAGGGTGATTAAATTATTATGTAACAACCAGGTGACCAACACACATTACTTGTGCACTTATTCCATAAGCATTGTGGTTATCTGATCATTTGTTAAATAAATAGAGATCAAAAGTGTTAGCTATTTTTTATTAGTAAAGCAAATCAAGTCAAATAAGAAGCTTTAGGGCTAACAGCGTAATAATAACATAATAATTAAATGCTTCTGCATAATAGGTTGCCCACATAGTTCTTACATCATAATTTAATCACCCTGTTATACCTGGTACTAAAGCTATTTCTTTGTGGTAGTTACAGTGGTTTTCTATTATTTGTTTGATAAAAAGGCGTTATCTTAGTCGTTAATATAAGTACATCTCTGTTTAAGTTTTTCTCGAATTATAAGAATTCTGTAGCTACTAAATGAATTTTTTGGTTTTCCCAATACGTATAGCCGTTGGCTTCACGTTTCGGTTATGTTTCCTTGTCCGTTTTAATCTAACCATTCTAATTGTGAATAACCAGGCTCTTGATTTGAAATCTCGGGTTACGAATTTGTTTTTTCTGGACATGCCTCTAGGTTGATTAGTTACCGCGTGTCGTTCGATGTCACTGCAGATTACATCCCAATAGTAGTTTTTAATCCTTCTTCGTACTCGCCCAACGTGTCGCTGTTAGTTATTATATGTATACGAAAATAATATAGTGGTGTCTTCATACTATTTAGAAATTTGAATTTAAATTGCTAAAAAATGCACCAACATTTAGCAACGCTTTAGTATGCTGTTGGTTTATTGCATGGCTCTTAATGAAGGTTCAGCTTATTAATTACTAATTCTAATAATTTGTTCTTCTATTGTAGCCTTCTGAGCTTTAGCGCTACTACCAAAGTGATTTTTTAAATACAAAATAAATCTTTCTACTTCACGAATCCTTCCCACAAGGAATGCAATCAGGGTAATTCATTTATGCAGTGCCGTTTCATCAGTAGTATGTTTGCCCTTTTTAGGTAGTTTGTTTGCATTTAAATGCTGTCTCTGACTGAAGCGGGTGAAAATTCGTCAACGCCTCCACTTTGCAGAATTCAGGCGATGGAAAGAGGAATTAGCGATAATCCCGCAGAAGAGTAGGGGAAAAATGTGAAAATGACAACCAGCGACCCGTAAATTTTTGACATGTAATGCGTTTTCAGCGAATTTATTCCCTTCTTGATCTGCAAGACGTACAGCTGGATATAATGCCGCTCGAAACGCGCGACGCGAACAGAGATCTTCAAAACCATTTTCTAAGGTATTGATAGGCAGTCGATTATTTTTGCTCCTCGCAAATTGCTCCCACACAAACAAGCTTATGTGCACGTAAGTGGGAAGAAAGCCCGGCGCTGAAGCATTGTGTAGGTTTTATATCATTTTAGCGTACATCAGGCGTACGATGATTTGTTCACGTGCCATTTAATAACAACTCGTGCACCGTCGTTACGCGTTAGTGAATATTATGCGTTCTTTGTATAATAAGGCGCTTTGTATTCCGCGTATTGGGGTAGCGCGTCGAGGACCTCTCTGGGATCGCAAGAATATGTTTATTGCGATGTTTGAACCAGCTGCACGCTTCGCAGGACGCATAAGAACCGCAGAAGTAAAAGTTTCGGAAGTAATCAGTGTAGCTGTATTATTTATCGCTTCGTGTTTTACTAATTATTAAGAAATTTATGGTTATCTGAGAATTATATAATTACAATCAATTACAATTTTAGTGTAAAATTATGCATTGGACAATACTTGCTATCGCCTCCTAAGTAAAAATATGAATATACAGTGTGTCCAGAACAGCACGTGGAATGTGGGTATTTCGCAAACGCAAATAGATAAAAAATTGGTTAAACTAGACATAGCTTTCCACATTCCAACTAGTTCTATGATCTAAATTGAAATTCTAGAACACTTTTCGTTTTTAATACCGATTTTTTTTTAGAATATTAGATTTCTCTATTTGAGTGTAATTGAATTATTATCAAGGACAGGCAATTTTACATTGATTTGGAATCTAAACTCAAACGTTTTATAGATTTTGTAACCATCAAGATATTTACACTCAGCAGGGCCGTCGCTAGACTTTTGGCCGCCCGGTGCAGGTTTTTAAATTGTCGCCCTTATGTCTGTAGGTATTAAAAAAAATTGCTAAATTTAAAAAACGTGTATTAAAAATGTAACATGGTTAAATATACATATATACTATATACTACATAGTAACACATACATAATACATAAAAATCTGATTCCGACATAAATACATAGGTACATAAAGAAATTAAATATATCTTCGGGCTTTTTTTCAGAAAACGGACTTATTATTTTATCATAAATTAAATGATTGGCAATTTCATGTTCGATGGAGATTAATGCCAAACTAGTTAAACGTTCCTGAGACATACATGATCTTAAATAATTTTCGATAATTTTTAATTTCGAGAAACTTCGTTCGCCAGAAGCAACTGAGATGGGTAAAGTGAGTAGGATTCTAAGAGATATTATTAAATTAGGGAAAGTGTTTTCTAAATTATTTTCTGTTATGTACTTAAGAGTATTTAAAGAATTATTAGTTTCATGTTCGTTTGACTCAATCAAAGTCATAAATGAGAGCAGCTCATCTTTAAGCTCCAATCCGTTTATGTCACTATTTAAGCTATGAGTATCGGATAAGTATGTATGCAAATCCATGCAGTGTTTGACTAATTCATTTTTATTAAAAGCGGAAAGGAATGAAATATTGTAAAGAAAAGAAAAATTATCTGCATGGACCCTTAAAAGTTCAAATCTTTCTTTTAAAGATTGAATTATTGTGTCCAACACAACCAAAAATATATCAACCTTGAACTTTTGTTCAGGGTTGTGTATCGGTTCATCTTTACCTTCATATAAAAATTGCCTTGTTTTTTTCTCGGTCGAGCTTTAGATTCGGATGAGAATTTCGCGTCGATTTCCAATTCACCCGCTAGTTCTCCAGCATCCACCAATAATTGTTTAAAAAAGGCATCTGTTCGACAGCTTTGAAAATTATTTTTAAGTGATTCTAGGCATTTGGCAGATTGAATAATGTTAATGTTGGTACGTTGGAGCAATTTACTTACAGGATTAATTTTATTTAATATATCATACCATAGAATGATGCACACCAAAAAATCAAACTTTTTAATTAGTTTCGCAAAACTATCGGCTTCATGTCTTACAGTAGCATCATAGGATAAATCACCCACAATTTCCACAAGAGCATCATAAATTTCTCCAATCTGATATTTTAACGGTTTAATAGCGTTAATACAGCTCTCCCATCGTGTATCACTTAAATGCTTCAGGGTAAGTAAAGTTATTTTTTCTTTGAGCAATGCCCATCTTTGTGTGGAAGCTGAGAAAAATACATAAATGGATTGAACTAAAGAAAAGAAACCTATAGTTTCAAAAGTTTTTTTAACGGCATCATTAATCACAAGATTTAGCGAATAAGCCGCACATGGAACAAACATTGCTCTATTATTAAGATCAAGAATTCTTTTTTGAACTCCAACGTTTTTGCCCCGCATGTTAGCGCCATTATCATATCCTTGTCCCCGTAAATTTTGAATATCTAGGCCTAATTCTTTAATTTTTGATACAATCACTTCGGTTAACCCTTGTCCAGTAGTATCAATTACTGGGAAAAATTCTACAAAACTCTCTTCAACTGATAAAGGATGTAGCTTTGCATACCTTAATATTATAGTAATTTGTTCAATTTTGTTTTTGTCTGGAGTGCAATCTAATATTACAGAAAAATATTTTGATTCCAATATATTAGAGATTATTGTCATTTTTATATCATTAGAAATAATCTGGATTCACTCATTTTGAATTTGAGGTCCTAAATAATGATTTTTTTTCCTGTCAGATGATGTTTCAATTTTATTAATATGTTCTTTTATAACAGGGTCGTATAGTGCAAGCAATTCAATAGTTTTCAAAAAATTACCATTGTTATGCGTACACAATTTTTCAGATGATCCACGAAAAGCCATATTTTGTCCTGCTAGATGAAGTATTATTGATATTATTCTTTTAAATACATTTTCCCAATGCTCTTTAATCGAATTAAATATTTTTTGATGTACAGCATCGATTGTTTGCTCAGTATTTAATGACTTTTGGAGTAATTTCCAACTATTAGAATTTGAGATATGCAAATTACTAACTTCATGGGAA
Source organism: Agriotes lineatus (assembly GCA_940337035.1). Taxonomy (NCBI): domain Eukaryota; kingdom Metazoa; phylum Arthropoda; class Insecta; order Coleoptera; family Elateridae; genus Agriotes; species Agriotes lineatus. The sequence continues at coordinate 41,152,071 of OW679194.1, forward strand.
CTCAGTATTCTGGAAAGGTGCCTCCAATCAGAAAAGCCATATGTATCAATTAGAGAAATGCTATTTGCGTTTACTGAAGAAAATAATTTACAAGGGAAACAAAAAACCGAATTTAAGGATTTTGAATAAATGAGCCATTCTCTACAAATAACTTCCCCATTGGCTAATTTCCTAAAATAATTACGCGAAGTAAATCTCCTGCCATTATCATCAATGGGAAACGTATAGTTTTCTTCCTTTAGTTCAAACGGGCCCCTTTTCACAAAGTAATTTTTATCTTTAACCGATATCGGAAATTTCCATAAAGCAGGATCGTCACTCAAGGTATTTATAGGATCATCCATTCGGATTTCTAAAGGATAGTAAGAGTAAGTATACAGCTATATACAAAGATGAGTCAAATTTACCTTTACCAAAATCATATGTTTCGTCATCATCGTCCACGTCACTACAAATCAAATCAGTGGATTTAGGACAGTCTAATGGTGTAAAGCTAATCTCTTGATCTTGTGTTGACTGAACTCCTAAGAATTATAGCAAATAAGACCCTACTAAGAGGAGCTAAATAATGTTTTTTTTACCAGAACATGAAGGAATATTTGTACTAAATTGCCGAGAGAAACATCTTCTATTATATCTGTAGAAGCACCACTATCTGTAGTGGTTCTACAATCATTGGTGTCTTTTAAATTGTTAACAGGCTTTAAAAAAATTTCAAAACTTCCAGCCAGAGTTTTTATTTCCTCTTCTCTCTTTGATTTTTTCTTTCTATATTCAGCTCCCGATAGACGTTTGGTTTTACGAGGGTTAGTATCCATTTTATTTATTTACCAACGCCAAATACCAATCTACTACCAAACTACCAACTACTACCACAGAACCAGATCCCCAGGCCTAAAAATATAAATCCAGCTACTATTATACTTATCTTGATATTTGATATCTTGGGGGTTTCTTTATTCCCAGGAATTTAAATAACTTTGGAAAACAAACACGAAACACCCACACATACAACACATACTAACATACATGTGAAGTTAAATAAAACTTGTAATAATATCAGGAAATAAATAAAACTCACCCCTATTAACTCTTTACCACTTCACGACTATTATAAATTATAACCTTATAACTTCACTGGATCACCGGTCGACCGGTCGCCGGTGGCCGGCGCGCTGGCGCAGCTCCTCGAAGTATGCCGATTGTCGCCGATTGTTATATATCGCGCTCCCTTCAACTCGCATAATTTGTAGAAGATGTACAAAACATTGGGTGTTGAGTAGACAATTAGTTTGTTCTGCATAAAACTTAAGGTAGAATTCGCTTCCACATAAATAGAGTGATATTTCTGGTTAAGAATAAAGTAAATAGAAAAGGTTGACGTCTTTTTGAGTATGATTACGCCTTTAAGTCGTACATTATATTTACTAACTCTACTGCCGTATCATATGATAAAAAAATATAATATTTTGTTAATAAAAGTAGCCGCCCCACAAAAACGGCCGCCCCCCAAAAGTGGCCGCCCGGTGCGGCCGCACGCTCGCACCTGCTGTAACGACGGCCCTGACACTCAGCTCGTTTTTCTAAACTGGCGTTAAAGGTAGATTTGTCGCCATTAGATAAAGCTCTTTATTCCGTTTATAATTATATCGCGTTTGACATTTACTTTTCAAAATGGCTTCTTCTTTTTTCTTCTTCTATTTTAGGCTTTATGTCTGTTCTTTAGTCAATGTTGCCTTTTATGTATGCAGGTTTCACTCCAAAGTTTTCTGGGTAGTCCTGGGCTTCTGTTTCCTTTCGTCTGTCATTCTGTTAATGTGTCCCATTCTTGTTTTCTTTTGTGTACTCATTCATTAAATGTCTTTGACTTTATATTTTTGTTTAATGTTCTCGTTACTTTGTTGGTCTAGTAGTGTTTTCCCTGCGATTCTGCATGATATTTTCTTGTCGTCTGGTTGGATTAATCGTTTAGTGTTGGTGGAGTCTGGTCTTGTCTCAGCAGTGTATGTCAAAATTGGCCTGATAGATGTTTTATAAATTTTTGTTTTAGTATTCTTTATGATCAACTTATTTCGACAGATTTTGGTCTAATTTGCTTTGACAGTTTGCTGCCATAGTTCATTTTCAACATTTTAGTGACTTGTGATGTCTATGTCAAGCTATTTAATGTCATAACCTGCTGAATTATTTCGCCATCCACCTCAAATTTACATCTGCGGTTTTTTTAGACTTTTTCATGCATTTAAGCTACGGCCGCTGCCCACATTAGCCGAATCTAATGTAAAAAAATCCAGTATGTCGCTTGGGTGCTGTCTTCTATTACTTAATATGTAGTCGATTATGGATTTCTGACCCCTTGTACTTTGGAATGTGTATTTATGCTGGAATGTGTGTTCTTAAGTGTATTATTAATTCTTCATTTTGCGCACAGAAATTGAATCATAAGTTCTCCAGGTCTACTTCATTAAAGCCCTATTTAAAACCTTATAGAATTTCATTGACAATACGTGCATTAAAGTCTCAAGTATTAGCATAGGTTCTTCATCAGGTATTAGAACAGTAATTTTCTTTAATTCCTCATAGAAAGTTTTTCTCGCAGTTCTAGCTTTACAGTTTTCAGGTGCATGTACAAATATAACGTCTATCCTATATTAGCACATTTTAATCTTTCCGGTTGATATACTTTCCGATGTGTATTTATAATCTTATATGCAATCCTTGGGTTTTTTTTGTATATTATTATTTTTAGTCCTGCTTTTGCCCTTAGTACTTTGTCCACACCACTGCATATTAGCAGAGAGTCATTATATTGTCTCTGTCCGTTTCATTTTTTTTCTTCCCCAATACACACATAACTATTTTCTATCTTTGAGTTCTTCAGTCACTTCTTAATCTTTCTTATAAAATCCTTTATTATTCCAAGTTGCTAGTCTCAATATTTCTTGCTTTTTCCAACTTATTAGATTTTTTTTCGGAGTTTTTTTACTTCAACACATGTAAGATGCATCAGTCATCAGGTGTGGATTTTCTGTTATTGATTTTTAAATAACTGCGCATGTCTCTTTGATTCAGAATTATCTGTATTGCCACTTTTATGATCTATTTAAAAAAGCAAGTTAATATCTGAAATTATTGAAGACCTAAAAACGTTTGAATTAGAAATTTAATTGGAAACAGTTTACAGGAACATAAATATACTCTGCAGAACATACATACATCAAAATACATAAAACGAATACACAGTGGTAATATAAAAATGTTATATAATATCAACATTAGCTAAGAGATGTCCACGAGCTCAATACTGTAACTACCTGTTAGATACACCTTAAATGAAAGTGTGGTTGTCAATACGCAACACTGAGTTAAAAATAATTCGTGCTTACAATGTTCAAATTCCGCACACAAATCCAATTAACACGGCCCTGCCCTCCGGTAGCTTGGAATCAGCTGACGCGATGGGTTTACAGGATGATGCAAGCGCTTTGTTCTAACGCACTGATTCAGCAACTACGCACGTTGCTTACGGCCCCGTAGTGCTCGTTGCGTAATTTGTTGCAATCCCTTCATAATTCGCTGTTATGGTTATTTATAGGAATTAACCTTGTTTTATAGTTGCTCCAAATGATCTCGTACATTAACTACAGACTACTCTTTTAAAGCTAGAATAGCAGCTTCCGGCTATAAAGAATTATGGGTACCTCGGTATTGATTCCAAGGTGGTTATAATAATAATAATAATAATAATAAATCGCCTTTATTGATAATGATAAAAACAAACACATATTATTTTGTTTGCGCGAGGCGAGATTCAGCACAGCTACCAAATATAGCTGGGCCGTTCTTCCACCTAACCCCGCAGAAGAAAAAAAAAACGTAAACCTAAGCCCTATGTACCGCACATGAGACCATATGTAAAAAAAAACGTAGATTTAAATTAAAATAAAACATTCTAAGTTGAGGGAACAAATATACACACAACATTAGATACTACGAGATAGCACGCAACGTACAATTTAAAAGTAATTTCTTAAGCTGGCACCGAAACCTGGCTGGTGTTAAAGTTTTAATATCCAGGGGCAAAGCATTGTAAATTTTTGCAATCTAATAAGAGAAGCACCGTTTAGCTTGCTCACTGGACAACAATGGTATACTCAATCTACCCCTGAACCTTAAATTTAAGTTATGTACATCAGTACGATATGTAATTGTATTGTAGAGATAAGGTGGACATTCAGAGATTATAACTTTGTGACAGAGACAAGCGGAGTGCAAAAAACGCCTGCTACTCATATCAAGCCAACTCACTTCCTTTAGTTTATGTGATATTCTTTCGTACTTTCTTATCCCAAATATTAGCCGTAAACAAGAATTTTGCAGCTTTTGAATTCTGGATTTATCTTGATAATCTAAGCAAGGACCATAAACTGTATCACAGAAATCGAATTTAGACAAAACTAGGCTATTGCACAGCATAACTTTAATTTGTTTATTTAGAACATGTCGGTTTTGAAAAATAAGCCGAAGGTTACAGTATGCACTCTGCAAGCACCTAGACACATGCTGTTTAAAACGCAGGCCGCTGTCAAGTGTTAAACCCAGATTTTTAGCAGAATCAACTAATGGGAGAGTTTTATTTTGTATCCTAATATTTACTAAATTTGAAAGTTTTTGTCTGTAATTTTTTTTGCCAAATATTAAAACAGCTGATTTATTTGGATTTAATTGTAAGGCATGTTGCTCAGAAATGTTTGCCAGGTTCTCAAGATCTAAATTTATAGCTTCACACGACTCTATAATTTCGTCGGGTTTGAAAGATTTATAAATTTGCGAGTCGTCTGCATAAAAGTGGGATGTACTCGATTGCAAAACTGATGGGAATAACGAAGTATAAATTGTGAAAAAAAGTGGTCCCAGAATAGACCCCTGCGGTACTCCAGAAGAAATTTTACAAAATTTGGATTGCTTATCATTAAGACTAACAGCCTGACAGCGGTCTGAGAGATAAGCTGCTAACAAAGTAATAGCCTGTTTACTTAAGCCAATATAATGAAAAATTGAAAGTAATACATCATGGTTGATAGTGTCAAAAGCCTTAGAATAATCAAGCAGAACAAGCACTGTTAGCTTACCTTCATCAGTAGCTAGAATTATATCGTTAGTAATTTTTAGTAATGCCGTACTGCAACTGTATCCTTTCCGAAAACCTGACTGTACATCAGGCAATACCTTAAACCGCTCAATATGTTGTCGTAGTTGTCGCTCCATTATTTTTTCTACAACTTTTGACGAAACGGGAAGAATACTTATTGGCCTTAATTCTTTAAATTCAGTTGGTGATGTGACTTTGGGTAAAGGTTTGACAAGAGCTTGTTTCCAACACTTGGGAAATACGGAATTAGTTAGACAATAATTCATTAAATGGGTAATTATTGGAAGCAAACACGGAATACAAAATTTAATAATGGAAATACTCAAACCATCCACTCCAATAGCTTTAGTCTTGATTGATGAAATTATTTTCAACACCTCAATTTCGTCCGTAGGCATAAAGTTGAAGACATCTGAGATATGTGCTTTTGTTTTATTTATCTGCTCTCGACGTTGTATTTCGGCTCAAAATTAACAAGGCGTCGACTGCTCCTAATGCAGGTCACCACATATATTCACCATAGCAAAATGCTTTGCCCCCTCCCTTGTGTTTAGACGTAACGCACCGGTCGCCTATTAGTGAGCGACTGTCTCCCTCGGGCTTTTCCGTAGCGCACAACTTGTTTTTATTCTATTAGTAGACGCACTTAGCGGTTGCATTAGCTGGTTTTTATCGCAAGACCTGGTGGGCGAAACAATGCATGTTTTAAATGTATAATACGTTTTAAGCTAATTATTACAATGTAAAAATACAGTTTGGTTACATATAGTTCCCTCAACCGTATGCCAATATGGTGATGATTCTGTGTGTGACATTAATCATATACTCTTTGGTTGCTCTAAGAATAACGATAAAATTGAAATCCTTGACAAAACGTCGATAGACAGCAATGTATCGTGTGTTCCAAAAAGCAAAAACTCATTCGCAGCATGCCACGATCAAATTGAAGTTTGCCGTAACTTGAGATATACCCATTGATGCAAATAAACTACCAAGTCAGAGAGAAGTAAATTACATCTTCACCTTGAATTTTTTCTAAAAATATACAAAACACTTAACAAAAACAATTTTTATTGACCGTTATGATTATTACACTCGTTGTTGTTGTGTACATGACATCTTATTTTCCTGCTATACAGTGTAAACTTTTACCTGTCACAGTGACAGATGTTTACATAAACAAATTGCAATTTGACATTCATCTACAGACTTAAGTTAAGAAATGACTAGATTTTCTATCTTTCTTTCCAAGGCTTACCCTAAATGAGATTTTTTTAAACACACGATAAATTTGTCAATCAACGTTGTCTATTTGCATTCGCTTATTGAAAAATATATTTATGAACTAATATGTAACTATTTATTTAAGGTAGACCGACTAATTTAAAAAATATTCAATATTAAACATCTGTGGCAAATGGATTTATTTCCATGCCATGCCCCCCCCACACACACAGTCTGGCTTAAATCTAGCAAGGTGATTATTAAAAACCAAGGTGACACTAACTAGCCCGTTATAGAGCCCTGGGCTGGTATTGAGTGAATCATCCGCAGCCTATTGGCTCAGTTTCGGGCGTGGTTACCATCTATCTCTGAGATAAATTATCTTTGATACTAACTCAATTATATCGAAAATTTAATTTTCTAATTCTAAGATAAACATCACACATTGTTCCGAAATACTTTATACTTCTCCATAGAGAAACGTTTAAAAGCAAAACAACAAGCTTTGTAAATTTCGTTCAACGCTACTATTGTTTTTCATAAAGTTTCCAGGGCGTACTAGAAATTTCATGATTTATTATGTTAGAAATATCACGATTTATTATTATTGAATATGGACAGAAGGAAAAATACTATCAAAATGAGGAAAAATCCTAATCTTATCTATGTAGCGTACCTATCGCTGAAACACACTCCCTAATTCGTAATTCTACCTTAAAGCTGCTTACCTCTGCAATTAAAGCTACAAAAAAAGCTGTTATCAAGGTCCAGCAGAAAGTAGTTATAAAGAAAATAAGCTCACTGTATACGATCTTCATGTTGGGATCATTTCTGGTGAAATTCATAATAAGCAAATCAATAAGCCCATATAATATGTACCACAGTAGCTACTCGTATATGACAAGATCTATTAAGATCAATACAGGAATTCGACCAGGAAACTACTAATTAAGTATTGGTGGGTAATAAAGAGGATAACCTATATAGATTATTGTTTCCTCTTAATAATATGGGTAGGCAGTACAATAAACAAATTTCATTAGAAAAATCAAAACTATAGTTATATGTAACCATTCAATTAATTCGCACCTAGCTGGAGGCTGGTGTGCAATTATTGAAGCTTTTGGAAAGCCATCAGAGAATTCCTGATGGGAGAAGCCATGCAACGGGTACCACGAGTGTTACAGATAGCTGGAAAATTCAAATACGTAAGCCCACAATTCTATCAATACTTACGGACGTTGATAAAACGTTTCTATAAAATAAACCAAACAAATAGTAAAAACAGTTGAAATAAAGGTATAAATACAGGAGGTAAAGCTATGGAACATAATACCAAGTAATTATATAAGATGACAATGTGATGTAGTAGAGTAGTTCACGATAATAGAAGATCAAAGGAAAGCATAGAATGAATGTGGTTGTATGAATGAAAAGGCATTAGTCAACGGCTATCAAAAAGGATGGCAGCAACTTAGTTCCCTTCATACGGCGTATATGAAGACCAAACAACCATGAATCTAATCTGCAGTTGAATGTGGAAGAAGACGAAGATGACTAAACTTTACTATCTCCTTTAATAATTACGGCAATTTAATAATTATTATAATTTAGTTCTGAAGAGTAGACATTTGTATAATATACAATAATCTAATATGTCTAGAACTTTCAGAAATGATGAAGGGACTTAGCCCACAGAAGTTAAACTTGTGTATGGCAATTGAAATATATGAAGACGTAGTGAAGTACGTTTCTCAACACTATACAATTCGCTAAGACAGTAATAAATTTTGATCAAGTATTTTTTATGTCTATTAAATTATGAACAGTATATCTAGGGGCATTCTGGAGCCAAGATCTTATGTTTTTATTAAATTTCTAAATATTTTGACTTTTTAAATATTTTTAGGTAGTGCTGCGTATATTTGAGGTACACTATAGCTATAAGAGCGTTGGCCAATAGTATTATCAGCTTTTTCTACTGTAGTTTCAGTATGACATTTGTAACTGGTATGATAATTATGGGTTGTGTCTGTTAAATCGTCTTTAGTTTTAGATTGGAAGCAAAGCATCCTATAACAAAATAGTTGTCTTGGGTCAAACAACTGTCTTTCCTTATATAATAAATCACTCGGGTATAGCCGGTCTTTGCCGAATATAATTTTAAGAAAATATTTTTGAACTATTTCCAGACCTTTAAGGTGTTGCTTTAATATGCCACCCCAAGCAACTATTCCGTAGCATAGGTAAAATTCAACTAAAGAGTTATAAATAATTTTTAGGTGTTTCAGTTCCAGTACAGACTTCAGTTGTTTAAATTTGAATAGGACTGATCTTAATTTTTATATTACGTTATTTACGTGGATATCCCATTTAAGATGTTGGTCAATATTAATGCCTAAATATTTTATGTCTTTGGTTGCCTATATGTTGTATGGCTGATTCTGATTATAAGTAATAATGAAAGCTTCAAACGTTTGTTTTAATGCATTTAATTTAAAAAGAGGTTGGAGATAATAATTGTATGGAATATGTGCAATAATTACATGCGGGAATATATAAACAGTTTTGAATTTAGTCTAGTTACACCTTACTATTTGAGATGAGTCAATAATGTTAAATTATTATTTGATTAATATTCCCTGGTCCTAGACATTTTTTCTCGGCGATTTCGGGTCATGAGTTGGATTAAATAAATGGCCCTTGAGAGATGCTAAACTTGCAACACTTGCAACACCGGAAGCTAAACTACCGTAACTTACGGTCAAGCACCTCTGTCATATCCTATTCTTAAGATACGAAAAGTATCGACAGTTCGAATAAAATAATGAATCATGTATAAGTTGAAGTACCAAGGCTTTAATAAATTTAACATCAGTAAGGGTGTTTTCAGGTAATATATGAATGGCACTAAATTTCTATAGGTATACTACAAACCTGGAAGTCGATTAAAAAGTTTATTTACAATATATTATTATACAGGGTGTCCCAAAAAGAATAGGACACTTATTAGTCATAGATTACTCACTTCATAATAAATTGATTAAACCTAATATACCTTAGTACAAAGTCCCTTCAGTAAGAAGTTATAGGGCCTTGAAGTTCATTTTTTTATTTTTTACTCACTTGTTAATTTCCAGAAATGTAGAGACATGATTTGAATTTTGGTATACATGCTTACAATAATGTACTGCACTAACGATTTTTTTTTCATAAATTAAACTTGGCTGTAAGAGGCACTTTACCTACATTTGAAATATTTTTTTAACTCTAACTTCGTTATTTGCAACAATTGTTTTAATTTTAGGTTTTTATCTGAAAGAGAATTAAAAAGCACAAAAATAATGTACTCTTAGTTGTCAAGCCTAAAAGCAACCGGTTACCTTAAAATGCCCATCAAAGGCTTTTGGTTGTCATTAAGACGTGCAATTATCAAGTAGTCATAACCACAACATAACAATAATAAATGAATTAATGACATTAGTGACATAAGAATTTGTTTTTTTTATATTTAAGAAAATGCCGCTACTTAACGAATTCTCCAATACTGAAAGGTTCGTTATGTCGCAGCATTTTCGTAAGCACAAACGACATAAAAACTGATGTCACCAACATCATTAATTGATTTATCGTTATTGTTTACTAGATTACAATCACTATCCATTGTTATTTTGATCATGACTACTTGATAATTGCACTTCTTAAAGACAACTTTTGATAAGCATTTTAACGTAAACGGTCGCTCTTGCGCTTATGAACTAAGAGCACATTATTTTTGAGTATTGTAATTCTCTTTCAGATAATAACCTAACATTTTTAAAAATGTTACAGATAACGAAGTTAGAGCTAAAAAAAACCTTGAAAGATAGGTAAAGTGCCGACTGTAAGGGTCTAGTTTATGAAAATTTTCCTAATAGTGCAGTACATAATAGTAAGTACGTATACTACAATTCAAATCGATATCTCTACATTTGTGGAAATTAACAAAAAACTTAAAAATAAAAAATTTAACTTCAAGGCCCTATAACTTCTTACTGAAGGGACTTTGTACTAAGGTATATTATGTTTAATCGATTTATAATGGGTAAGGAATCTATGACTAATCGGTGGCCAATTTTTCTGGGACACCCTGTATAAGTTACACTAGGTTCGTTGGATTCAACATAAACCCAGAATTTAAATTAATAGTATGTAAATTACTAGCTGACCCGGCAAACGTTGTTTTGGGAATGACATGATGGGGAAAACCCTTCAAACCATTAAGCACAGAATCATAAAAGTATGACTGCAAATAGAAAGTCGTACAGTGTATAGACAAACGCACTTTCGATATTTTCAAATTTTCCGGATTTCTCTTTGGATTTTTCCGAATTTTCTTTTTTGCTAAACCACCTCGGGCGTAAGACGAACAAAACAAAAAGAATCATCCAAATCGTTCTCGAGTTTTTGCGTTACTAACACACGGCGATTGATTTATATACATACATATATATATAGATAGATTACAAAAGTTTCATTAAATTGATAGTATATAGAAATTATGCATCTCAGAAAAAAAATTACTTAACTTAATTAGCTGCTAGAAATCGAAACAACAGAGTTTGTACCCTAGTTGAAATTTATCTGGTTTAAACAATCCAAAAACGCTATCTACTAACGTAAATCACGCAACGGATCGCTATCATCGCAGCGGCCTCCTGAGACGTGATGCATTTGTAAATAAGGTAAAGTTTGCCAATCCCCAGATTTTGCTCTTAACGGTAAAACTATAGCCGTGTACTATTCTTACAAATGATAACAAGTATGGAATGAATCAGAATAATAAATAAAATAGGTAAACAAGGGCAGGTTGCTTTCTAGATATAAATGATCAATTAAGGGAAATTTGTAATCATCACATGGTCATAGGTTACAAAATTGGAATGAATTTAAAATTTCCATCAATTAACGTCAGTACTTATCACTATCAGGTGAACTAAGCAGGTGAAAACCGTAGCTGGAAACGCGATGAGGGTGCTAACTGAGCCTGTAGATACTCACAAGATAGATTCTAAAAAAGCGAACCTTCATTTGTAGACCATTTCCACCGAAATATAGGAGGAAATTCAATAAAACTGGACCGGGACTGTCCACCAACTGTTGAGGTTTGTTCAGCGTGCGACACGCTTTGCCGTTGTTCAATTATGAATTACGATTGTTTTGAAATCCATGTAGGAACCGTCTGGGTTACCTCAAAAACAAAAAAGGAGAAAAAAGAAGGCCTGAAAAGATCATCAACCAAACATCAGAACCTGCGCATACCATGAGTTTTTATGAAGCCTGCAGGTGACTTTTTTTCCAAAATAGAATGCACATTCTGCATCGAACCCCTGCTTTCCGGGATACAAACGTCACTAACAGGGCACCGAATAAAGCATCTGAGCCGCAATAGAAAAGTGAGTGACTAAATAGGTTCAAAATCCGGAAAATAGCTCTTCTTTCAATTTATATGCTTACAATTTTTATGACAAAGGTAATGCCAATTTCGAAATCCGAAATCTACCAAATATTTAAAAAAACCGTATAGGCAACCTGATTCACAAAAAGACACTTAAAGTAGCCTAGAGCCTGTTGCTTTCTGATTATTACTCTAGCTCCAGTTTCGATTACTTAAGTTACATAGAACTACTTCATGTATTACTGTGTACTTTATAATCGATGTGTTTGCTTGTGTTTAAGCATCTGCAACTTGTTGCTTTCTGTACTTATTTGGGGTTTACACCTTGTAATTTCAACGCCTAAATAACTAAACTTTAATAGATATTTATGTATTTAGTGTGTAAAGAGAGCCATTTTGGTATGAGGATGCGAGTTTCGTGCCGAGCGGTAGCGAGGCGCGAAAAAGCAACCGAATACCAAAATGGCTCTTTACACTCGAAATACATACAACATTTTTTCTACGGTCCTAAATAAATAACAAAATTGTTAAATAATTGAAATTTCGATACACACCATTTGATGAAGTCGTTGTATCGCCGTTCATAAAGGCCGCGCGATTTGGCCGGCAACAACACTCGTTGGTTGCTGTCTGGGTCGCTTCAAATACTTCAGGCGGGGTGCAATTACCTTCAGATTCCATCTTCAACTTCACAAAAACTCACAAACTCGATAAATCTGTTGCGTGATGATGGACGCACCGTGATGCAATTGTCAATAATTTTAGCCAGTTCCAGAAAAATGACGAATTAAATTAATAATCAGGTTAGCCATGGCGATGCGTAAAGTAAAATGAAGTGACGCGATTATTTCATTAAGACATTGTTTACGTGGTTGCGATGCTAAAATGGTTACTAGGGAAAAAATTTGTGAATCGCTAACTTTTCGCATTGACAGTGAGCGCTTAATAGCCAGTTTTAAAGGTGACCGTAGAAAAAATCCGTTCCAGTACCGTTGATTCTATTTCCAAATTTACTATTCATCTCCGTCGTTGATACCAATATTCATACATCATTCTACAGCCTAATGCGGCGGCCGTGTTTGTGTCCATTAGTGTATGAACTAGAATAGGCTTAATGAGATCTCTTGTCGTATACAGGCTTCTACCTCTGTAAATAATAGTAATAAAAATAAATGATTTATTTCAACCAATCCCAATTTATACACATAAGTATAGTAAGTTAACTAACAAGTAAGAAATAAATTGGATTACAATTAGATATTAATAAAAAACTTTCTCCTTGAGCTATGTGGAGTATGTGAGTGTTACGAGCTTCTGCTTATTATTTCTAAAACTCCGTGTAACAAAATTTAGATTAAGTACATCAGTAAATAATAACTACTAAACAGAGAGAAAACAATAAATAATAATACAAAATAATTATCAATACTGCAACAAAGAAACAAGAATGGATGCACACAGACTATTGGAAGGTATGATTTAAAAAAAAGTCAATATAAAAAAATCAACTAAAATGGTGTGTTACATTTCACTATCTTCATTCACCTTGTGAACCCCATGTTTAAATTACATAATTATACAGCACGTATGCCATTTGTCATCCGGAATATTTGAGACGTAATATATTGTTATGATATGCAAAATGTAGTTTTAAAATATGGATGATAGAAATTATAAATTTGGAAGGTTAATTATAATAAAATTCTAAAGGGTTTAATAAAGATTGGGTATGAAGTTCAATAAGAATGATAAAATTAATTAAGACAATGAGTAAGGTAATTTGAGGTATAAATAGCAATTGAGTATTCAAATTTTGATGGTTGCAGTTAATTTTAATAAGTTTCAAGCCAAGGTTACAATTGACAAATGCATTTATAATAATAAGAATTGATAGCATGTAATAATTGGATATTTAAAATTTATAAGAGGGCAAGAAGAATTGTATCTAATAGAAATGAAAATTTTGTTTAGTGAGTTGTAAAAACAAACTCATGAAAAAATGTACAAATAATCTTGAAATGTTTAATTTTTATCAATAAAAGTTAGAAATTATGCCTTATTTGTATAGTTATTTGGTAGTATACAAATATAAGGGTTATTAACAAATCTCCTAGGTGCAAAAATGAAAATGAAACAATAATTTATTAAAAACTAAACAATCAGTGAAGAGATTGTCTAATATAGTGAATTAAATAGAAAGAACCAGCGAATTACCGAATTGGAGGAAATTGGATTTATTGGTGAAGGTGACACATAATTGAATATGCATTGGCTACATTGGTGGTTGTATGGAAGTGAGGTCATTCATCTAGAAGGAGGTTAGTAGGAGTGCCAACTAGAATTGGACGGCTTCTGTGGGGATTGCTGAGTGCAGAGGACTATCTAAGGAATAAACAAGATAAGATCAGATTCATTTATAAAGCTGAAACATACCAGGAGTCTATTGGCGTGAAGGTGACGTTTGATGAGGGGAGCGATACCGGATTCTGCGGACGTTTGGAGTTGGTTGACAGGAATAAGCTGTAGGTGCTGCATAAGGTGATCGGGATCTCTTGAGGATAGGAGCAGTGGTATTTAAATATTGGCAGTGTGAGCTGAAGAAGTGATAAGGTTTGTGTTAGTAAATAATATCAAAGCATTTTGAATAACGAACCATAAAAGAAAGAGTAAAATACAAAACAGTACTTACTTTGGTGAGTTAATTGATAGTTATGTCAGTGTAAAAATAGATTTGTCAATACCTGGTTTGAGTAAATGTAGAAGTCAAGTTGACATTTGATGTCATTAAATAGTCAAGAATTAAAATAAAAATTTAAATTTCAACTAACAGAGATATAGATTTGGCGAACCACCCTGAAGGGTGGGTACTTGATTGAAATAATTGATTTGAAAGTAATTATAGGTTCACTAACATGGTTCATTGCATTAATTAAGGGGAAGCTCAAAGTAAAATAGTCACTACGCAACTTATATGACTAGTTCAAATGTGGAGCTATCACTAAACATAAAAATATCTTGCTTTCTAACATGATCAAAACATCAAATAATCGTATTCTATTGATTTTTTCAACAAGCTACCTTATATTAAAGATTACATTCGTAACATCTTTATCCTTTGGAGAGTCTAGTTCTTCTGCTGGAGATATAAATGATTGTAGTCTGGTTTGCACTTAGTGTTAAACTATATAAATGTAAATCAAATAACATTAACAACATCTGACAAAAAAAATATTCTCTCAAGAATAATTTCTAGCAAATTATTATATTCAAAAGCATTTATTAATATGGCTGCAATTAGAACACCCTCTTAATGGAGGCTTCAACAGACGTTTTAAAGAGGATAGGTGTGAAGACGCATTTTTAGGCGACGATATTTTTGACAAGTGATATTTTAAGAGAAATAATTTTTGAAGAGAGACATTGAGAGTGAAATTTTTGACGTCCACGTTTGTAAATAGCTACGTTTTTAAAGATTACAGTTATAGACATATTTAACAAGGGAGCTTCTGAGAACCACATCTTTGAGTTATTAACGGGAGTCGTTTTTGAAGGCGTGACTTTTATTTTAGACGTTAATAATGAGCAAACGTTTTGAGTGCGACAGCTTTGAACACGATCTTTTTGAAATCGAGTTTTTGAAGGCGACATTTGTGGATTTTATTAGGTATATTAGTTTGAGGTAGACATTTTATAGTCTGCCTTTCTGAACATGCACCAATGTTATTACTATTATTTTCGTTTGAGTTAATTCTAAAACCGTGTAACTGATACTTGCACTATTCTTTGGAGAACAGGTACTGTAGTTGGCATTAAACTATTTTCTTTAAATATTTTTTTCAGTAATCATATCTTGATAAACATAAATTCGTTCAAGATACATTCAAAACCCAATAATTTGATATACATAAACAACGTTGTTTCTAACAGTCATGTTAATGTTAAGAAACCACCGTACTTAGTGCTCATCGGTTTATGTTTTCCATGCATACCCCAGCATTGAAATTTGATGGGAGAACGACTCCAGCCTTCGAATGGCAATGCGACTATAAAAGAAAATAACCTCGGCTTTACAAAAAGCATATCCATTAGCAATAATCGTTCTGAAAAGTAGACTAACCTCCCTATCTGACAATAGTACGTATTTAAATATCCTTGGTTTACAAATGTATCTATAATTTTGGTACACAGACATTTTAGTGGAGCAGAAAATACGTTATTTTTGTTGCTTTCACTAATCTAAAACAAGTATAAATGTTGAAAGTTATTATATATTTTTTATTACTTGAGTTATATTAGGCATGAAATATTAAATAAACAATATTAAATGTTCCCCTTAATTTAATGCTACAAACTGCAGGGTGTTGATTAAAAATATAACTACGTCTAGATGAGTGTGCTACATTACATATCGATGTACACCCACAATTTCTAAAGAAAATATTAAAGTGAGAAATTGGTAAAAAATCTCCTTACATAAACTATACCAATATACAATTAACAAGATTGTTAATTAGATATTTCACTGTAAGCTTAATAGTTTATTATGTTATTAGGAGCAAAAGTTATATTTTATGTGGCGAGGCTGGACGGGTTATCTGCCGGCTTGCGAGGCAGATAAGTACAGCCGAGCCACATACAGATACTTTTGCTCCGAATAACATATAGTAGTTTTTCTTCAAACGTTTTTATAACAGATTATTTACAATTTTGTGAACAAAATTCGAAGAAAATTACTTGATCTCGTCAGCGGCAGATAATATTATCTGCCGCTGACGGCAGATAAAGTCGTCAGCTGCAGATAATAACTTTATCTCCCGCTCGTCAGCGGCAGATAATATTATCTGCCGCTTGGCAATAAAGTGACAGTTTAGCATCATCAATCCAGCAGTATAATGCCATATTTTACTGCCGTTTGAAGAAAAAAGTGTTTATCCGCAAACGTCACAAAAGTGACAACTTATTTGTCTTTATTGACAAGGTAAAAGTGTCACTTTATCTAACTAAGCAGATAAAATAGCAACTTTTGCGTACTTTATCTGCCTAAGCACACAAAATCGTTGCCCTCTTTCTTTCTTTCTATGTTTGTTCGCTATCTCCTTTGAAGATACTGGACCGATTAAATTGTATGATGACTTAAAATTTTGCAAATTTTTAGACTTAGATCGTAGGCCGGTTTTTATTTTCAAAAAGAGTACGGAAAAGCTTTAATTTAAATAAACCTTTAAGCAGCGGATCGGATCATCTGTCGCCGTGGTTTATGGTGTGACAGCTGCTGTGGCCGTGTGCTATTAGCTCGGGTGATTCAGTATGTTCATATAACGGGTGTTCATAAACAGTCGTCATCCCAGTTGCTTTGAAAAACAAAATTTTATGTCTTTGATTAATTCGTGCAACACAATGAAACGTCATTGAGTACTGTCATACCGCATCTTTTCTCAATTTTAATAGACATACGTTTCTGAAGTCAAAACCTACTGGGATGACGACTGTTTATGAACACCCGTTATAAAGTGACTTTGTGTGGCTTAGCTGAATTATTTACCTCACTAATGTTCGGCTAAATAAACTTCAGCTTCGCCACATAAAGTATCACTTTTATTCCTAATAACATAATCTACTATTATTTCAAATAGATTTTAATTTAAAACTACAAGCAAAACGAAGATAGCATGCTACAAAACATACTCTGAGACCAAAAAGACGATCAAATAAAATAACATCCAAAAAAAGTATGCACTTTGTTTTCTATAAAGAAGCGATTTATTAGTACTTGGCGCCCATATTTTTCTGTGATTTAAAATTTACAGTTTAGCCGAGGACCAGCTCCAGCTAAGTAGTCGGTGCCTTTGCTATTTTTCTTGGTTAGTTATCAAACTAGCGTAGCAATTTCCATGACTGAAACTGGTATGCCGAAATCGCTCATACAAATAGTACCATCTACCTACAATAAAGTGAAAGGCAAGGTCCAGATATGAGGAGTAAGATCAGAAGAGTTTGCCTGGAAAAGAGGAATCAAGCAGGGAGATAGCCTTAGCCCCATACTATTTATACTAGTAATGAAAAAAAAACTGATTAACACTAGAAAAAGAACGAAACAGACAACAATAGGATATCAAAACCTGGAGCCCATAAAAATAGACACACTAATGTATGCAAACGATATTGTGTTAATAGCGGACTCAAGAAAGAAGCTGCAGAAACAAGTGGACATATGGACGAAAGAAATAGAACTGATGAAAATAGAAATAAATACCCAGAAAGGTATAATAATGGTGATAAATGAGTAACCAGTAAACAAAACCAGAATACAATGTAAGGACACAACACTTGAGGAAGTAACAACCTGCAAATACTTAGGAAGCCTTATAACAATTGATGGGAACATAGACGCAGAAATAGCAAACAAGGCGAGAAAATCACCCAAACTCTACTATGCCCTAAATGCATTACTAGGGGAAAAGGAACTGAAACAAGAAACAAAACTAAGAATCCATAATGTCATAAACATCCCAACACTGCGATATGCATGCGAAAACTAGACTGTGCAGGAAAGACATGTAGGGAGTACCTATGGAGATGAAAGAAAAATTGCGAGAAAAACAAAATGAGACAGATTTACGAACAAAACAATAATAGAGATGACTAAACAGGGGTTAATAACTAGCAAAATACAAAGAAGGCAATGTTAGTCGGGTCATATGGCAAGGATGAGCTTACACAGATTCACAACAAGAGTCTGGGGAGCAAAAAATCACAAGAAGATGAGAAGGAGGAGACCAAGGAAGACATCGGCACAACAATTAGCAGAAACAGGATCAGAGAGAGGCAAAACAATAGAAGAGATGAAGAAAATAGCATCAAACGAAAAAGAATGGAAGAAATGGATGGAAGGATAATGGAAGCCAACCCAACCCAAATCCAACACCCGAAAGGGTATAGGGAAGGGGAGAACGAAAGAAAGGAACGGTATACAAAATTACTCTATCTGATGTTAAGGCGAAGTTTTTTGTCGAGTTTTCAATTTTCTTACTAGCCCATATCATTACAGTGATGTCGTTGAGTACTAATCGAGTAGTACATAGTGGTGTCTTCTATTTGTAAATTTCCTACAAAGAGCTATTTCGCTTTGCTTACACTTGGAATGTTAATACTTAATAGGTGCATTTCCTATAAATTTTTCTAACTTCCGAAAGATTTCTTGTATTCTATGTAGCTATTGTTAGTGGGGATTTCTTTCTCGTGTTTTATTAGGTAAGCTGATTAGATTGCATGCAAGGATAATTAGCACCGCCTGACTATTTAAGGCATTGGAGCGCACTTGGAGCCATTCGATTTGTTGTATTTGCCTTCATTGCATCTTGCAAAAATACAATGGAGTAGTTTCCCCTTGCATTTCCCATTATTTTCTGTCAGTGTTTATTCCCTGTGATATGTATCAGATGGGTATCGATTATTCTAATAGCTTCGGCATGGGGAAAACCGAGTGAAACGATGAACTAAAGATATTATGTTAAACTCATGTACTTCTTCACCTCAGTTCCAATTACTGTGATATAGGGAGTCTTGTAGGAAGAACGAGACTTAGAAAAGCAATAGCTGCTACTTAAGTGTTGTAAAAGAGAGAGAACAAACGCTGAACTAAAGGTTGAAATTTGAAATTCGCCTCATCTCCAGCTATGATAAACTAACAAATTTTGTGTAAAAAATTACGCTTTGAAAACTAATGGCTATTAATAAAATTTTAATAAGAGGAGCAAAAGAGTTTGTTAGATTAGATTTTAAGATATAGGAAACCTTGAATTAAAGACGGAGGGTAAAATATTGAACCTGTATTTACTCACTTTAGTTCTATCTATTATGAATTAATGGATATTACATGAAGAATAACTTGTTAAAAATTTTGACATAGCAAGCAAAAGCGGTATTCACTGCGAAAAGTTGAAGGTTTTTAAGTAAAATTAAATTGTTTTCTGTAGATCTCATTATTGTTTCATCCCTACGTTAGGACACTACCAGCATATTTGTAAAGTATAAATTTAAACGTTTAATTTTCAAATTATATTTGAGACATATACTTATGCATTCAGAATTGTTGAATGTAACAGATATATACTTATTTCCATTTATTGGGCGCATCGAATTATTACTAACCTATAAAATCATAACAGAAGTTGACAGAAGTCTCTAATGACCAAGTTTGATATTTAATGCTGTGCTTCTGGAAGTGGGACATTATTTTCCTGAGAAAGACATACAAAAGGCGACAAACATAATTAAATGTATTTTTACGAGCTTTTATAAATACGCTTTGGCGTGTTCCGTTTTAATAAAAGATATATTATTCTTCCAAAAATACATATTCCATTCGTGTTCCATAACAGTCACAACAGGCGCCGAAGACCAGCGTTCGAAAGTTTCGGATAATAACTCCCAAAAAAGAGCTTAATGGAAAACTATATAAAGTAAAATCTAATATTTTATTCGGTTCGTGAGAAACTCGGAAAGTTTTTGACCAGCTGCACGTTTTACGTGTAAATTTTTCACATGTAGCATTTCGAAAGCGCCTGAAATTGGACTCAGATTTATAAATAATGCATTAAATTTTATAGCTTCGGATTCGTACCTTGAAATATCTTAGTGTGGTGGTTTCCATTAGATTTATATGTGAGGGAATACTAAACATTCTGTTGAAGCATATTGCAGGAACGTAGAAAATCCAAATAAATTTCTCGATACATCCATAATACGCTTTTAACTTCAATATAAATTCCTCCTGCGTCTAGAACACCACTTTATATCATACACAGTGGCAGCTCAAACGAGAGAAAACACTTGTGACAGCCACAGATTTATTATTTGAATTACTACGGCTTACAGTGGGACATATCAGACAGTTATTGTGACAGAGAACGAGACAACATACTGCCCGCTGGTCAGCATCCAAATATCGGCGACGAAACTTACAACAAGAAGCCAACTCAAACCGGAGACGTCCGCATAATTAATTCGACAATTTGAGCTGTTCAGTTCAGAATCCACACGCTGCATTTTGCTGGCTGCCAATTTGAATACTGCCCCTGTACTTCACCAATTAACGTTTACAGATTCTAATCAATAGACGTCATTAAAGACAACTGTCAGATTATAAACCTGCAACTTTCAAATTAATCATGTAACGTTACTTCATTACAATAAATAATAATTAACATCCCCTAAATTTTAATGTACCGAAATATAAAACTTAGGACAATACACAATTAACTGTGTCTTCTGCGAGCCAATTTCTAGAAAGAAAGGCGAGCACCAGGATTGTATGATGTATATATTAGGGCCACATAATATACTGAATATTTAACAGTTTGTTTGTTTGTTATGGATAAGGTATGAGCATGCGGAGTACCAAGTACTTTAGATACCAAATGCTTTGGTCATATGGTCAAAGTCCTACTTAAAAGTTTGTCCATACCCAGCTGCAGATCGTTGTCCCCGCTCACTCTAAAGTATTGGTATTGGTATTGTATTTTATTCATCATAATATACATCGTGGTGCTTAGATATGCCACAATTCCAGTTTAAATATAAAAATATAAAAATAAAAAAATACAATGCATTTACAGAAATAGTCAACTACAGAAAAATACAGTAACAACAAAAATACTAAAGTCAATAAAACAAGACAGTCTTAATTTTCAACAAATCTGAAATCGGAAAGTTCAGAGTAGGCATTGGCCAGAAGATGTTTTTTAAGCTTAACTTTGAAGAGTTTTGTTGGGACATTTTTGAGAATACTAGGAAGCGAATTAAATAATCCTATTCCGAAATTATTTCGTTTAGTGGACGTTAGTCTCTGCTGCGGAACCTGTATATCGCCTCGACTGCGGGTGTCGTAACCATGGGCATCGCCGTTTTTTGTATAATCGCCATAATGTTCTTTTATGTGTAATAGATTACAATATAGTATTGCTGACGGTAGAGTTAATATGTTATATTTTTTAAACAATGGTTTAAGTACAACTGTCTAACTGACTCGCTCCCGCCAACACCCTCAAGGCTCTTTTTTGTACAACGACAATTTTTTTAATATGTGTAGAGGTACCCCAGTTTATTAGACCGTACGTCATTACACTATGAAATAATGCGTGGTATGCAGTAATGGCAGCATCTAAGTTTACTCGATTTTTTATTTGTCTAATTACATAAATTGTTCTTGATAACTTAATTGAAAGATTGTCAACATGTGCTTGCCAAGTTAGTTTGTTATCCAAGGTAAGGCCTAAACATTTGACGGTTTCACAGATATTTCGTTTATTTGAAAATAGTAAAGTGGTAGTTTTATATTGGTTTAAACAAAGCTTATTTGCCTGGAACCAATCTGAGGCTTGGTTGATAATGTTGGTTTGTAACTGATTGACTAGAGTTTCATCTTCTACGTGGTTTGCAAAGGTCGAATCGTCGGCAAATAAAGTCGTGAAAACTGGGATGGCATTAGGCAAATCGTTATACTGACCTTTGCAAAATACACATTGAGATCTGTCAGATAAGTAGGATGACATTAGTTTTAGAGTTACTCCCCTGCAACCGTAATACTCCAGTTTATCGAGTAAAATGCTTTTTGAAACACAGTCGAACGCCTTGCTCAAATCAAGAAATAGTGCAAAGGAAGATTTTTTGTTTTCCAATGATTCTGTTATATAATTAATGAGATTCAGCACGGCTCCCGACGTGTCCCTTCCTTTTCTGAACCCAAACTGTCTGTCCGTAAAAATATGGTTGGTTTCAAAGAAATTTAGAATTCGAACTGCAATAATTTTTTCTATAATTTTGGCCAAAATGGGGAGAAGTGCAATGGGTCTATAATTTGATCTATCATCAATTTCACCAGATTTATATAAAGGTATAATTTTGGCTTGTTTCAATTTATTAGGAAATATGCCCGTCTTTAATATGATGTTTGCAATATGAGCTATCGGGGCAGATAAACATAAAACATTTTCTTTGTACATACAAACCGATTGATTATATAGGTCTAATGGTTTTGACTTTTTTAATGCCTTTATAATATCTTCTACCTCGGATTCCTCAACAGCAAATAAGAAGAGTGTTTGTTCATTGTTTATTGGTAATTTCGTTAGATAAACATTGTGTGAGTACTTTGATGGGGGAATATTTGATAATAAATCGTCGGCTACATGCACAAAGTAGTCGTTGTGAAATTCTGGGAAAATCACACTTACCACTCCATTGCTATTGATATTGTTTACACCTTTTTTATTATTCTCCATATTGTTCTTTGTTTATTATCAGACTCCAAGATTTCTTTACTGATTTTCTCTTTTTTAATTTTAAGATTTTTTGTTCGTATTCGTATTTTTTTTTTGCTTAAATAATATAAAGAAAAGTAAGTAGAAATTAATCATAAACTAATATCGAGTGCTTTTGTAATTTCTTAGCTATGAAACTAAAATGAGAAATCTATGAGAAGGAAACTAAAATTTAATAAGGATTGCTTCTTAATTATCACATTCGTCGTATAGTCACAAGAGCTAGTACAAAAAGAAAAAAGTTTAAAGCAATTTCCACCCGTTCATACTGTTCAATTTGGGTGTGTCGTAAAAACTAAGACATTCATCTGTCATGTGATAGTTTCACTACAATTTTATTGCAGCAATCGCTAGAAAGGTATACAAAACCGATCAAATTATTTCCGTTTTAGATTTAATCCTAGATATCTAATTTGCAATTGTTTGACACAAAGAAGAGAAGCAAGTTAACAATTTTATTGACTATTCTCAGCAGTTATATAATTTGGATGACAACTTTTACAGCAAACCACAATAGTTTTCAGTTACACTAAATTTTGAATAGTTTTTTTTGCTATTATAATTGTGGTAATCCCATTACATTCTATTATTTAGCTTACTATGTATTGAATGCTCAGGTTATACATACTGTATTTAAGTATTTGCAATATCTGACATGCTGTAATCTATATAGTATTATGCATTGCGTACTATTCGCATCTGTGTGTGGCTAGTTGTAAAGGCAACAAAACATGCAGGCAACCAGAAATAAAACATGCTTATTGTAAATTACTTATTTACCTTGATATGCCGACAATGATTTGAAAGCTACGGGTATACTGATCTAATAAAGTTCCGATACTTAGATTGGCTAATATGATTGTCCAAGTATATGTCTTGTGAAAAAGAAGAATACAACTTGTGTCTTAGTAGCTGATATTAAATTGATCCGTATGAAGTATGGATTACCTAAGCCCCAAACCTCCCTGCTTCATCTTTTTTACATGTACGTCTATCTTATAAATGTAGAATGGAAATTACAACTCTACTTCGTCGTCGAAACATAACACATTTTTGTCCGTTCAATCCTAAGGCAGCAATTAAAAAAAATCGGGGTTTTCAGCTGAAATGAACCTAATATTTCACACAAATTTTTAATTTGAGAAAGTCCACAAAACATTCTAATGATTTGTAGGTGAGAATAAATTACAGCGACTGGTCCCCTTCTTTTAATCAATTTAAGTACTCCCTGTTTCCAATAACTAACTCGCCCTCGCGTGCTGGAGGTGATTTAGTATTAGCCTATTTCGGTTTATTCACAAATTTGCGTAGTTGTAATGCGACAATTCGAGCGAGCAGAGCGGGGTGCTTTATAATTCATACATCTCGAAAAAGGTATTAACATTAAGAATTTTCATCTTGCTTTATCGGCTGTCACTCGGAATTATGGTAAAAGTTACGCCCTTTTACTTGCTTGCGACCTTATAAACGCTGCAGCTTAATATCGCCTTCCCGCGCACAATAACCATAATCTTGTAAGGGGTTGTTGACTTGTATCGGAATAAGCAGGGAAGATACAATGCGTAATAGCTCCGGGGATAGGGATGAATCTTTTGTATCGTAAAGTCCTCTCAGGTGGAACATCGAATATTTATAAAAGAGCAAAAATTTTTCTTTTTTAACTCTTGCTGCTCAAATGTGAGAGCTAAAAGCATAACGTTCAAGACAAAAATGGCAGGTGACTTAATGAGCCCACGATCTATATTTGTTTTGAACTTAATCTTAAAAAGTAGACAAAGAATAAAACAAAACAGGTGTTTGGTTAACAAGCATAGACACAATATAATATAGGTTAATATATGATTTCTTTTAATATCTGCGTATATCATGTACTTTCCAATTTATGGAATTGGCAGGAATACAAGGCGTTTCCAAAAATGATATGATTTTTACTTTTACCAGTGACTTCAAGAAAATGCCAAAAAAGTGACGTCGTCATCGTTATGATCTTTGTTTCAAATAAATTATTAGGTGGAACCCGTATTACTACTATTGCATCACTATGTCCCTAATAGCCCAAGAAACGAACTCCCTTTCTCGATAAATAACAGAAAAAATAAGAAAGTCTTGAAATATCGTAAAGATGTTTATCCAGCCCTACTGTTGAATTGTAAAAGGTCTTGATGAGAAACCGCCGCCATCTTAAAAGAAAGTGTAGGCTATTCAAATTTTTCCAAAATATCTTGTAAACTGTCTTTTATCATAAATAAAACTTTAATAGAAAATAAAATATTTTGTAAAAGTTTCTATTTATAATAGGCCTCTTATTAATTTTTGTCTTCAATGTAATAGTTTTTGAGTAACTGTTTCCCAAACATCGTGCAACGTGAGTAATATCTGTAATAATGCTCCACCACGCGTGTATTAATATTTTTGCGTAACAGTTAAATATATTTAAGCGCTTTTACTACGGACTTTGGGGAATGGGAAGACAGAAGCATATATATTAATGGAAAATATTTAAATCACCTTTACTTCGCCGATGATTTAGTGTTTATAAGGTCAAATGTCGATGAATTACAAACGATGCTAATTCAATTAAATCGCGTTGCAGTCAGGACTAGAAGACGTTAAACAGTTTACCCTCAAAGATGTCAGTTTGACAGCTGTCTACGAATACGTCCACCTAGGTCATCAAAGAAAATTGAAAATATAATTAGGCTGCTGAAACTTTAAGACGTATTAGCCTAGGCCGGAGTGCTTTCGGTAAACTAAGAACTACTGTAAGGAACCCTACATCTCAGTTTGTCTAAAAAAGGGTTTTGACCCTTGAATATTGTTTGTTTGCTTGTAGTGGACAAGGGTTAGGCATCTTGAATACCCGGTACCTTAGACACCGACTGCTTTGGTCATATGGTCAAACTCCTACTTAGAATTTTGCCGAGACTAAGGAGTTCCAACCCTAGCAAGGGATCTTTTACATGCTACACATCGTAGTAACATGGCACCCGCGGCTATACATCACTACCGAACGACGGCATGCTCATTTTTTATTTTTAAAAACCTCACCGGGATCGGGGATAGAACTCTCGACCGTTAGATCAGTAGCCAGAATGTTAATCACTGAGATACGCTTGCATATTACCAGTACAAGTCATGGGATAGATACTATTACAGCACTACCTAACTAGAAAGATGTCAAAAGATTAAGGGTAACCTAAAGGCAGATGAATAGCGTTGTCCAATGCTTAGTGTTAGTATCAGAGACATAATAAGGAACGTCGTTATTCGTCAACGAACCAAAATGACAGATGTAGTACATCGGATCGTTAGCTTGAAATAGGGTTGAGCGATATATGTTCCTCGGAAGGATGAAAACGCATAATCAACAACAAAAAAGAATAATATATATGGACGTGCTGACAACAAAAATATCCTTCGTTATTAGTTAGAAAAGGAGACCACGTTATTTTTTGGTTCCTGTGCAAATTAGTCTTGCTGTGTTTTTATACTGAAAATATTGGTCTAACTTTGTGCTTATGTTCCTCATACAAGCAAATTTTCGAACCGTCGGCAATCTAACAACCGTAAAACGTATCAACTATTGATAGTTCAAAAATATTTGATGGTATGGAAAGCATTAAATTAATGTATAACCCCTGCAACATTTGTTATTGCTGGTCAGGATATAGTAAAATTATTCAACAGCAGTATTCATCAACAAAGAGCAGCAGAGACCTTGACCTTATTCCGCTACAAACGTTTGAAACTGTTTAAGGAAGTGGTTTAAAGAGCATTGATATTAAAGATTTGAATATTCTTAATATGTTAACTGAAGAAGTTCCATTGCCATAGATACTATAGGTATGTGAGAATCTAGAAACGTGAAAATGTTTGGTACAAGAGTTAGCAATAATTGACACGGAGTCTGTCTAAATGAGTTAAGTACAGTTGACGATGAAAACAACTATGACGAAGACGAACATGTGAATAGGACTGATTCTTTAACTTTTTATTCGACTTTTTTGTATGACTATTTCCCACATCTCTTATTATCCAATGAAAAGCCATGCTTTTTCAAAATTCAACCAATCGTGTGTTTTTGTAGTGGAAAAAATCGAAATTTTCCCTTGGGATTTTGTCAGTTTCTTTTGCCACTTGCATCCACGGCAACCACCAAATATATTGCTTTAATCAAGGTGGTATTTAAGAAACGTCATTTAAACTGTCATTGCGCATCAGTATAAATGTCAAAATGAACCGATATTTGGGAAATAGTCTACAAAATGTATTTTGGGCTCATGATTTTGCCCGGCAAATGTTTTACTCACGATTTGTTGTTTTTTTGGCAATGCCCCTCGACAAACTAACTTTGACAAATTCCCTCGCCTCCGGCTCGGGAATTTGATCAAGTTAGTTTGTCTTGTGACATTGCCAAAACAAAATACTTTCGTAAAACATTTATACCGGCAAAAGCATTTGCCCTTAATACATTATTACTGACAATTTAATGCATACACTAAAAATCCCATAAGCCGGGGATTTTTTCCCACTATGACAGCGGCAAAAGTTAGCCCTAACTTTTCCAGCTACAAAACGGAACCTAACTTTTAAAACGGTCTAATTTTAAAATAATTTTTGCCTTGTTTGTTAATTTAGTGACTTCTAAATTACCTAATATGTAAATGTCCGAAGGACTCGTAATTTTTTCGAAAGCAGTTTTTTTCGTTAAATTGCCAAGCAAAAAATTCTCATTAAAATGTCAAGTTTACTTCTACAAAAAAAAAGCTCTCGTGTAATGATAAGTGAAAAAAACATTTATAAAATATTAGTGAAAAATTTACTAAATCTACAGATTTTTCGAGATGGCGGCGATTCCTCATCTTCAATTTTTCAGGACTTTTTACCAATCCAACAGTAAGCTTTATTGATCATCTGTGTCAAATTTAAAATTTTCCAAATTTTTACTTATTTTCTCTTCGTTGACTGGGCTGTAAATAGCCCCTGGTTTATTCAACAACCTTCCTTCATTTCTGTCTACCTCTTGCTACTACTTCTCCATTTCTAATCTCTAATTTTGCTAAACCCTTCTTAACACAATCTAACCATATCTTCCTAAACTTTCCATGGGCCCTATTTTCTTTCTATATTTTTTGAGAAATGCTTTTTACCCATCTGGTTGATTTTTATTGCCCATATGATGTTCTCAAATCCTAAGAGATTTTTTATTGTAGCATTGGAGCTTATTCTTCATGTGCTCTGTTCCCTTACTAGTTCTGATGTTCCTCCTCCCTTTCAAATGCATTTCGCAATATGCTTGTTTTATTGCCATGTGACAGCACTCGCTGCCATACATTGCTATGGGTCGGACGACTGTTTTGTATAGCCCACTTTTGATCGATTTTAATAATAATCGTAATCTAATTATTTAACTGCTTATAGTTACAATTCTACACCTCTGTGCAAATATAAGAAAGCGCAGAGTTTTTGATTTGAAAATTAAACTGCACACTACATCCAAAGGAGTTGACATCGGTAAGCTGTCATTGTCAGATACTACCACATTTCAAGAGTTTCTACTAACATCTATGAGACCAGCGCCTACCGGTTGTTCTAATAAAACCTGGTTGAACACTAAAGAACTGATAAATAACGCTTTGAAGAAATCTACGCCAGTTCTTTCTCGTAAGCGCAATAAACACTGGATGATGAATAGAACATTATTAATCAATCAATCCTATAAGACACTGGGTTTCTTATTACGCACATGTAAACAATTCACAAACGTAGATACTCTCATAGCATTGTTTAACTGTCTAATAAGGTCTAAACTAGAATATTTAGCAATAATCTGGAACCCCCTATACACCTACCAAATTGTTGCTCTTGAAAGAATTCAGTATAAATTTTTGCGGTACTGCTACTACAAAAAGACAAATTCTAAATGGGAAGGCAATTATAAAGATATAATAGATCTGTTTCAAATTCAAACACTTGAAAAAAGAAGAAAAAATTCAGATATAATTTTCTTATATAAAATCATTCATGGTATTTTGGATGCTCCACATTTATTGAGCTCAGTAAACTTTCATGTTCCACATTTAGGCACTAGACACGCTGTTTCTTTTTCTTACAGCTGTCCTAGAACTAACTATCAAATGAATTCGCCACTCATACGCATATGTAAATATTATAATAACATTGCAGCGGTATTAGATATATTTGAAGTGAATATGCAGAGATTGAAAAAAACATTGAAAACAATTGATTTTTGAGATGACACGTATTTCGTTTTGTTTAATTTTTATAGTATTTAGTTATTTTTTCTAATTTAAATTAATTTAATTATATTATATGTATATAAGTATACTCTTCCTATAATTAGGTTTAACCTGTTGGAAGGTGCTGATAATAAATAAATAAATAAATAAATAAATAAATTACGCAGCGATTTATAGTAATTCCAATGACTTGATGATTTCGTTTTCTTAAAATTCCTATAAGCTTTGTCTCTAAGTTGCATTAACAATTTAGTGTTATCTGTTAACCATGGTGATTTTTTTTTATTGTTACATTTAATTGTTTTTACAGGAGCATGTTTATCAATAATATGCAAGATGTTGTAATTTAAATAGGCAATTTTTTGATCTATTTCGTCAATGTAGAAGATATTTTGCCATGCTACTTGTTGTACATCTGTTAAAAAAGAGTCAAGATTAAAATTTTTGAAACTGCTAATCATTTTCATAGACGGTAGATTTTGAACTGTTTTTAAAAGCAACTTACAATACACCGCATCATGGTCCGCAAACATAGGCTCACTAGTACCGCATTCCAAAACCATATCCACGTCCGAAATCATAATGTGATCCAAAAGCGACATTCCAAGCCGAGTTGGCCCAGTAATTATTTGTGTAAGACCTAAGCTCTCAAGCATCTGTTTATAATATATGGAATCAGGTGTGGTAGGTTCTAATAAATTTATATTAACGTCCCCAAGGCAGACGAGGTTATCTGAAACAAAAGACAACTGAGTACATACTTGCTCAAACTCATCACAGAACACTTTAGAATTCTGATTGGGAGGTTTATATACAGCACCAACTCCCAAAATTAATTTGTTTAACTTTATAGTTAACCATACTCCCTTGATATTAGGAGTACCTGTACTGGCAATTGAATAATTAAAATTATTTTTTAAGTAGATGCAGACACCACCTGCTCTCTCCACACGATCGCTCCGAATAAGATCATAACCAGATATACGTATGAGATCGCTACTTATGTTATTATTTAACCAAGTTTCGCTGATAGCCAATACATCAATAGCAGACTCGTCTAAAAAATCACGAAGCATATAAAACTTAGGTACAAGAGATCTAATATTAATATGTGCTAACCGCAGTGGTTCAGCAGGCATAAGCACCAACCAATCTTGTAATTAGATTAAAGAAAACAACAAACTCCTGTCTTGCAAATTAGAAATTTTAAAACTACCACAAAACAAAAACTTAATCTGTCGATTGAAAATGGACAATATATTATCCATAAATGCACGTTTACTGCAACAGAATGAACTAGATAAGTAGTCTATTCAAATCGTCACAGCTGCGGATGGCATGAATTTTGCTGTCTATCTTAACAAATATTTTTCCATCGCTGGTCCATACTGATTGGTAGCCTATTTTCTTTGAGGCAAATTTCACCAATTCGACCCTTTTTCGCGTGAGATCTTCTCTAACTACAATTTTAGTTCCTTGTAACTTACGCTTATTGTTGAAGATACGTTTTTTAACACTGCGCTGGACAAATTTCACTATAATCGGCCTACACTGACCCTGCCTGCCTTTGAGACGATGGCTTACGTCAATTGCAGAATCCGGTAGCTCCATACCAAGCTTATCTTTACAAAACTTGAGTACAACCTGGTCGGTGTCTTCTGCCTGGGATTCCGATAAACCATAAATCCTCAGGCTATTTTTTCTCGTGTATTGCTCATAATCATCCAGAATGTCTTCGTAGTCCTTGGTAGTGCTGTCCAGTTTTTCCTGCAGACTGATAACCTTCTGCTCCAAGTTTTCGATTATCTTGCTCACGGACTCGTCAATCAAGGTTTTCAGGCAACTACGAAATAAATCGCTTTCCAGTAGTTTGTCAACGACCTTCTGGGCAATGGAATCAACACTATCATCTCCTCTTCTATCTTCTACTTCGGGTTTTGAACGACTTCTGGTAGTTGTTGACATGATTATTAACTTTTGCACTCACAATAAGTAAAACCAACTTGCAGTTAACGCTCGCACGTCTTGCTAGCTTTGCGAACACATTCAGAATATAGAATATATAGAATATATATAGCAAGCACATTGAAACAATAAAGAAGCCGACCTGCGATTAATTAATAAATTTGATCGATGGTAGTAAAAATCGCAGATCAACCCCACTACAGTTTATACACCACGGCAGCTCTGAAAACTCTTTACTCACCGCGATGACCCTAACTAACTCAAATTTCGGCGGCCTTGGATCGTAGGTTCAAATCATCAGCTGTGTACCCTGAAATGTCTTCAAAAAAGGAAAGGAAATGGAAATGGGCGCCAGAAATCAAAAGATTTCAAATAATAAGAAGAAATAAACTGCAAGCAACTAACGTTTAATTAGTAATCAATAAAATAGTTTTGTAGTGTCAGTAGTAAATTTTCAGAATAATTAAAATGCAAATAATGTTATAACAAAGTTGTGTACGTTAACTGAAGGTTGCGACACGCATAAAATTAAAAAACCCCTTTCGGGTTATTTTAATAACTTTACCAAAAAACATTCGTGGAATAAGCTTATCACAGTCATTTAATAAATCCTTCTGTTTAGGCTATTGAAAATAAAAAAGCGTGA
This sequence comes from Agriotes lineatus, assembly GCA_940337035.1. NCBI lineage: Eukaryota > Metazoa > Arthropoda > Insecta > Coleoptera > Elateridae > Agriotes > Agriotes lineatus. The sequence continues at coordinate 41,184,076 of OW679194.1, forward strand.
CTGTACCTTTTACAGAGGGTCAATACACATCAAAATTGCAGCTTTAAATACTGAGCATAATTAACTATATACATAAAAATTTAAATATTAAAACAAGAGCATGTATGAAATTGAACATTACATGTTAATAATGGTAAAACGTATGAATTTAAATTCCAAATAATTACGAGTTTAAAATGTATAAATGTAAAATCCAGGTATTGAAGATAAGTTGAAATTAAATTCCGGGAGTAGCACTAACTAACCTCGAAACATAAGCTGGACGTGAACGGGCGTGGATGCGCCGAAAATTGCTGCGGAAGCATCCTCAAAAAGGCAGCAAATACGCCGAACCCAGCAGGTGTCGAAAATGCGATAAGGCAAGCTCCTTGGCCTCCGAGATAAACTCGTGGTTGAAATTGGTAATTAAGAACTAAGAAATAATGTAATTACTATCGAGAAAATAAAACAGCAAAGCGTCATCGTACCTGATCATAATCAGCCCTAGGAAACACACTGCTCATTGAAATTGGTTGAGCGTACGTAATTTGAGTTAATTAAAATCAAGCCTTAGCCGCGCCGATGACGGCGGGCTTAGGTTAAGACGGCAAGTGCCTCGGACGAAAATTTCGTGCCCAAAAGATGACTCGCAATCTTATAAGAGATAGCGCCGGTCGAGAGGGCATCGCGCAAACGAAAGGAACTTGATGCAGGTACAAAATACGCTGCTTTGGAATATTTACGAATTCGAAATGCAAAGGATTTAGAATTCAACTAAAAATATACAGGTTAAGCATGAAATAATTGGATAACTGGCGAAACAATTAGGCTAAGAGAAATAAAAAGGTTTAAAGTATGAAAACATTACAAACATGTAGGAAACCAAAGAATTCGATAATGAGATCGATGATGCCAACACACAAAGCGAAACGCTATGGAAAAATCCTCTTTCGAGAAAATAAGCCAAGGGAACCAACCCTTATAAATCGGCTCAAAATTAACTGTAGCACCACATAGGATACCACCATAGAAAATAGACGTTCTGTCTAAGCCGGACAGAAGCCTAAAAAACTGCTAAACACAGCAAAAACCGACTGCATCACATAGGACACAATCCATCTTACTACAAACATCCGAAAACTACAAACATCCAAAGAACTGGCACCGCATCATCATCACTCACTCTAAATCTAAGGTAACCCAATATCAAAAAAGTATAAGAGGGAAAAATTATCTTAAAAAATGAAACACAGTAAGTACTGCGAAAAAAAAATCGGGTGAAAACCCAGGATAACATCCTAAAAACCATACCCACCCCGAATTTAGGTAGAGACCCCAGAAGCCGGAGGGAACGACCGCACACCCATCAAACCCCGCTTGGGCACTCAGCCAGTCATCGCAGCAAGATGGAAAGGGCGCGCCGGTGACGGACTGAATGTGGCTTCCTCACTGAGTCGGACGGCAACACAATCGCTAGCCCCAACCCCCAGAAATCTCCACACGGCCGAAACAACCAACCCAAATAACAATAAAATTTTAAAAACCCCAGACAAGTATAAAATCAAATAAAAACAACATAGCTAACAAGCCATGAACAACGATCTGAAAATCAAATCGGTTAATGTCTTAAGCCCCACGTTGGGCGCCAGTGAAACAATAAAGAAGCCGACCTGCGATTAATTAATAAAATTAAGCAATGGTAGTAAAAATCGCAGATCAAACCCCTTACAGTTTATACACCACGGCAGCTCTGAAAACTCTTTACTCACCGCGATGGCCCTAACTAACCCAAATTTCGGCGGTCTTGGATCGTAGGTTCAAATCATCAGCTGTGTACCCTGAAATGTCTTCAAAAAAGGAAAGGAAAGGGGCGCCAGAAATCAAAAGATTTCAAATAATAAGAAAATAAACTACAAGGGACTAGCGTTTAATTAGTAAATAATAAAAAGTCTTGAAGTGTCAGTAGTAAATCATCAGAATAATTAAAATGCAAATAATGTTATAACAAAATTGTGTACGTTACCTGAAGGTTGCGACACGCATAAAATGAAAAAAACCCCTTTCGGGTTATTTTAATAACTTTACCAAAAAACATTCGTGGGATAAGCTTATCACAGTCATTTAGTAAAACCTTCTGTTAGGCTATTGAAAATGAAAAAGCGTGACTGTACCTTCTACAGAAGGTAAATACATCAAAATAGCAACTTTAAATAATGAGCATAATTAACTATAAGCACAAAAATTCAAATGTAAAAAGCAGGAGCATGTATGAAATTAAACATTACATGTTAATAATTGCGGAACGAGTGAATTTAAATTCCAAATAACTACGGGTTTAAAATGTATAAATGTAAAATCCAGGTATTGAAGATAATTTGAGATTTAATTCCGGGGGTAGCACTAACTAACCTCGAAACATAAGCTGGACGTGAACTCCGTGGATGCGCCGAAAATTGCTGCGAAAGCATCCTCAAAAAGGCAGCAAATACGCCGAACCCAGCAGGTGTCGAAAATGCGATAAGGCAAGCGCCTTGGCCTCCGAGATAAACTCGTGGTTAAAATTGGTAATTAAGAGCTAAGAAAAAATGCCTCGGACGAAAATTTCGTTCCCAAAAGAAGACTCGCACTCTTATAAGAGATAGTGGAGGTCGAGAGAGCATCGCGCAAACGAATTTAACTTGATGCAGGTACAAAATACGCTGCTTTGAAAAATGTACGAATTCGAAATGCAAAGGATTTATAGTTTAACTAAAAATATACAGTTTAAGCCTGAAATAATTGGATAACTGGCGAAACAATTAGGCGAAGCCAAAAAATTGTTTCGACATCATGAGGAAGGTGCTGGACAGGTGCTAGGTGGAATGTCGATAGGGGGGAGGAAGATCAGTACTCTTAGGTATGCAGATAATACACTTATTATAGCATCGTGTGAAGAAGAACCGGAAGAGATAATGGATAGGTTGAAAACCACTAGCGAGAGATACGGGCTAAAACTAAACGCTAATAAAACAAAAGTTATGATAATAGATCGTGTGCATAACAACCAACCACAAGTTCAAAATGTCGCAGGGTATGAAACGGTAGAGAAGTGTAACTATCAGGAAAAACTCATCTTCCCTATTGCGATGTACGCACCAGAAACATGGACCTTGAAAATAGCAGACACACAAAGAATTCATGTATTTGAAATGTGGGTATATAGACGTGTCTTGCGTATACCGTGGACAGCACACCGAACCAATCTTTCCATACTAAAAGAACATAATATTCAGTCCCGACTGTCCACGAAAGTCAGCCAATCTTTCTTTCGATACTTCGGTCCTATATCCCGAAGGAAGAATTCTATAGAGAGTTTAATTGTATACGGAAAGATTGAGAGACGTAGATTAAGGGATCGATCACCTAAAAGATGGGTTGACCAAGTTGGAGCGCTGACAGGACATAATTTGCACGATGCTATACACTTAGCTAAAGATCGCAACGCGTGGGCAACAACAGTGTCAACTACCTGATAATACCACCAAACCCCTTCGGGGGGTAAAAGATGGAAGAAGAAGAAGAGTTTTGTGTAAGGTAGAAAGACATTATTACATGTCAGGTATGACAACACTAATGAGAATACCAACTAGTACGCTGTAATTTATTCACACCACTTCAAACAGTATCAAATGCGGTATTCATTTAAGCAATTTTTAGATTGTCGAATGCAGGCTTTCACGGCCGTTGTTTATAATGGTAGATTCTTCCGGGTTATGCCGTGGTCGTCGATTTAAACTTGAGCTTTCGCTGCTTATGCTGACTTTCTAAAGTCTTTAGAAAACGTTTGAAGAAGCTGGTAGCATGAGCAGCGAAACGTCAAGTTTAAATCGATGACCACGGCATAATCAAGAAAAACCTACCATTAATTTTTACATTATTAGCATCAAATATAACCATAAATTTTTATGGTAAAGTAATCATATACTATGTATACACGTTTTAAGGACCCCTGGCAGTGTTTCTTGAAACGATATGAAATACACATATGACATTTGGTAAATGGCTTTGTTTTTCGACATATTTACTTTTAACGTCTATAAACTTTTGGAGTCAAGTTTAGTACACGCTGGTGGTCTAGTGGTAAGAGCGACAGACTAGTAATCACAGCGATCAGCGGTCCCGGGTTCAAACTCCGGGGGAGGCAAGAGTTTACGAATAAAAGCATACAATATCAGTCCTTCTCAGGACTAACCAGGAACATCTGAAGACGGGAGTAGATCAAAACTCTCGAAACGTCGTGCGATATACATCCTAGACAGTGGAAAAGGTCCGATAAAACACATAATAATAGACCACTGCCAAAAAATGACATTCAGAGAACGGTCCGGTCTATTGCGCATGCGCTGGGAGTGGAGTATGTTTTATAGTTCGATCAGCGTACGTATAAATATTGTGTGTCCCGCTATCGTCTCGTAATGTTTAAAGCAATGTTGTTGCACTCTCCGCGGTTCAGGTTAGTCGTTTAGGTTAGTGGTTAGGTCTTGATGAATTTTTTTAGAGAAAAAATACGAAAAGAGAGTATGTTCAACATTACAGTTTATGTGCACTATTACATTTTTGTGCATGCGCAATCTACCGGACCGTATACTAAACTTTACCCACTTTTGCATACGTTCGAACCAATTTTCGAAGCATTTTTTCCACTCTGAAGCTGGTAACCCAGAATCCAGTATTCGTAAACTTTCAACCGCTGCTTCAGGGGACGAAAATCACTCACCACGCAGTTTAGTTTTGATGTTTAAGTCATTAAGTGATAAATCAGGTGAATACGGGCCTTGGGTATTTAATTGGACATGTTTACTGGTTAAAAAATCAACGGTTTGACAAGTTGTCACGCTGCAGAATATTCGCCAATTTAATAATAATACTAATAATAATGTTTATTCAACTTCGCCATATAATACAAAGAAAAACAAATACATAATTTAAATATAAATCAACGAAGCGGAAAAGGGAGTAGTTCAGTCACTGCAGCAAGTGCGTGACTGATCTTCTACTACCCTCAAAGTTGTAATTTATAATAATATTCCTTTAATTATGCCTAACAATAAATGTGTTAATTGAAAAAGAAGAATGTGTAAATTTAGTGACGCTATCTATCCATCCTGTTCAAATAACAACTTCTTATATAAATTCCTAAAGTTAGTTACAGATGTATTTCTCATATTTTCAGGAAAATTATTGTAAGCCATGCAAATATTGTATGTAAAACATCTTTCAAATAAAGAGGTTCTATGATGGGGTATCGTTAATAGTCCCCTATGTCGTAAGTTTAAATTAGAAACATTTGTACGATATGTAATTTTTCTTGTTAAATATTTAGGTGATCTATTTGCTAATACAGCAGTATGCTATTTTCTTCGACTGTACATGTTAAGCCATCCCGTTACTTTTAATTTGTGTGAGATATGTTCATATTTCCTAATTCCCTGTATCAAACGCAAACAGTTATTTTGTACTAATTGAATTCTTTTAAAATCTTTTGAATCAATACAGTGAGTATATAAAGCATCTGCATAGTTGTCAGTCTGTGTCAAAACTGACGCAAAACCTAACCTGCTAGCATCGAATTTGACATAGACTTACAGTGTCACCAGTGGCAGTTATCAGCCATATGATTTAATGCACGACATGACTTCATCAGTTCCAAAGCCGACTAGACCACAAATTCTAATGAATAGCCTTTATAATAGCAATTTACTTCATGGCTCGTATAACAATATTTTTCAAAGTAAATTGAAGGAAAGGACTAAATTTTAAAATAATTTCCAATTAGTTCTACATTCTTCTATTAAAAATAAAAATTAGAGTCTTTAGTCTGCTCTCAGTAATAAAAGCAACGATTTCAAGAAGCTTTATTTTGCACAAACCGTTTCTTTTGTGAGCTATACACATTTTTCTGTAAAATACGCACAGCACAGCGCCCTTTCGAATTTGCTTTCGAATTAATTTTAATGTTACCAGATCAATTATAGTAAAATATGATACAACTTCTTAATCCATGTTCGAAAACAAATTATACTTTTATTTTGTACCGCATAAATTGAATAGAAAATTATATAGTTTATTTGGAATATGGCTCAGTTATGAAGAATAATAAAAAGGATAAAATGGAAGGCTGTAAAGCTTAAAAATCACAAGCTGTTATTCGAATCTTAATACAATTATAATATGGTATTTGCTAATTTTCTAAACGTCGGCTCTGGACTAGAAATGAAGGGCTTTCCTACTTATATCGTTCATATTGCGTTTACATTGAAGTTTTTAATTTCTTGCAGATATCTATAACCAATTCTACATTTTTAGGGCATTCGCAACTGCATAGCCAATAAAGGTTAGATATAGAGCTGGATAACCAGCTGCTTGGCGCAATAGGTAGAGCGCCAAACTTGCAATAAGCAAGTCCTTGTTTTGAATCCATGGGCAGACAAAGTTCTTCCACAGTTCATTCGATTGATCTAGGTCTAGTAACCATTCCCCGTTGGAATTCAATTAATAGCGCTCTCCCTGAAAGACTAACGTATAGGAGAGAACAACCTGACCACACACAGCACGTAGTAGACACACAAAAGACACTTCATAACTCAGAGTATGCTTATAAAAACTAAATATACATACACGTTGATTATATTGGTGTCATTTTTCCTTATCTGCCTTATGCTATGTAGAAGGTATAGGCTACTATAATTATAACCTTATTCAAATTCTATACGCTCTAGTGAAACGGGATATACATATATATTAAGATAAAGAAGCAATGCATGAAAGAAGTGGCAGTCAGGTTGTAAAATATTTTGAGCAGGGAATAGAAGACAATGGCAGAAACATCACTTTTGATTATTTCTGCTAGTTATTTTATAGCAGACATCTATTATAACAAAATACAATTGCTGACAACTTTCCCTGAAGTAAACGATAAGTTCCTCAGAGTAAGGCCGAATAGCAAAGTTGATCATTTTCTATTGTTATAGGAACTATTCACAACGAAGATACAAATAATTTCACAAAGGAAAAAACAATGCAGGCCGGGCGTTACAGATTGAAACCAGTTTACTAGTTTAATAGACTTTGAAGGTTGCCACGGCTAACGCCCCAAAACTTATTCCACAACAGCAACTAAGTATAAACGCATGCAAAACTTGGTGGCAATATACACTTATATAACGTAAAATAGTAAACATAAGCAAGACTTAGCTGGGCGCAGAGAATTAAATAATGTGGAAATTGGGGCCGTCCATTACAGCTGAAGGCGGGCTCTGACTCAAAAACGATAGCAAAATAAAGAGCAATTCACTAGATCTACGATAGGTGAGTCCACAAGCCATGAAAGGAAAGTTTTTCTATGACTTGTCAGGATGCCGGAGGGTTGCAAAACAATACGTAGACTGATGTACCAGACAACGATGGCACTGCCTTTATAAGAAACGTAGTCGGACACGGTACAAGATGTTCCTTCGAATGTATTCGACCACCGGTCAATGTGAAATCCCGCCAAACTCAAAAGCGAGGCGTTATTCAGAATTTTAAATGTTTAGACTGCCAGTCGGGAAAGGTAGATATCTGACAATCGTCTTAATTTACCTAAAATTGGGACGGTAAAACTTTGCTATGTGTATGAACTGTTCTTGGTCATTATTCTTTACGTAATGTGTGCACTATTTTGTACAAAATAAGGTTATTTTCTTTTATTTACCAATTTATATTAGAAGCAAGAAACAAGTTCTAAAAGACCACCTGATACTTTTAAGAATAAAAAATATGAATATTTTAAGGGATGAGTTGGAAGTAAATGAAAGTCTTTGACCAATTCATTTAGGGGGAATGATAGGTAGCATAGATCCGCGTGTAGGCTTTACGATATTATCTACGATATTACCATTTATTAGTAGGCCTACAATTAACGTCGCTCTTTTATGACGACTGGTCTACGAGGTAGTTTAACTGGACTACACACAAATATATACACAAATGTGATTTGTAGGTAGCTCAAAGATCCTACGTCAACGTGAACATGCTTCATATTTCTGATAGATCCCAAACACCAAATGGTACAAGTTCAAGAACATATTAACCTGAAGTATTATATATCTTCACTGTTTAACAGTTCCGAGGTACGATCATTTCCAATACTTAACATAAAGAAATGCGAAATGTAATTTTAGTACAAAATAAATCCATAAAAATATCTTGCAAATAGTTGTAGGCCTAAATCTCCCAGAAGATTACAAGTATCCCCAAAGAAAAAACAACCTCAAATTTAAAATAAAATTTAGTGACCTTTTTTAATTAAGTTCTAAGCTCTCCATTAGCTTACCGGTGAGGAAAATTCGCAGGCTGGTAGCAGATAGGCAACCCGGAATCGATGTGCAAGTTATTTATTTACAGTCGCATTTGTACATTTTGTAGGTGGCCTGGGTCCGGGCGGAAGATCAAACAATTCTCAGCCTACACATGAAAGTGGTGACCCACAATTCTCGTATCAGCGTGACACACGACAGCCTTCGCACTTGGCAGCTCCGCATCCGGCAAGTGAAAGAATCGGACCGTGGCTGCTACATGTGTCAAATTAACACCAGCGTCATGCGAATACAAGAGGGTTGTATAGACGTTTTCGGTGAGTTCATTTATTTATTTTTTCGATTTAAGGGGTTGTTCGCACATCTGCGAACAGATCTCCCCATCCACCTGACGCTAGAAGATCAGCTTTGTTTAAATTCCTTCTCTCTCCGAAATATTTCATTTAGATGTGACACCAACCAGTACATGCTGATAAAGATATGATTTTGTTTTATGTACTTCCATACAGGATTTTAGTCTATGGGTCTGAAGTCTGAACTAATGACATGCTGTTCCTTGTTGCAAAAGCATACTACTAATCGGTTTAGAGGTATTTGGCTATTACACAAAAACTAGCAACAAAAGAGTAGCGAAATAAGGTAACCAAGAAATATTGCATTACAAAGCCATCAACTGTAAATGCCTGTTTGCATTTTCCCATAAAAATATTTACTATTGCATATAAATAGCTGATTTTGGTAGAGAGCCCATGCGCGCCACAAAGTTAACTGAAAAATAGGCTCGCCTAATGGGATAACGCAACAATACGGTTTTCAGTAGGTTACATTATAATTTGTTGCTTCGATTTGATCAATTATCCTTGTTCGCCATTTGTTCTCAATTGTAGTGAAGGCCTAAGCCAGTAAACAATATTGAGTATAACAGGACTACATCATCCGAATAAAGACTTCCAAATTATTGGACATCGTATGTTGAACAATTTTTCAAGAAAACTTCTGGTAATACTGAAATTTGTATTCAATTCCGAGTGTATTTTTTAAGAAGGGGCCTAACAATTTCAATCTACTGCGAACTTACTATAGTCTCGATAATGCAAAATTCTATGTTCTATTATGGATAATCTAACAACTTTCAGTAAAAGAAGTGTGAAGTGTATTAAAATATTATAGACCAGCTTAAAATGAATATAAAATTAAGGTAAAAGCTGATAACGACAAGGTGGTACAAGAAATAACCAGCATTTTCTTAAAATAGTTTACATTGCATAAAATAAATTATTTAACAGTTACCTGAAATTTAGAAAATTTAGTGATGACCACTCCCAATTACGTATATCTAAAGATGGAATATATTTGTCCAAGTGTTAGGATTGCCCTTCCACTGTAAAAGAAAATATCAACAATAATAACATTACTATAAAGCTATACGAAGAAGATGGAGAACCTAATCATAGACTGCATTAGCAAGAACTTCCAAGAGTAGAACATAAAATTAATCAAATTTTAAGCATGTGCTTTAATTACACTTGGGCACTAACCCCATTATAATAGTAGGAAATCATTGTACTCGTCGAAGGCTTGGTACTATTTGGTATTCCATGCCAAATAATAGTGTGCTAAACGAGACTACCACTGAATGCAGGTCAAACCTTCTCTATGCGATAAATTATTGTCGAAATTTTGATGCAAAAGTCTGCTTTTATGTGGAAGAGAGAAGAAAGAACAAAAATTGTATTACCATTTTAATTGAGATATTTTTTATTGGAGTGTCTTTTAGTCTTAGTCTCAGGTTCTACAGCAAAAAAAAGGATTCGGCTTAAAAATCTAATGATTTTACTACAACTCCCCAATCAGGCTGTAGGGTCGTAGCTCCTATATCTTCTCAAAAAAAAAGGTTAACGAGGAAGGCATTTTCATTTACTTTATTTTTCATTTCTAATGTAGGTATTGTCATATAAAGTGAAATACAATGTTTTATTACTTTGATATCATTTATAAAATATACAGATTAATTCTGTAAAGCGGTATGCAGATAAAAGCGTTTTTCCATTCCTTATTTGGCTTTGGATCGTATAAGGAACTGCGACGAAGATTTATAATTGTAAAACTCTTTCACACTTTCGTATAGACTGCCCATCCTTCTTATCGCTATTATGGTTCCGTTCCGAAATACAGATCACAAAAAAAATATTACCAATAATTTTACATTATTGAACGTTAAAAAAATCTCATCTAGTAGTCGGATATATTAGTTCAATTATCTAAATAACCCACAAGACGATTAAATAATAAATGTGATCGAAACAGATTTAAAAAACTATTGACTGCTAAGAAACGCTGCTGTTTTAAGAAAATTATGGTCTTTCAAATAGCTTTATAATAAGTTTCATGTAAACGTAACCGTTCGTTGGGAAAGTGAAAATGCAGTTTCTTCGTAATTATTTTCTTTTAATTTAAAAAATTACTACAGAACCTATTTGTGATAGTTAACTGTGTTGAGAATTACGTTAACACCTATTTTCCATTCATCAATTGCATTTGAAGCTGGTTATTTTACATAATTGCACATGGGGTTTTTAGCCCCAAGCAAATCTGCTGAACAGACAAAGCGACGATGTCACAGCACACCGCATAATTTAACATCCTACCTTGGTTTCCATTCCGGTCGATTAACCCCTTTAGTTTCACTACTAATCTAACCTGCCACATTGCCACTTAGGCGTTCGAAAAATGTTTGATAAACTTGCAATTCCACCTTCGTTCCACAGCACGCCCGCAACAATAGATACAAAATAACCCTCGACACAGGTGCGATACAATTCGTGGGAAACAAAGGGGCGCTAGGTCCAGGCGTGCACATAATCTCGCTCTTCTCGCCCAAATTCAAATGCAGAATCTCGATAAGATTATTGCAAGTTAGTTTCGCAAAATTCGGGAGTACAAGTCCTCTTATCTCGCCCTCTTTTTCCGAACTCGAACGTAGTGTTAAAGACGCACGTACTCTGGACTCTGGACGAACAATGGGGCTGTTGATTCTTCTACACGCAATGTATTATAATCGAACCAGTATACAAATCATTAATTCTAATTCCCAGTAGCTAATACGGAGGTGTATTGCCAGCCTCAAATAAAATGTATGAAACAAATAAAGATTGTTTTTATATTTGTCGAACAAACACGCAGAATTCTGTAAAAATAGAACAAACAACAAGCATCACACCGGCATCAACAACAAATGTAAGGATATTTACCAAGAAATAGCAGATTCTACTGCCTGTGTTTGAATCTGTATCATAGCAAAAAAATCGACGGAAATACCTACGAGGGGTAGATCCAGGTCATTCCACAGCTGAAATTCAACGATCATTATTTCTTCTTCTTCTTCTTCTTGTTATAAGACAGTGTCGTGTTTCTATTGAAATTCTGCCTCTGTCTTCTAACCATCTTGGGACACCGATGTCTATGATTCATGGCATCTCTTAGGGGGCTTGATCACGTTTCTCTTGGTATTAGGTGTTAGTGTTGTAGCTCATTTTTCCAGTCTCTCGCCGTCCATTTTGTTCAGCTCATCTCTTCAGTTTCTTCTCCGTACCTACTCTAACCCACTTAACAATGTCTTGTTTGATGCATATTTTCCGATAATTTTACTTATTACACTGTCATGAAGGGTACGCCCAGTTATTGTTCTAAGAATCTTCATTTCGGTAGATCTCATTAGTTTAGTCTTCTACGTTTCTGCCCTCGTTTTCGCAGCATACGTCAAAATTGGTCTAATGCACGTTTTGTAGAATCACACTTTGCTTTCGATAGGCATAATTTTGTTTCTCCATATTATGTTGCTTACATTCCTAACACTGCGGAGCCTTTATTAGCTTGTGTTCGTACCTCTTGATAATTTTTTCTGTCACTACATGTATCCACTCTAAGATAATTGAGATTCATTACTTGATTGATTGGTTTTTTGTCAACAACCAAATTGCAGCGTACCGGATCATTTATAGGTAATTTATGGCAGATTCTGTTTATGTTATTTTTTTGGCTATGGCTCGAATATTAAATATCAAACGTTTCGAGGGTTATTAACATTTAAAACTGATGATAAATAAGGAAACTTAGCTATTCACTGGGACTGAGAAGCGACCAACCTCCAGTGAATTGTATGACGAATCGACAACCAACTCTTGTCTAAAAATATTGAAACAGAGGAAACGCGTTTTTTCTTCTTTAAGTAAACCGTTTTTTTTTAATTTTCCATTTAGTTGACATCGTTCGCTAGACAAGATCTTTGTGTTATGATATTTTATTTTGTGGTTGTTATTCCAAGCATGTTCTGCAAGGTTAGACTTATTGAGTTGATAGGTTCTAATCATATTTTTTGTTCTTTAACTCTAACTTATAACGGTCTCCATGTTTCACAATATAATATTTACCACATTCACAGGGAATACGCAATTCTTTAAATGTTGTTCTTCGTTGAACGGTTTAGTTTTTGTAAGAACTTGCCGCAAGGATTCATCGTTTTGAATACCGTCCTAACATTGAATCTATTTTCAATTCGTCTAATTTTGTCAGATTATCCTGGAATGTAAGGTATAGTTAGAGTATTATATTTTTGAGAGGCATTTCTCTGTATGTGTGTAGCATTCTTTCGTGTATTCAAAATGTTCCAAACAAGAGTCTCTGGATAGCCATATCCTTTAAAGCATTAGAATAAATTCTTTCCCTTTTTTACTTTCTCGCATACGGTAGTATAGAGAAAGTATTGTAATCGTCAAAAAAATCGACTTCGAGATTTTGACGAATCTTGACGTTTTAGACCTCCTAGAGTCCGAAAAAAACATTTTTCGAATTATGTCTGTGTGTGTGTATGTGTGTGTGTGTGTGAACACGATAACTTAAAAACGAAATAAGCTAGACCCTTGAAATTATGTACATAGTCATTATTCAAAATTTGTAGATTCCTATAAAATTTTTAGCGAAATCGGTTAACGGGAAGTGGCACTTTACCTAAACAGGTAGCGGTACCTATTCAAGTAAAGTACCAGTTTGCTTCGAGATATTTGAACAAAATTTTGTAGGTACATTTCTTATGTAGAAAAACTACCAGATATTACATTTCAGCATGATCGGTTAACCGGAAGTGGCATTTTACCTAAACAGGTAGCGGTATCCATTCAAGTAAAGTACCAGTTTGCTTCAAGGTATTTGCGAGAAAGTCTAGGGGAGCACACTCCCGATTTTTGAAAATGTCATATTAGAGATTCGAGCAAACCGATTTGGCTTTCTCATAGTGACGTTTTACAACACTTATTTTTTTGTGATGGTTGACGTTAAAATGTAAGAACCTATTAGTGTTGTTTTTCTTACGGTATAGTGATATTTCAAAAGTAGTTATTGTGGGTGTGAGTAGTGTATCAAGGGAAGCTATGTATGTATTTATGTATGTATTATTTTTGGGGAGACTTGCGTCTAGCAAGTAGGCCTTTATAGGCACTTTTTGCCAACCCCATGAACAAGGTCTAGGCATGCAGAGTACCAGGTACCTTTGTCCTACTTAGAATTTTGCCGAGACTAAGGAGTTTCAACCTTAGCAAGGGATCTTTTACATGCTACACATCGTAGTAACATGGGACCGACGGCTTTACATCACTTCCGAATGATGGCATTCTGTAGAGGCTTTCATCCGCATTTTTTTATTTTTAAAAACCTCACCGGGATCGGGGATCGAACTCTCGACCCTTAGATCAGTAGCCAGAATGCTTACCACTGAGCTATGGAGCCCGGCCCAAGGAAAGGTAACTGATTGTCTTGTTATCTTTCTAATGTGAATTTGATGGATGTTTCTTTACTGTTAATATGTGCAAGAAATTTGTCCACCTCATTCATATCATGAAGCCAAATTGCAAAAACATCATCAACATATCTCTACCAAAGTACTGATGTATGGGTGTATGTGTAGACATATTTAATATTTAAAATTTTTCAGATTGACGAAATACGCAAAAAAGAACATGAATTATAGCATGCCACAAAAAGTGTTAGTGGTTAACCAGATTTTGTTGTTAATAAGAAGTCATTGGAGCTCAGAACTGTAAACAGCCAGCGAGTCCGAGTTATGTTCTAATGTTTTGTGAGTTTCTTTAAACGCAACTTCGTCGTGTATTGTCAACATAAGTGCGTGGTAGAAAAAGATGTCCGCGTTGTGGTTTCATTAATTATTGTCAGCAAAAAAGTGTGGTAGAAACACCTGTCTGTTTGGTTGTTTAATACTTAGTTATAGTAGAAGTTAGTTTCTTTGCTATGAATAAAGTCATTATTATTACTATTATTACTGTAGTTATATATACAGGATGATCCAAAGACATAATAAAATGTCTAAACAATGTCATTATAATCGTTGCTTATTTTTATTCAAGTTTCATTTCTCGGGATTACTTCAATTAAATTTTGTGAAATGGTTGAATTTAATTTTAAGTAGAGCACTTTTAGAATTTTTAGATATTTTTTGGTACTCTTTTGGGCCGCTCGTATATACTATTTCTGTTTTTATACAAGCAAATTGGCTATTTATTTTATTACAAATTTTGGAGCTATAACATTTACAGCTTAGCACGGGTTGGGGATAAACTCCCGGGTGTATTGCAACAATGACTTTCTCTAGCTGCGAATTGAGGTAAACAAAACAAAAGTGATTCCATTGCTATTAAGCTATCTGGCAATAGAAAAGGGCAAAATGAACCGAAACGTAGAGGCATAAATAAACTCGCAAAAACTGTCGCGTTACAATTACTGCTAAACGTCGAAGTAAGGAACGCAGCGCCACAATTTGACACCCAAACGTAAAGGCGCAAAATGTCATGTTACAATCACCCCACTAGCACTTTACAGTATCAGTATCTGTAAACGCGTGTTAGTTTATTCACAATCATACTAGCTTGGTGCAATATCAATGTTGAAGTTAAAGTTATTGAAGTCTATTACCATAGATTTTGGCACTTGGAAAAGGTAGAGCGCGTTGTACAGGTGGTGACAACGACAGAGCAATATTATTTTTTGCCTTTAATTATGCTCCGAGAGTGGCCAAAGAGCACGCGCAACCAGCAGAATAGTTCAATACAAACCAATGTTATACATATTTGAAGTTTTATAGTTTTCTTATTGCCTTTGCGCTTGTTTAAAATAAGCCGCTTATAACGGATGAAACTGGAATTTACGACTATGATTCTAAAACAAAACAACAATTGATGGAGTGTAAACATTCTGACACTCTCTGAAATAATTTCGTACACGAACTGGACAAAAAAGGTGAAGGGTTCCAAATTGCAAATTAAATTTTGATTTCGGAAATGTCTTCTTTTCAGACCAGATATGGCAGTAAATCTGAGAGTAAATAAATGTTCGCCGAATGTTTTTAGAACAAATTTTGATTTTTTAACTTTGAACTAATTGCAAAATCATTGTAAGTGTGGATTACTTTGCCGGGAACTATGCTGAATAAACAAAAGTGTTCTTTTTCGTCTAGCCAAACGCCAATTAAATATGTTTAAATTCTGATTACATTATACAGTCAACTTGTTTTCAAAAACCGTAATTTGTAATTTATATAGCTAGTTGCCTATGTCACTATTTTACAGCACTTTATGCTCGTATATTACAGGGGGATTTAACGACTTCCATATAATTAGGAATCTATGCTTCAGCTAATATTTCCGATATGATATACACCACCAGTACGCCAACTATAAAATTACCCCGGAGACCCATTAGCGATTCTATGAAGGAGGGGATTACACGAAGTTATATAATAGAACCCTATTTTTATTAAGAGTTGAACATTGTCAGATAGTAATGATAACTAGGACTAACAATAAATAAGTAAAATATACACGTAAAAAGCTCCATAATAGGAGAAAGGCACCAAAAAATCAGAAAACTTATTTTAATTATTTCAAAATACCTGACTTAATTTCACAAAGCTCAAAAATAGGGTAAACAACGCTAGGATTGATTTGAGTATATTCGGTTACCAACATTTTAACTCTATTACTAGATTTAGAATTTAGTCAAACTTCAGGCAATCGACTAGATTACAAATATTTCTGGTCTATTCGCATTTACGTCGTGTTTTCATAAAGTTAGCTAAAGGGAAGTACGTTTTCCAGACTGGAAACGGAATAGTAATTTTCAATTTGGAAGACATTGAAAATTTTAACCCTTATTTCTACTTATATTCCTTTTTAGACCACGTTCAGGCTCACCATTTTCTAACTATGGTAGACTATGGTTTAGACGAGAATTCCTACTTGTATTATTAGATAAACGTGTTTGTGTTTGGTAATGAGAATCATTGAAACCTATAGTAAAGCTGTTAAAAAAATCTAGCTTAAAAAAAGCTTCAGGGTTCTAAATTTCAAGAAATAAAAATTTCTTTCACAAGATTACCTTAATGTTACGTTCTCTCATATATTTGAATTAAATGCTTTATTAGTAAGAGACAGCTACACTAAATTAAACATCACTTTAAAAATCTCCTGTTGAGAACAAATTAATGTCCATCAAATAAGCAATAAATAGAACTCAACAAATTTTCTTACTTTTTCGTATCTTCCTATTTATATCTAGAAAAATAAAGTACGTTTTAGCAATTGTATCAAATTCAAATGCAATTCACGATCAATTCAGCGCTGAAGCTAAGTTCTGGTAGCGGTGCATTTGTCGTCATTATCACTAAAAATAAAATGGACGTCATCAACACCATCCGAAAATGGCATTCTGGTTCTTCCACATCTAAAGAAAGCCGAACGTTTTCTTCCTCTGTCGATATATCCGTACCCACCATATATTTAAGAGGATACCCTAACAAATTGTAGACCCAAGGCAGTTTTAGTTTGTTTAAGAAATATCGATTTATTTCCAAAGTAAAATATTGCAATAAACTATATTATTTCTGAAAAGTAGTTTTACTGAATAACCGCTATGCCTGAAACGGTTAAGAAGTAAAAATACTTTATATGTAATGGAAACTGCAATGATACGTTTGTTAGGTCCTCCGCAAGGACGTTAGATTTAAATAAGACGTCTTGTACGTCTTTGCAATTTTCTAACATATTTTCTCTATTTGTTTACCTTGCTTGCTAGCTCAGTATGCATGGAACTCTTTTAATATCCAGTCGTTATGACTGATCATTATTCGCCAAAAACAGCAATGTGGTCTGCAGCTCGTAGTGTTCTCGGGCTGAAACTGACTTTAAACACATACATAAGAGAAACCAATTTGCTTAACAAGTATATTAACTTTTAAATACATATAAAAACAAGTGTAAAAAGAAATAGGACAACCTAGATGCGATGGCTTCGGACTACTCACATTTCTCAATGTTAGGAGAAATTGTATCTGCCGTACATATATGGGGTCGGACGATAAAGTACTGAGATTGATTTTTCAGCCTGTTTTGGCAACCCGCTACCACCAACCATGCTTGACCTTGATGCTTCCCACACTGCAATTCTAACTGGCACGGCCCTGCAATATTTCACTCTAGAGTAGCTGCTTGATAAGTGAAGACATGTGTGTGCTTTTTGTCGCGAAAATGGAATCGCCAAATATTGTACAATGTCATGCCACCTTTTTTGTGTGAAACTCGGTGAGAATGCCACCACAACGTGTGGTAAGCTTCAGCAGGCTTTTGTAAATGCCGAGGTTATGTCACGAGCACAAACTTTCCGTTGGCATAAAATGTTTTCTGAAAATAGAACCAATTTTGAAGAAGAACACCATAGTGAGCGACCATCAACAACACGGATAGTTGACAATAACGTCAGAATAAGCAAACTTGTATGCTCCGATCGAAGATTAATAGTAAAAATGATTGAGGATGCACTCAACATGAGTCGACAAACTGTTTGTCTGATACTAACTACAAATCTGACAATGGGAAAAGTTTATGACTAAATGGTGGACGTCTGTAGGGTAGTTTTTTTTTACATTCAAAGAAATGTCGGTGCTGCCGCAGCCTAATTATTCCCTTGACCTCGCTCCGAGGGACTTTTATCATTCTTAGAAGTCAAATCAGCAAAAAATTAAGACATAAAAAACGTCCTAATACAGGTCTTAAATGACATCTCAGATTATGAGTTCCAGAAATGCTACAAGTAATGACATTACCGTTGAAGTAGGTGTATCCAGGCATAAGGGAACTACATTTTGAACGCGATCACAATGTAGCTGGCTAAAAATGTAAATACATAATTTTCGAACCAGTCGCATTAGTTTATTGAACGATTTCGTACATTAAGACAATAATCAAGTACAACGCCAAAATAACCGTCTCTAAAAATGCAAACATTAAAGTGAATCAAAAGTATGGCCTTACACACAATTGCCACTTAAAACCTGTCGAAATTCACGTCCGTACAACTAGTCTATGAAGCACATTTCGTTGCGATGGCGAAACCTACCCATAGCTGAACGCAAACAGTTAGAGCCGAACTGCAACCATTTCCGATTTTAGGTTATCTAGAAATCGGGCTCTAAGTACTGCTCTGTTACGTCATCACTGGAATAACTCGTATGTGAATTCCACACAGAGGCAACTTGAAAGTTCCTCGCTTTTGGATTTGTCGCTGCTTCGTCGTCTGACGCCACAGCGTTGACAATGGTCGCCACTTGCCCTGTACACCATTTCCATGGCGTCTGCTGGACACGCAAACGCTCATTGCTACAACAAACTTTAACACTGCAAGACTTCCTAGGTCGTTTTAATTTAACTCGTCGTAAGAGATTTCGCAAAAGCATTGGGGTAGCTTTTCGGCGTATGACTTGGGCCAACGCCCGCTGGCTACTACTTTTGTCCTGCTCGAACGCCGTTGCATATCGAATGCTACACACGCAAAACCGATCGATATAAGCACTTTATAGAACCGGATGCGCTCACATTCGAATTTGTTAAATTGTTTAAGCCCAATTAACGATAAAAAAGCATCCAACTTCAAACTGACCCTATACGCAATCATGAAAATAAACAATACAGGTAAGGGTCCAAATTCCGTTTCAAAATAAAATACATGTTAGCACAGCAAAATGTATGCTCGGGGTTTGCTGCCTAACCCATTTGAATAACAAAAATAAGATACTTATAAAAATGTCGTTCACTACTAGTAGTTGTTTAAATAGAGGGGATAATGTATACGCAGTGGAGTGTAGTAATATCATTGCGATGTGAATCTAGCTCATTAAAATGGTGAAAATAGTATATTGATCATAGCGTGATATAAACAGAGTGAGGCTTTGCTAGCTAGCCAAGTCGTTTACGTAGTGGGGATAATTTATACGTCGTGGAATTTAACTGCAGCAAAACTAGGAAGTGGAACTAGCTATTTAAATAGTAAAACGGATTTATACGGAGCAGGACAGTACTGCATTTAAGCCTAGCAAAATTTATGAGAGGTGCAACTTTGCTGCCTACACATTTTAAATGGTGAACATAGCTTATACGTAGCAAAATGTACACAGACTAGGGCTCTGCTGAAAAAGTCGCTTACGTAGTAAGCAGCATTTATACGTACTGAGTTATATGCAGCAAGATTATTGCGGAGTAGACTTCGCCGACTTAAATAGTAAAAACAATCATTTATGCGTAGCTTAATGATGGCTGATAGTTAAAGTTACTACTCGACGTAAATTATACGCAACAGAACTTTATATAGCTGAATTAGGGATGGGCGTGTGACGCGAAAACAGTCGTGTCACGTCGTGTCACGGCGTGTCACGTCGTGAACGTGACTAATATTTGAAAATCGTGACGTGAACGTGAGTGAACTTGAGTGAAAATTTCCAAGGCGTGATTCACGTTTCACGTTAATTTCACGTTAAATATTTAGTAACGAATAAAAAACTGCAGGGTGCAGTAACTTTTAAATGTCATTAAATCACGAATTGTGCCGAACAAGTTACATTATGTGGCTTTATTTTTGGACCCTAATTATAAAGCCTTAAAGTTCATACCTTCACATAAAAGAGAAGATATTCATTCGACTGTAAAGGAAATGCTAGAGCAAATCTAAATTAACGAAAATGCAAATAAAACTATAGATAATAATGATGAAATACATAGCAAACAACTCAAAACTGGTACATCAACATCAGATTCTTATTTTTCTACACTTAGAGATAGCTCTGACGATGATACATCTAATTATGATGATGTCGAAACAGAACTAAATTACTATGTTAAATTAAAACGCGGAAATGTAGATGACATTTTATGATTTTGGAAAAACAGTGTAAAGACGCCACTGTTCAAAAAATTATCTCGAGACATTTTAAACATACCTGCAAGTTCCGCTACAAGCGAAAGAGTATTTTCTACAGCTGGGCAAATTTTAGAAGAGCGCAGAACTCGACTTAACGCTGAAAATGCTGATTATATATTATTTTTAAATCAAAATTTTAATGTGTAGATGTGTAGATTAACTTATTACTCTAATAATAGTAATGTTTTGTTTTTTATACTCAGCTTAACGCTGAAAAATTGATTACGTTTTATTTTTAAACCAATTTATTGTGTAGATGAACTTATTATTCTAATAAAAGTAATGCTTGTTTTATTGTTTTGTATACTCGACTTAACGCTGAAAATATTAATTAGGTTTTATTATTAAACAAAAAATAGATTGAGTAGATGTGTAGATGAACCTATTTTTAGAAAAGTAATGTTTTGTTTTGTATACTCGACTTAACACTGAAAATGTTGATTACGTTTTATTTTGAAACCAATTTATTGTGTACATATGTAGATGAACTTATTATTTTAATAAAAGTAATGTTTTGTTTTGTAAACTTGCCTTAACGCTGAAAATGTTGATGCTTGTACGTAATAGTGATTTACGATACAAGTGCGTAAAGCTACTCTTTAGATACGAGTGGGGTAGAGTTAAAACGCTCGCTCACTCGCGTTTTAAGCCCCGTGAGTGACTAAAGATGCTTTACGCATGTGTATCGTACAATATTTTATCTACGATAGAATCTAGAAAACACGGGAAATATACAAAAAAAATTTAATGTAAATTAGGATTACCAGGAACCGGTCGTAATTTTGCGTGTTTTAAAAATTTTAAAACACGTTGCTACTGACAACGTGCCTAATGAAATCTTTTAAATACGTTACTATTGACGACGTAAACTAATGAAAACATGTTATTAAACAGTCGTTCTACAAACTTAAAACTGCCAACTAAAAGGCAATTTTACACACTGTCGTAGATAAAAGTACTTTTAAACCTGCGAATTAAAAGTGTTGCCTAGCAACATATACCTTCTGTACTCACACCAATAAGGGAAACGTCAATTCCAATGACAGATTTTGGTATTAAAAGTAATGTCTTTGAGGACAGCTGCAAGAAATGTATTTGCGAGAAATCAGTATTTATCCCTTGTCGTAAGTTATTGTAGTCAACTTTCATTTTTTTCTTTTTATGTCAACTAATCTGATTGCAACATATCACGTAAATTATGTTATGTGCAAAACATATTTTTAGTTCTCTTTGGAGTTTTTTTCATTGGTTTTAAATTTGAACATTCTGTTCTATCTGAATTTAAATTTTGAAATAAAAGCTGCGTGTCACGTCGTGAGTGGCGTGTCACGCCGTGAACGTGAGTGAACGTGAGCGTGAACGTGCGTGAACTTGAGCGTTTAAAGCAAGCGTGAACCGTGCGTGACGTGAGCGAAAATTCACTCACGCGCCCAGCTCTAAGCTGAATCTTCAACACATGACATTTATAACGCAAAAATTTTAAACCACAAAAAATTCTATGCGAAAGACTTTAGCTATATAATTTGAGAGTATCTAATACTCGAAAACTTCCTCTGTGCTTAACAATATATTGTTATGATACATGAGGCAGTGTAATCAAATACAATAACGAAATATTTAAAACGAATAAATTTGGAAGATTGCTATAATTCAATCTTGATGGGTGTAAAATTTTAAACATTATTAATAACTTTAATTGAGACAATGAGAGAGGAGATTTTGATATTAATTGAATACTAATTTAATGGTTACAGAAAATATTAATGGTTGCAGTAATTGATAAGAAAGCACAAGCCAAGGTAACGACTGACAAATGTGTTATAATGATAATCTGAATTATTAAGTTGTAATAATAGATAATTTAAAATCTGGTAGGGTACAGTAAGAATTGTATCCAACAGGAACACGTTTTTGTTTAAGGGCAGTTATATAAATAAACTCGAAGAAAGATGTATAACATATTTTGAAATGTGATTTTGACTAAATAAAAATGGAAATTGGTGCATAATTTGTATAGTTGTTTGGTTTACATACAAATAAAAATGCTATAAATAAATCTACGAGGTATTAAAGATGGAGCCTAAATATTAATATTATAAAATACTCACAATCGGTGAAGAGATTGTTAAGTGCTGCGAATTACATTAAAGGAACTAGAGAACGACAAAATTGGATAGAATTCAATTTATTGACTAACGTGTAGTATAATTACATGCTCATATTTGATATTGGTGGTTGCATCGTAAAAAAATAATTCAAGTAGAACGAGATTTGTGATGGTGCTACCAGAATTGGACCACTTCAGAGGAGATTGCAGAGTACCGAAGGATATCTAAGAAAGAAACAAGATAAGAGCTGTTGCAGTTATAAACCTGAAACTTACCAGGTTTGGTTGGAGTTGAAGCTGACGTTTGAAAGAGGGATTGCAGCCAGAATCAGCAGGGTATTGGAGTTGGTTGACAGGTGTAGGCTGTAGGTGTCAAACGAGGACAATATTGGGATCTTTTGAAAGCAGGAGGCACTGGTGTATGGAATTGTGAGAGTTAAGCTGAATAAGTGACAAGGTTTGTTAGTAAGTAATATTAAAACATTTTGAATAAAGATCAATCAGTGAAATATAATAATACAAAGCAATATTTAATTTAATGAATTGATTAATATTTGTGTCAAAATAATATACAATTGTCAATACCTGGCTTGATAAGTTTTGAAAATCGGTTTGACAGCAAATGTCATTAACTGTAATATTAAAATTCAATTAATAGAGATCTTGATTTGGCGAACCACCTGAGATAAGAGAACTTGATTTTAAAAAGGAATTATTATTTAATTAGAGAGGGCATTGCATTAATAAAGGGCTAGTTTAAAGTGGTGCATTACATTTCATAAAATATATGGATAGTCCAGCGTGTAGCTCTATATAGCCATATACATAATAATATTTTCGGTAGATCTGAGTGACCTCTACATAATTTATACAACTATTAAATTATTTGCGGTTATTAAAACATATTTAGTATTCGTAATTTGTAGAACTAATACTTGCGTTGTGGTATGGCCGTATCATATCAGGTTATATATATGAACGCGTCATAGGTGCGACGGTTTCGGATAAAGAGAATTCGCAAAAGGGAAGATAGAATCAGTCGGCTTAAAATGGAGTCGATAATTTACAAAAGCTGCTAAGGGTGAACGCGGATGAAGCGCAGAGCGCCATAAAATGTTATTTGAGGTTTAAATGTGAAAACGGTTAGATATTCGCATAAGCATTTTTCTATCACTTTCAAAAAATGTTGCCTCTATGAAATTCAAACTAGCTACCTAAGCCTTAGCGGTCTCATGGTGTGCCACTTTGCCACCGTGACGGAGTAGTCTTTAGTCTGTTTAGTTCTTTGCATTAAGACACCACACAAACTGGCGAAGAAATCAATTTGATGGCTTGCGTTGCTCTAGATTAGTATGTTTTAATCCATCCTGGGCGACATACTCGATTTTTTATTATTTTATAATTTTCCTTTAACGCTAAAGCAATTGCTGTCTTCACAAAGGTTATTTATTTTATGAGACGTTTCATATAACCTTTTGTTGATCGCAATTGATTAAGAGGTTGCGAGAAAGGTTGTAATTTTTTTATACGGTTATAGGGGTTGGGTGCAATATTTAGGCAGAATGCGCTGAAACAAAATAACTTTAAAACAAGTGCACTGGAATATTTTCTGAACCCTTGTATACTTAGTATGTGGACGGACTTACTACATGCTAAAATTACAAATTTCCTAAATAATTTTAGAAATGAAGAAGAATAATCAAAAATTTAACCCAATAGCTTATTTGAAACTACTTACATTCGATATTGGAATTTTTCCTTGTATTTATTGCCTGGCATTTTGAATAAATTGATAGTTGTAGCTATCCTGACAAACTGCATATTTATAACATTAATAACCAAAATTTGTCAAATTGTATGCAAGTTGCTTCGTTTTAGCCAAGTCGTATGAAAATGGTAATATTAATGTAATAGCTCAATAATTTTTTAACGGAATTGTCCTTGCAAATCTACTGATTCACGCAGCAAACTCCAGTCGCGGTTAAATGTGTAATTTATTCTTTCGGTTTTAAATGTCGCATCAGTAAATGCGAAATGTAAAAAGCACGTTACAGAAATTTTATAGTCAAATTCAACTAAGCAACGGATAGACGATTTATGAATATGGATGAACTTTTTGTGTGTCAGGGTGGAATTTAATTCCAGTCTACGAATATTTAATAAGATAATCCATAGCTCCGCAACTAAAGTTGCAACTCGATAAATATCAGAAGCCAGTGGTTGTTCGTAACGTAGTTAATGATCTTGCATCATCGACTCGATACAGCTAGTTCGGAACTCCGTTTATTTAGAACTGAGGGTAAACACCGTTGTGCACATATCGATATGTTTGGGCCAAGATAATAAACGCATTATGCTGTTGAAATCATATTCAATGTATTCTCAATGTGTATAGGAAATGGAAATAGTACAGCTATTGGCCATCATTCTTTTCCCTTTAAATAGGTTACAAGCTCTCCCCATCTAAAACGTGATCTCTGAGTAAATTACGGTTTATTAAGCTCGAAAACGTTATGCGTTTTCAATAGCAGTGGCGAACAAATTCACTCTAATAACGATTGGTTATCTTAGCATGCTGATAATGCATACACAGTTCTACTTAATAAGATAGTAACGGTAATGTGAATACTATTTTATGCTTTACCTGTTGAATAATTTAATTGATTCCCTTTGTTTATTTGTTAGCATAACAGCAATACAAATGAGGGAGGAAATTACTAATTAACTCAATTCGTTTTCAGGCTGCATATAATTATTTTATGTTGCAGTTGCATTTGAGTTTTGAAAGACTACAGCAACAGTTTTTATTATTAGATAATTACAATATCTCTTGGAAGTTGCGAAAATAATGTCATAGGCACCAAGTACAAGTAGAGTTTGCTACACAACGTGTCTTTTTGCATGAACCTACTTTCTCATAAATCCAGAGATTCATAATGCTGAATATTTCAAAGAAACAAGAGGCTAAAGCAACAGTTTGTCATACAATTTAATGCTGTCTGATAAAAACTACACAACAATTCGGACATAAAAAATGTTCTTGTCAACTTGACTTTATCAAATGTAAGATTATGTTTCAAATACGGTTGGAATATAACATTTTTTGTTGCTTCTTGGCTTGAAACAAAAGTTTTCTAATGTAAAGGTTGGACAAAGTTTGCTTTACGAACGACAAGCGATTTATTTTACTGCAAATGTTCATGCATACAGAACATTGCATTTTTAACTTTATTAGATACATAACAAATTTTATGTGATACATTCTATTGTCATAGAACACAAGCTGGTTCTTAATCTAAGTTAAGGAATTACTTACTAGCCAGCACTGAAACACCTTGGTGGAAAATATTGAACACTTTCACACGGTCAGACAAACTCCACACCTCCAAGCAACATCATGGTGAACTCTGACATTGTAATCCATGCAATACAAAAATTTACGTAGATGACGCATTATGAATCATCAACAATAGGCTGAAATTAGATGGGGCCTTTAGTAAACGCACACACCTACGAAAGACTATATAACTGCTATACCTCGATATGGTAAGGGTGTAGTTGTGTTATGTTCGTAATGCATGGAAGTGAGATTCTGGACGGTTTTCTGGAATTGCTTTATAATCAATCGCTACCAATCAGGTTATCAATAGAAATAGAATTATAAGACAAGCTCTCATTCCTAGACGTAGACATACAGAAGAAAAGAAATGTATACCGAAAAGCTATCCTTACAAGGAGATACCATTACTGCGATTTTAACCACCAGAATAGCGTGAATCGAGCTGTATATAATGCTGCTCTGGTCTGGTTAATTTTGATTTTAATTACTTTTGAATTTATTGAGTGGATCGACCTAGTAGGCGCTTATCAAACCGTAGTCTGCTTATTTGTGGACGCATAGAAATGCCGCTTTAGAGGCGTAGTGTTGGGCCCCTGAACCGTAGGGCTACGGTGAAGGCTAGTGAACCTCTGGTACCGAGGTATTCAATATTATCAATGTCGGTGGCCTAGAAAATACCGAGCCGGCTACCTAGAGAACGGTTTTAAAATTGACGCTCTCAAATGCTTTTCTGGGAAGGTCCGTAAACTCAAGTGCCTTGAACAGGTCATGCATCTTCGTTTCATACTTTTCTATATCTCTCTATCTGGACCATCTTTCGGGGGAATTCAATTAGGGTTACGCGGGCTTGGCTACACGCGGACTCGACCACAGTCGCGGATTGAATTTTGACTTAATGGTGGCGTTCAAATTCAAACATATTATTTATGTAAAATAATGATTTGTCCAAGCGGTACCGCCACAACAAAATGCTGGTACAGCTGAAGAAGAAGACCTTAAATAAGAACTTCTAGTTAGTAGCTATGCAAAAAAAACTGTTAGCCTAACACCAGAGAACATAAATATAGGAGCAATACTGATAGGGGATGGGAAAGCCTTTTTCCACGATAGTGGCTACATCCGAAGAGTTTCATACAAACGAAAACTAATGTAAAACAGATATTACGTAGAGGCAGTTTCGGTTACTCTTCGAGATTTGGTAAACCATACCGTGCTTCAAAACGACTCAGATCAGAATATTCTATTTCAAAGAACTGTATCTATACAAATTCCATGGGAAACTAGAAGAAGTTGAGCACATATTACTGAAAAAAGTCCGATTTCTCGAAGTCTCGTTCAATCAGGGATCGAAAATTGCCTCTTATAGGGCAGCACCAGAAAGGGCAACAGAAGTATGTAGCTTTTACATAATTACAATAATATAGATAAGGCAAGCTTAGTGTAATTTAATATATGAGTAAACTGTTACGATTTTCTTGCGCATCTATTCGGTCTTAAGGTCTATGCTACTTAGTTCCTATTTCGCGCGCTTGTGCCACTCCTACTTCTTGGCCTTGCAGAGCAGGGTTTTATAAGTTCGCATTTGTTTCCGGAGCGTCCCTTTCCACCTTGCTCGGCGAACGGCATGAAGCCTTCTTAAACGTTAGTAGAAAGTTTTGGTGAATTTATGGGCTGCAGTTTGGTTTGTGTTGGGTGATTTTTTGCTTGCGCCTTTTGGGGCGGATTCGAATTCCCAAAGCATTAATGAGGGAACTTTAGTTCCACGCCAGTTCCACCGGATCTCACGCTGCTGAGTGTTCACACGTGCCTGGAAGATCCAGGGTGAGTAGGAAATTTTCTTCGAACTGCCTTTAATTATACTTGTATTCTATCGTGAACCTTTTTTCCCCTTATAGCAGTTACCAGAGCTGTTAGGGCGATAATTGCAGAGGTGGTCATTTCTACCACGTGTGGGATGAGAAAGGCCCGTTTAACCCCTGCTGCGTAAGTTTCTGAGAGCGAAGGAAGGGACCTGACCCAGACGCCTACCTACAGGTCTAACTTTCCCCTTCGTGTTGAAACTTTCCCTGGCGACCAGTGTTCTGTCGCACGAACTTGTACAAACGTTTTGAAGTATCACCGACGTGACCTTGAGAGTTGACCGCACCGGTGTCACGCAAGCGTTTCCTTCCAAAAGAAGTAATCATAGCTGTAACTTCGTCTTTCCGTTTAATTTTTTATGTGTGCAATCACATTTTATTGCCAATTTGTGAACCTGTAAGTATGTACTAGATTTTAAACTTTTGATTGAAGTACCTCGTATTTATAACCTAGTAATCTAGAATTCTAATTATTATAATACTATGATTATATCGCGATTATACTAGCTATGGGGGTTTGACTTCGTTACGGCTATCTGCATTAATTGAAACCTCTCTTTCAGGAAATATTTGTGTATAAGCTATTTGAGTTTACGAATTCTCGTTTTGAACACGTGTGTACACTTGCCGCTATTTAACAAAAGTTCGTTAGCATGTTAGGAATATATCTTTGTTCTGTTCTATCGTTTAGTACTTCAAAAGCCTGTAACGCGTTTTTCGACTGAGCTGGCGGCCGGCAGTTGTACCCCAGTGTACATGAGTACACTTTCTGGAAGCTTTGAACAACGAATAAAATAATGCAACAAGGACCTGCAAGAATATTACTCTTCCCCACCATTCTTCTTTCGTTATCTACTCCTTTCTCTAACTACCCCGAACTTCTTTTAATTGATTGAACAGTTCGTCCCAATTTGCGAGGATTGAAATACGTTTACTTTATTGTTGGTTGCTATGTTGGTGGCTTAGTAATAGGTAGTAGATTGGTGATTCCTGTTTCAATCTCAGGGATAAGCACGAGCATCTCAGAACAGTCGAGGTTCATCAACATTTGCCTGATTCTACATCAAAAACTCTCGAAACGTCCTATGATCACTATAAAACTAAAGATGGTATAACATATTTTGTAGTCGCAAAACTACAACAATTTTACGAACTACAAGATTGAGAAACGAGTGAGCAAGGTTAACTACAAATTTTAGAAACTCGATTTCACGAGAAAAGCCCATTAATACTGGCCCATAAATTCAATATAAATTACAACCATGACATAATTACCCTAATTTTAACTATAAAAGAATCTAAATATACCTGCAGAGCATTAACTCGAGAGGTGCTTTTATAATTGAATCCCGACGCTTAAGTTTTCTCACCTCTGCTTATCAAATTTAAGAGACTATATCGTATTTATAATTAATATCCAGAAGCAGTAATTTTCCAACTACGCATTTCGAAATATTGCTTTAAAAATCATCAAAGGAACTTCATTCCTCGTTAAATATCCTGGTATCAAGTATATAGCCTGACCTTCTTTGAAAAAGCGGAAATTAGCATGTCGCTTTCCTATAACGACAATTTCGATGAAAACGGATGAGATATATCAGCTAATTATCGAGATTTGAAATTACAAATCATTTTAAAAACGTCGGTGTGTTTGTTTCATCAAGTTGTAATCAAGTTCATATTGTACGATCAATTTTTCTACATAGCCTGTTTATAAATGACTAATCTCATCACTGCGCTTTTTTTTCGTTTTCCTCCCTTGATTAATATACTCTAAAATGATTGGTGTTAATACATTTTTAATATATCATTACCGTAATTCATGCCTTCAATATGCATCAAGCGGAATTATGTTTGTACTGTGTTGCAAAAATTATAAACTTTGGTTCAAGGTTAGTTTTCGCCGGCTTCAGTTAATTTGCATGTCCCTTGCCTAATAGCCTTGCTAGAAATTCATATTTTAAAAGGGACTACTGAAAAAGTTACGCATATTGACAACAGCACGGAAATAAATTTCCTCTAAACTGTTATTGGTTATATATTTCAATTTTCATATAAATTCGGAGCTTTCAGGAACCACCGATTTATGTAGCTTTCCGAACTGTTCTCTGTCTGGAATCCCGATTGCGTGCTAAGGTTTGCGATTTTATGTGGGTTTAGGTAGACTACAAAACTTCTAAATTATGCCTTATGGAAAAAGCAGAGACTACTTGATGAGAGCAGATTAAATCGAACACGCTATGATGATTGAATTTCGGCATACCCGAGGTTTATCAACCCTTTCAGAATCCCTCTCAGAATCGATCCAAAGCCCCACTATTTAAATTTTCACAAAATATGATTTACGCCTGTCCTTCACACGAGGAGTTACTTTGTCGAATTTAACAGTTTGAGACGTAGAGCACCAAATGAGAGTTGGCGTGATATCTGCAAAGTCGTGATAGAAACCATGAGGATTAATCCATTATATAATGGTGCATCTTAAGAGTAGCAATAGAAAGAAACTAGGAAATTCCAGCTTCTTCATTAAAGCTTGCGCTGCAAATACAAGTAAAACTCATCGATGACTTTATTTTGAAGCGTAAATATTATTTATAAAAAGCATTGTTAAAATGCAACTTCTACATACTCGCAATAATGATAGTAAATATTAGGGATCTTTGGTCTAGTTCAGTTCATTTACTTTAGCATTAAAGGGGTACCGGTAAACAGCAACATATGGAGAACTAGGGTGACATTTTTCCACTAAATAAGCTAGCATTGGCATCTCTATAAAAAGATCGGTGCTCTTATACAGCGAGCACAAAGATAAAACATCAATCAGCGCCGTGTCAACAAAGTGCTGACGCTTCTCAGGTAATACGCTTCTTGCAACCCAATTAAACAATTTCCGAGTCGAGCGTTTATCAATGCCCGACTCGTTAAAAATTGCAGAGTTACGTGCAAAACTTCAAATATATTGAATTATCGTTGTTCAATTGTAGTATCTAGCGTTCGCCTACTTTTGATTGGCCGTAATTGCTTCCCAGCAAGGGCTGTATATTGGCCTGCAACCAATGAACGAAATTTAGTCTCTAGCTGCAGCTCAGAAATTCAATGCAGAATATTGCATATGCATCCTAATCTCTAGCTCAAAGGTGAGAAGAAAATAGTTTTCTAATCAGAAGGTAAGCTTGCGCATTACACTTATTCATCTATGTATTAACGCGTTTACTAAAAACACATTTAATTGTAATAGTTTTGTCATGCATCCAAATGAGGAAAGTAACAAAAAAGATTTATTTCTCAAATCTCGGTTTCACAATAATTGGTAAGAAGATACCCGTTAGCTACTTTTCAATATATCGGTAGAGTGTCATAAGTTCAATCAAAAGACCAAAATTTATGATACTGACAACGCAGTGAGCGCCAAGTTCTTTAAAACATTCTTAACTTTCAAATACTGCGATAGGGCACCTCGAAGTATTTAAGATCACAATAACAATAGTAACTTCAATAATTTGATGTAGAATATCAAAGCATATCTATACTATAAATTATATAAAAGTTTATCTAACAAATTAAGATTATATCTAGTTAAAATCGTAATACGTCAAATTTTTAATAAATTGGACAACTTTATGAGAGAATTTCCATATATAGCTTTACATACTGTACTAATACTTAAAAAAAAGACTACCATTACCTACAGGAGGCTATTATTTAACACTTTCCATGTATCAAAGCATGCACACATGTGTCACTTTATTGCACACTTCTGTAAAAACTGTTTATTAAATGTGGCGAGTTTTCAATTTACAACAATAAAAGCATACATAACGTGATTTTTAATAAGTTTTCAATTTGAAATGACGTTGACTTTTTGTAATCTCTTTTAGCATAAATATATGACAGTCGAAAAAATGATATATACAATTCGTATCTAAAGCTTCCTTTTTGCACTTGAGAGATCTAAAAAATTCGGATTCGGCTCATTCTTTAAAGTTTCTCTCTAAAGTGTAAAAAGGGGCACTAACGATTTTAGGTGCCCCAAGCAAAGAAATTCAAATGATTTAAATCGGCGCCCTAGGCGGCTACGATTGTGGTCCGGCGCGTCCAATCCAGCGTGCAGCACAATTTTCGTCTAAACATTGACGCACAACTAAGTTTAGGAAGGTGGCGCATCATCATGCATTAACCATAGCCGTCACCTTTTCCCAAATGGGACATCTTCTAAGAGTTCATGTAGGACGTCTTCTAAAAGCCGTCGATATTGGTCGCCATTAAGTCTAGGAGGACGAAAATAAGGCCCAATTAAAAATTCGTCTACAATTCCAATCCAAACATTTGAAAACTGATTCCGGGAATTATTTTCAATTATAGCCTGTTAGTTTTCCTCAGCCCATACGTCACTATTGTGAAAGTTTATGATTTCATTTCGGGCAAAGCATGCTTCATCCTTAAACAACACCTGGGATAAAAACCCTGGATTCGTCGCTATTCTATTTTGTAACCAAGTGGAAAAAGCTACTCGCTGAAGCAAAAGAGCTTGTACGCGTTGAATATGATAGGGATGAAGCTGATGCTGTTCTCTTAAAATTTGCCATACATTTGTCATAATAAATTATTTATCCTGTATAAAAATCCCATAATCTTGTCAATCACCGACATAAAAACTTGACATATAGTCCCCAAATACGAAGTTCTTTTAATAATATTAAATGCTTGCTGTTCCAGCTGTCCACATCTGTTACACTTTAAATTTGTTACGGTATCAAATGATGTTAAAGACACACTAGGGTGGGGGCGTGCCCCTTGCTTTAACAAGTCCGGGAACTGTCATCACTTACCCTGGAAATCTCAAAAAACAGGCTAAAGGCCGCGGCTTGATACGCTCAAGGATATGGGCGTGGTCCTCGAAACGGTACACCACGGGGCAAGCGTGACGGTATGTATAGGGTATTGCACAATAAATAAGCGCCACGAGATTCAAACTTGAGGCCCACGGTTAACCGAAACTCGAAAGCTACACTGGGTAGGATTTTAGTATATAGCCAGCGACTCCCAACACATGTAGCGACAAACGTACCGACCTACCTGTCATATTTCTAAACTGCTTTCAAGCTCCACTTTACATAAAATCGGGCACAGTGTATAAATAATATAACCTGAAAATAAGCATGCACAAACACGTGGGGAAATCATAAGGCATCTCTCAATAACCGATCTATTGGTCTTCGCACATGTGAATAAAATCGTTACACACCATGAGAACATATCATATCATAATATACGGGCTAAACCACACCCAGCTGGGGCGCTTTATCTCTAATGACTAACTGTAAATTCAATATGTGATTAATTTAATTTCAAACACAAGCCGTCTGGGGACTGTGATAATATATGGGTAATTTAAATGCAAATGCAAACCGCCTGCGGGGCCTGTGACAATATGTGGTTAATGTAATTGTAAATACAAGCCGCCTGGGGTCTGTAACAAAATATGAGTAATTTAAATGCAAATACAAACCGCCTGCGGGCCTGTGACAATATGTGTTAATTTAATTGCAAATACAAGCCACCTGGGGCGTGTGACAATATATGACTAATTAAAACTTTGCGGATAGCCGCGTGCGGGGCTGTGACAATATATGATTAATTTAAAAGCAAACACAAGCTGCTTGCGGCAATATATGACTAATTACAACGTGGCTGACAGTCGCCTGCGGGGCTATGACGATATGTGATTAATTTTAAAGGAAATACAGCACTCTACCTTAATTAACGGCTTCGCCTGAAAGCTTATTGGCAGAAATCGGAGCGCTTATCGCTAGAGTATATGGACTGAGGCTTGAAGTCGAGAGTGGCACGCGGGAATACCCCATTATCATCAGAGAAAGGAAATGTAGGGCCCCCTTGGGCAACGACGAAATTTGCGAGGTCTGAAGTTCGTACACTTGAACAAAAAGATCCCAACAGGTGTTGGACGAATACGCCTACCAGGCTTACGAACTGCAATAAGCTGCGACGACCATCAGCACAACAGCGGCACTCACGTAAACAGCGCACAACCTTTCATTCTTACGGCCCGTTCCGAAATACTTTTTTAAAAAAAACCTACGCCACGCCGTCCCAGACAGACTTGCAACGTGCAGGGGGGAAACGATAAGTGGCATGATTTATGCAGCTGTGCCCAATCACGGGGAGAGAAACAACTGCTCGACGAATTTTCCAGAACAAAGCTGAGTTCGAAAATTCTAGATGAGCCAAGGCAAATAATTATGAACGAAAAGATTAAAGTGGCCGTTACGGTTGCTTGAAATTGTGAATACCATTTGATGAACTAGCACAAGTATAAAAAATATGACTGGAAAGCCTATATACAGCGAAGTTGTAATTATTAAATAGAAAATACTCCAAGAAGCCGAATTTAAAAATGGCCTGACAAATTTGTTTAATAGTTTTTGAAAATCCAAAGAACTCAACGCTACAAAATTTAATAGAGTAGGTAGTAACTGAAATCTATATTTCTAAATTTGCAAATTCCTGTCTAAATCCACTTTTTCTATTGTCAAAAGTCCAGACTTTCTCATTGGGTAGCCTACTCCGAAATAGTTTATGCAGTAGTGTAATGCAGTGACGTTTCATATAATAACCGCTATTATCATATTTAGGATCTACGAATGTTATGAATATCATAACGGCCGCAGATGTTGTTTTGAAGTTCGACCTAGCAGAGCAAGGATTTTAAGACGTCTAAGGCTGTTATGATTCATAACATCATTGGTTTGTTCAATAGTTTATCGGATGCAGTATGGTAATGGTTGCCATGTACGGTAAAGGAATATTACCGTACAGATACATTTCTTTTAGTATGGTAATGGTTGCCACGTACGGTAGAGAACTACAACAGTACAGATGCAGTTATAACTTAGTTACCAGCCTCCTTTTGTATATGTAAAAAAGGCTTAATATTCTGAAATCGGTAAAATATAATAATGCTTGTATTGTAGCATGCTAGATGTACTAATCGAGCAAATATTACTGCCTGTAAAAACTTGGGATAATTTTTCCAGCGTCTGTATATTTGTGTACCTGCTTAATACAACTACATAAAACAACGCTGAAGTCTATATAAGTTGAGCGGTGCCTAGAATTAGTTAATATTTCCAATAGTTGTCTATAAAACTGAAGTAATTCGGAATTTTCAGTATTTTTACAATAAATTATGGCCCCTCCATAAGCAGGGTCTCTTTCTGCTGCCATATTTTCCAGCAAAGGACCGTCGTGCATAATCCAACGTCCACACATAAAAGCTTGCCCGCAGCGAGCATATTTATATTCCATTGTAAGTTATGACAATTTCAAGATTAATTTTTTCAGCGAAAACAAGATCCTTTAAAAATCTTTCCCTTGTAGCCGTGGCATTTCATTTTTATGTCTGCATCTTAAACATCTGGTCGATGATTAATGGAGGGAAATAGGCTAGGTGAAAAATCGAGCCGTATTTATTGATGATAGCAAGTGTCAAAGGGTAGCAATTTATATATTCCTCGGAGAACTGCCGGCTGGGAAACGGAAATATGAGATGAGATAATACATTTTTTATTTTCGTGCCAAGAAAATCTGGTGATGTATTCGCTGGATATTTAGAATAAAAATCACGCCCCATCATCGCGACAGATATTCGGATAAGCGCCGAAATTTGCGGCAGGAAGTGCAGCTGCAAGAAATATTCGAATTGCGAGTTTTATAAACTGGCAGGACGGCCGCTGTTAGTACATCAGAATGCGCGTCGAACTTTCAATACGCCGAAATCCGGTTCGATGAGTGGCTCGGAGCGAGGTCTGTATACATAATGCTGAAAAGATGATAAAATAACATGCGCTTGTACGGAATTCCAGATTTTAGAATCCGATTTGGAAGAACGATGAATATTTCATAAACAGATTTAATTAGTGGAACTCCATGGCCGTGTTTAATAAATTGCTGCCAGAAAGCGTTGTCGATCGAAGTTACCGAACGCAATGTTTCTAATGACTGGGAAAAAACCACATGACTGAAATGCTTTGTAAGTTCTAACACACATATTGCGGTGGAAGGAAGAAGTTCTTTGTATGTATATTTTATATATGGATTTTGCAGCCTGTTTGCTTTCAAACAGTTGTTGGTTGTGTTATGTCGACCTATTTCCGATACATTAGAGATTGACTTTTTATAATCACCGTACAATTTCATCCTTTACATATTTTTGATTATGTAGTAATTTTAAAGTTTGTATGTCTAGACTTTTGTACAAAGCTTACTTTGGTTTTCTAATGCTGTAAATGCTTTAGTGGCAACTTTTCAGCTGACAGGTGAGAAAATTAAAAAGTCAAGACAGCATTGTTACTTGTACATTTTGCTCTAATTAAAATTAAGTTATTTATTCAAGGATTACCTTGAGTTTCCAGCTATTTGTTGGCGTGTATTTCGTTGGCTATCCTCCTCGTGAATTCCTGTCTGAATTTTAAAAATCTTTGGTGCCTAAAGACATTTTCTGTGTTTTTGAAAAAGAGCTTCTGTATAGAATGAGCGATTTCCCGTAGCGAGATTGATTGCCTGCTTGCTTCTGGTGTGTACTGGTTCTTTTCCGAGAACTAACTTAAATGTGGATTTGAAATCTTTCATTACCGTGGAAAGTTTATTCCAGCACCTATATATTATGTGCAAAATTCATTTGGTTATGACAAGATTCGGTAATGTGTCAGAAGCAAGCCTCGCATATGGCAGCTCACCAACCTGGTAACGCAATCTGTTTTCTCTTTTGCACATTGCGTGACGATCTGATAATATGTGAAGCCTTTTACAACCTCGCTTAGTGTTGGTCCTTGTGTGGGCTTTTTTGCCATCACGAGAAGCAACCGAAGAAAAAATTTGGTAATATGTTAGGCCTTTTATAACCTCGCTTAGTGTTGGTCATCACGAGAAACACCTAGAGAATGGATTTGTAAGGAATTTAGGTTTGCTGTCGAGCTACTCTGGCAAAATATCTCTCTCCCCGATGTGTTCGAAACATTTCCTTTGTGCGATTGCATATCGCCAACTAGAGAAAACCCACACACCACAACCCAGCAACTTTTTAGGGCAGCTTCACCACAGAACCTAAAACCAGAACTTCGTGTGGCTTCTTAACGGCCGCCGGCGTACAGGCTTGCGCATGTCATTGCGATTCCCAGCGTGGTTGAACTGTCTCTACCACGTTGGAACGCAGAACTAGAGGAATATCTCTAGTATATACATATATGCCCAATCCTTATAGTATCGTTTTACTTATAGTCTGTAGTACAATTGTGTGAATCGTGCATTTCGAGTCAGTTGTTCAATGCTAAAACGTTTTGGTGTTTCTGTCATTGCTGTCATATCCACGATTTTGTTCGTCATTAACTAGAACTGGACACGTTTAACAACCTTTGTGCTATAATGTAATTTGCCGGGAAATACTCAAGCTTTTATCTGTTACTCGTTAACGGCTATTAGACGAATATAAGTGCAGTACAAGAATTCGGACACAAAGTTTTTTGTGTAAATTTCGGTTCCTAAACGTAATAGAAACTCATATGCCAAACTTAGCCCTCGTACTCCGCTTTCGCCTGGTTTCCATTTGCAGTTGGTTACGCCTGCTCGTGTAGAACATTGCGTGGAGATTATTACAACAATGTTCCGTTTATTCAGTTTATTTGAATTACATTTTGCCAATAGGACTTTATCTACAACTAGTAAAAATTAAAATAAATTCGACGCCGGGGCCGCATTCACTACAATTACAAAAAATAGAACTTTATGTTACAATGGAATCACTGCAAATACATTAAAATATACAAAATCATAGGTGCCTACCTTTTATACATTTACTTAAACTTACATAACTGTAATCATTCGCCATTTCCTCTTTTGTCTCTTTGAACATTTCTCTTGCCGTAAATACTATGTTATGCTTTGGAGCTTCTTATGCATATTGCAAATAAACGTTAAGTTATAACAACTATATGGATTTGTTATTACTTTATGATTTGGAGATTTACGTAAACAGCTGTAGGTCTTCTCATTTGAGCAGTGTCGAACCAGTGACTCTCACGGACAACTCGCCCTATCTTGCTTAGGAACTAGCTAGCAAAACTTTGCTACACTGCAAAACAATCCCTGAATCACAGTGATTTATATTTGTAAAGTACCATTTAATACTATTGAGTATTTATCTAATTTATAGAAACTTCTCGTGTAGCAAGTTAGTCGAAACTATCCTATTGTCTGAATAGTAGTCGACTAGTTATGATTTTAAAATGTGTTACAATATAGTTAAATATTCTTGTATGGTTCAAAGCCAGACATAAATTTTTCCAGTCAGTTGCCATTTTAAGAAAATACTTTACACTTCCCAATTTTAACTGTGACCAAGAAATTGCATGTGGACGCTAAAAAGTTTTTCATTGACTACCATGACATGTTAAAATCAGTCCAAAGTGACACTAACGACCATTATTAACAATTATAATTACAGGAATATGGTAGGGACTAGCCCAATGGAAAGTTCCTAGAACATACCTAATACATAATTACTTATATGTGACTACCTAGAGTTAAAGTTATAAAACGCTTAATTTCATTGAGATAATTCCAGCGGGTAGAACCTTTTCAGCCTTTTTACTCGGGGAGCGACAAAGCTACTCTGCTTAAGGCATTAGGGCAATGGCTGAGACGATCTTGGTATTTCATACTTATGGGAGAGATGACTTGCTTAACAATGGAAACTTTCAGGTCCCTTTGTATTATGTAATTTGAGGCATACCGTGGAGTATTGTAGATGTTATGCCAGGTTTTCCACTGAAATCGCTGTACCTTCATGGCGTGGAATTCGCAGGTGCAAACGGGTTTCACTCACTTTGTGAAGCAGGAATTTATTCTCCATCCATAGGTGGGAGTTGCAGACCATAAACCAGCACATTTTGCGATACGTGTGGCCTAGCTGAAGACGTTTATTCCAAATGTGTTTTGTACATGTTACTTTCTTGTCTAGGTGGAACTCTAGATGCATCTGTTTTTTTGGAAATAGTGTATTTTTTAATAATACTGCCGGGGTTATGATATAGGGGGCGTAAGCATCACCATACTTCGCCAGAATTATGCGACTGTTAGGTAATCCCTTAGCACTTTCCAGATTGGATGAGTAGGTTGCACTTCATTTTGTAAATTAGACCAGTGTGCCAGATCTTATCAAAGGCTTGTAAGATATCAAAAAAAGCGGCAAGTATCTATTATTTTACATGCTATTTTGTGTTTCTCTAACTATTGGGTAGATTTGTTCTACAATTGCCTGTTGTCCCCACGGAATACAAATTAGTAAACTTTTCGAAACCCTCAGAAACTATTGACAAAAAACTGATTGGCCGGTATGATGTTGTTTGAGTTGGATCTTTAGCTGTCTTCTGAATTATTATTATCTGAGCGACCTTTCAATATGATTGACAGTGCCCTATCCTTATAATGGCATTTAAAGTTATGTTCAACATTTTTAGGTGTTCGTGTGACAATTTCTTCAATATTTTTCCTATTTTCAATTCCTAACCTGCGAATGTTCAATTCCAGATTTAATACATTTAATCTTAAAGGCAAATCCAGAAATTGAGTAATATACTCATCTTTTGGTGATATTATACTTGGATATGGTTTGACTACATGGCTTAGATGATCGGTAAATGCGCTGGCCTTTTTCTGTCCGTACCTTGCCCACTTTCAATCCCTTGTTTTTCTAGAATGGTCAACTTTTTGCTCACATTTGAATTTTTGTAAAACTTTCCATAATCTATAGTTTGTTATTTTTCTTGCTAATTAGTTTTCTAAGATAAATGTTGTATTGCATTTGAGTTTATCACTAGAAGCGTAAAAAATCTTTCAGCGATTCCGCAGTGTTCCCTTTT
Organism: Agriotes lineatus; assembly: GCA_940337035.1. NCBI lineage: Eukaryota > Metazoa > Arthropoda > Insecta > Coleoptera > Elateridae > Agriotes > Agriotes lineatus. The sequence goes on from OW679194.1 coordinate 41,223,945, forward strand.
CATCTATTTTGGTTTATATGTATGCTAGACAAAATCCAGGATTACTGATTCTCTGAGATAACACTCCATGTTCTTCATCGTTTTCAGTTATACGTTAATGTAGCTAACAGGGTTGTGTCTGAAAGTACCCGTATCTTAGTCAGGATTTTTGTTGGTCTAGGTGATTATTTTCGTTTCATAGCAAATGTGTAAGTGTAAGTCTGTAACCCCAATATAGGTGTTTTTTATTAAGGTAGCCGAAAGTAACAAGTCGATGTCCAAGAAAGTTGTAGAGGCTAATGTGTATATTATGTTGATGCAGATTAGCCTTTTGAATAGAATTAAGTAAAAGTACAAATATCTTCAACAATATAAACTTAGGTAGTTGCAATGAAAAGAGACTATTGAAAAAATATAAGATTTGGTTTCACCAAAAAGCAAAAATATCAATCCTATCTATGCAATAAAGATACATGTCATAAAATATAGTTTTCCTAACCTCTATTTCTAATGAAGCAACTCATGACTGTTTGGATGGCAAATATATCAAAGTGGGGAGGTACAATGCTTGAACCGTTGTAACCCCTTTCTACTTATATACACACGAGCTTAAATTTTAATATGTACCAAAAATTTGATGAGAACATTTTACTTTGGTACCCGCTTCCCTAGTACTTGAACCTCAAACATTTTTTTAAATTTACAATTTCTATCGAAGCTGCAACCCAAAATTGCATGAAAGGTCTCATAAAAGACAAAAATCGCTTTGACGTTAAAGGAAAGTGGGAGAATTAAATTTATTACAGTTTGTCACTCCAGACACATGTAAACAGCCTAGCTCAAGAACAACATAAGCTATTAAGATTATTCTTGCGCCAGTTTATGTGAAATATTATTACAAAGAACTTAAAATTTTGGGCAAGATTTGTCGCGTTACCAGTAATAGACATTAAGCGGCCGTGTAACTATCTTGTCAAAGTGGTATAGTAGCACATTCATAGACTACCGAGCCTAAAGTCGCGAGTTTGAATCTCGATCCGGACAGTCTCCTTTTTAAGTTCTTGAAAGATGTAGCTTTACTGTTTATTTTTACTACGCCTTCACATTGTTTTGTGCCTTTTTAATTCGTCTTAGTGAAAAAATCGGTCCCGATATAACACGAAATATCAAATAATAATCTTAAAATAACTATATATTACCTATAGAATTGAATACATAGAAATGGGGTCTAGACCACAACGGCCACTGGACACAACGGCCACACGTAATTTTGCATGGACATATCGGCCACACTGGACACATCGGCCAAAAGCGATATGTGGACACAACGGCCACCTTGGACGTATCGGCCACAGGGTTAGCTGGACACAACGGCCACTCTGGACACTACGGCCACATTTCAGACGTGGACACAACGGCCACAGTGGACACAACGGCCACTGGACACAACGCCCACACAGAATTTTTGTATGCGCATATCGGCCACAGTGGACACTTCGGCCACTTATCAGACGTGGACACAACGGCCACACTGGACACAACGGCCACTGGACACAACGGCCACACAGAATTTTTGTATGCCCATATCGGCCACAGTGGACACTTCGGCCACTTATCAGACGTGGACACAACGGCCACACTGGACACAACGGCCACTGGACACAACGGCCACACAGAATTTTTGTATGCCCATATCGGCCACACTGGACACGTCGCCCACATAGCAGACCTGGACACATCGGCCACCGTGGACACAACGGCCACATAGCGGACGTGGACACAACGGCCACCGTGGACACATCGGCCACATATCAGAGGGGGATAAATGCAAGGTTTTCCCGCTGACATAGCTATACAAAATGAGCAAAGCCGTTCGCCCAACCCGCCTGGACTTTCCTGTACTTTAGAAAATCCATAAAAACGGATGGGAGTGTTCAGTTGAAATAATTAAACACATTTAAATTTGATTCAAAACGACTTCACACACCACCAAAAGTGCATCATGTTACTTGATATGCATCGCTGCTGACGTCAAATAACGCAACCATCCGACGCGCTGTGTTTTACCGTCGATCGAGGTATTTGCCAATGTTGCCTATTGTACCTCGAAAACTAAACACCCTGTATTGTTATGTGTTGATCGCATTCAGTATTAGTTACGTGCATTTCTTAATAATATGTTTATCAACACCTAGCTACTAGTTATCTTAATAATTATTATGGCTTCATATTGCGTCATTAATGCATCATAGTCTCTAGGGTATAAAATAACATAAATCCATTAATTCTGAAATCATTAATAACGCGTGAGCTGTGATCACCTAGCATTGTTGTTTATTTTGCGAATTTTAGAAGTAGTAAGTTTTTCCATAATGTAATCTGAAGTCCGTCATAATTATCTTCTTCTTCTTCTTCTTCTTCTTTTATAAATAACATTCAAAGTATGTGTGTATGTTTGGTATACAAATCCACACCGCAGCACAGATCACTTTTAAAATTCACAAACGGGTACTATGGGCGTGTGGGATGGCATAGAGGTGGTCCCGGTCGCTAACTATTAACAAATATTATATCTTTGTGATATTAACCACACAAACTTCTGACAACTGTCATATTTTATTTGACTTTCTTCAAAGGCATGGATAATTTTATGAATTTAACTCAATTTTTGCAATTATTTACTTTAATCGACGTTTCCAAATCGTAAAAGTATAAGTGATATACAGGGTGTATTAGAACGTGCGGCTAATAATTACCGCACTCAATTCTACGTTGAAAAACAAGCAAAAAACTTTAACACCAATTTGGTCTTACACGAGGGGTCTTTAAATTATAAGCACTTAAAGGTTTTTTAATTTGGCAACGCTGTACAATTTAAAGCTAAGAGACATGCATTTAGTTACCCTTGATCGTATATGTTGTTATTCTGCAATTAAATCAAGTATGTGTTTATGTTTTTCATGGATATCCTCTAAAATTATTGTAATAATAGACAAATCAAGATTGAATGCGTTTTATTTAAATTAATACTCTTTTTTTGGCTACAATAGCTGTTCAAAATGAGCATCTTTAACTTCTACACATTTGGTACACCGAGTAAGAATGTTTGGTATTAGATTTTGCAGCATGTTACGATTGTGTATTTTTAGACGACCACATATGAAAGTAACATTATCGCGATAGCAGCCTACTGCAGAAAGTTGACAATTTCATACACTAGCGCGATATTATATCGTACTAGTCATATCGTAATGGCACAAAGTTATTCAAATCACGGCCTGCTTAATTGTTCGACAAACGTCACTTTGACGTTTGTCACACAATTCAGCAGACCGTGATTCAAATAATACAGACGTTTTTGCTTTATTCGTTGCTCTGCTTCCAACAAGCTTTAATTTTTTATAATTGTACCAATAATAATATAACAATCAATTTTGCAAACGAAATAAAAACAATTCTTAAAAATAGAATTTACTTTGAGTGGTCGTCTAAAAAATAGTGTTCATAACTCGCCCGAATGTGCAAATATCTGTGCTCGTGTAATGCTTGTAATGAAGATAACTATTGTCTAACTGCATTATTTATCCGTTCAATAAGTCGCTCTTCGGTTTCAATTTCTACTTGATAAACATGAGCTTTTAAAAGGCCCCAAAAAGAAAAAGTCTAGGACATTTATGTAAGGACTTCTTGCGGCCCATGGTATCGGAGCATCACGCCCGATCCACCGCTCTGGAAAGTTTTGATTTAACCAATCCCTAGTTTTAAGCCCGCAGTGGTCTGCAGCTCTATCTAACCGAGCCTACATATCTCTCCTGACAAGTAACGGTACTTCTTCCAATAATCCCGGTAAATCGTTGCTAAAAAAAAACAAAATTTTCGGCGTTTAATCGACGAGGCAAAATGTGTGGCCTTATTAGTCTGTTTCCGATTATTACACACAACTATCACATGACTAATATCATCCAATGAGAATCATGCATTTTTTGAAAATTGACCAATCCCGAACTGATTAGCTGATAAGCGCCCGTGGGCTGCGTACCAAGCGATAAGCTCCCTAGGGATGATTATCGACCCCGTAGATGGTATCATAATTAGAAATAGAAATGCAAGAAACAAGCAATTTGAATGTTTTGGCATTATTAGATCAATTTTAAATCATAATTCGTACACGGGTTTTGTGTAATAATCTTCAAAATATAAACGCGGGCAACACACTTACCTACATATAATTTTGCCCGTGCCAGAATGTCTCCTGTTTACATAACGTTCGGCATATAAATTTGAAGCTTGGTGACAATTACCGCCACATTCGCCTAATATCAAATACATGTCTACGTATTCAGGAAAACTGTAGGCCATGTTTTTTCCCAAAACCAAAAACATAAAACTGAAGAATCAAACAAGGAACAAAGTAAGTTAGAACAATAATAATAGGGAATAACTAATAAATAATGAGTGAAGCAGGTTTTACGAAAAGAAAAGTGACTTTTACAAGTGTCAAAAATGACATTAATACATCCAGTTATGAATTTTTTATTGTTACATTTTAAAAATAAACCCACCTTATAATGCATAGTTGCAACGTCTTCCAAAACTATAAATCGCGAAGATTTTGCATTCTTAAATATTAAATTATACGTAAACTAATTACCAAAATGTTATAATTCATATTTGATTACTTATTTTAATTGTTGAATTATGTGTTGTTGATACTATTTAAATCTATTTCTCAACCAAAGTTTGAGCATTAATAACTCCTTAACCAAAGACTTAACACTAAAATGGCGTGGTGTAATTATTAGCCGCATGTTTTAATACACCCTGTAAAATTAGGTATTGTATGTATTTATATTTCTTTAATATTCTGACCAATAAAGGGCATATAGAGGCACTAACATTCGATTTTAACACCCCATAGAGAGCGCCTGAGTGAAATTCTGGCACCTAGCAAAAAAATAAAATATAGCTAATACCCAAATGCATTATAAAATTTATACAAAAACGTGTGGCCAGCTTTTTTGTAATATTTTTTTGAAAAAGTTGAAATACTTAAAAATAAACACTCCCAAAAATTTATTAAGGAACATAATTAGACTTTTCTAAAAGAATAGTAAATTCCCATCCTTTTAAGGTAAACAATATGTTAAAATTTCCTGACTATACAATTTTTCATTTTTGAATAAATAAACTGCAATTTTTTTTTTTGAATAAATAAACTGCAGTTTTTCCATGTATCTATTTATATTTGTTTATCTTTATATATATAATTCTTCTGTACGTGTGTATGTCACTGAACTCCTCCTAAACGGCTGGACCGATTTTGATGAAATTTTTTGTGTGTATTTGAGTGGGTCCCTGAATGGTTTAGATTCACAATTGGACCCGGTAGGTGGCGCTGCAATCGGGTTCTAGGAGTTTTTAAATTTTTTTTTTGACAAATTTCTTTTTTAATTTTTTTTAAAGATATCTCGCATATCAGAACATATAACCCTAAAATTTCACCCCCCACCAACCCTCAATATTTTTTAAAATAAAAAAAATCAAAAATTCGAAAATCGAAAAAACCTTTGCTGAACCTGCTAATAGCAGGCAAACCAACGTTCGGGCAGGACAACGTCTGTCGGGTCCCCCATAATTTCACCCCCCCACCGCCCCGCAATATTTTTTAAAATGAAAATCTTTATATATATAATTCTTCTGTACATGTGTATGTGACTGAACTCCTAAACAGCTGGACCGATTTTGATGAATTTTTGTGTGTGTTTGAGTGAGCCCCCTGGATGGTTTATATTCACAATTGGACCCGGTAGGTGGCGCTGCAATCGGGTTCTAGGAATTTCTTTTTTATTTTTTGACGATTTTTTAAAATTTCTTTTAAGATTACTCGCATATCAGAACATATAACTCCAAATAAGCCTAAACAATCGATATGGGTGTCGTTATTGAGGTTTTTTGGGACGTTGATTGCGAAAATGGCATTTACTCCAAGACGATGGACATGACATAAAATTAAAACTATAGTGGTGAAACGGGGTTTCAGAGACAAATTATTTTTGGGAATAACAACGTTTGCCGGGCCAGCTAGTTGTAAATGAAACAAAATGTGCGTTCATACAATGCGCTGCAGCGCGGCGGTCTCGCTTGGGTGTCGCAAAACGTCAGGCGAGTCGCGTGCCTGCGGTGGTACGGCTGCTACTCGGGATCCAGGAAACCTTGTAGAATGTAGAAAAAAATCCAAGGAAAAAAATCCATGGAATAAATACCACAGGAAAAAATCCATGGAAATAAAATGTAAATTCTAAAAATTACTGTTGTTCAAAGTACTCCATCTATTTTTGCTTTTACTGCGTCTTCTGTTATACTAAAGGACTTGTAGACATTATAATAAATTATTTGCTGTTCGTGCCACTTTGTTTAAAAGTGTTACAAAATGTCGAGCAAAAGTTATGGTAAATACAAGTTAGTTAATGATGTCAATAAAGTGTGACTAACTACTATATTATATCTCGTAATACAATGATTTTTACAATAAGACGTAAGAAAACTTTAATGTTGTTGAAAATAACTTACCATTTGTTCTAGTGTACATTAAAAAATCTGGTGTGATACACTCACACAACTTCCTTTTACAGTGATCTTATAATTAGTCAAAAATTTCATTTTTATTTTTTAACCATTTGTTAAAAATTTTCAAAAATTACAAATTCTACAAAAACGGTACAAAATCGAGTGTTAGTTGAAGAGACAAATTTTCTCTAGAATTTTAAGGTGAATTCAAAAATGTAATAATATACCGGGTGTTTTATTTAAAATAAAAGTTAATAAAAAAAATAGAAAAAAAAAACAAAAGAAACCCACTTTAGAAGTATTCAACTGGAAAATCACCTATCTCACATCAATACACATTAAAAATGTAAGAAAAATGTAAAGTTTAAAAAAAAATCGTTGGAGCCGTTTTTGAAAAAATCGAAAAAACTGAAAAATCACAAGAGTAAACACCTACTTCCGGTTATGCGATTTTCTTCAAAAGCTTGCTGTCTCATCTACATAGTACACAAAACTTATATATGAAGTTTCAATGCCATACCTCTTTTCGTTTTTGAGATATTCTGTTCACAGACACACACACAGACACACAGACAGACAGACACACAGACAGACCAATGAAAAAAATATGTTTTTTGGGATCAGGGGACTCTAAAACGTGAAGATCTATTGAAAACTCAATTTCGAATTTTTGGGGTGAATCCAATACTTCCTTTATAGTAGTAAAAGGAAGTAAAAATTAGACTAACTGCCCGATAAATACTAATTTTAAGGCGAATAATTTCTTTCAGGCGAGTCACTTTGTATATAATTAAGTCTAATCTAATTACTATTACCGTACTCTAGTTAACCAAAACAACAAAAATAATTGATTGAAACGTCAAAAAGTTTAAAATTTATTGCTCGGCAAATCACTTCATTTTTATTCGCTTTACTCTGTAAATCACTTGGTAAATTAGATCGCTTCTCTATTATAAATGGACTTTTTGACGTTTCAATGAATTATTTTTGTTTTACTAGAGTGAGTACAGTAGTAGTAATTAGATTAGACTTAATTACATACAAAGTGACCCGCCTGAAAGAAATCATTCCCCTTACAATTAGTATTTATCGGGCAGTTAGTCTAATTTTGTGATATACCCATCGGCTGCATTGAAAACTGCTACAACAAAAAAAGTCTATTTACCCGAATATTTGAAAATTTTGTTGGTGGCACTATAATTCTATGTTAAATTCGAGGTTAGCAGGATAGGTTTTGCGTCACTTTTGACACAGACTGGCGCAAAACCTAACCTGCTAAACTCGAATTTGACATAGACTCACAGTGCCACCAACAAAAATTTTAAATATTCGGGTAAATAGATTTTTTTGCTGTACCACTTTTCTATGCAGCTGATGGTACATTAGAACAAATGTTAAATTATTTTCAGCAACATTAAAGATTTCTTACGTCTTATTGTAAAAAATCATTGTATTACGAGATATAATATACGAGGGCGGTTCACCAATTATTGTCCCTAGCATAGAAGCAAACGTTTGTGTTCAGGGTGGAGCTTGTAGTGGACTGTATGAATTTAATTTGGACAGTTGCAGGAATATCTTAGGGGTGCAAGAATTAAAAAGGGGTGCAAACCAACGGTCTCGTGCGGTCTCACACGAGATGATGTACCAAAATAGACCTGGGGCCGTTTGTCAGCGTGACACAGTGAAACAAAACTTCAAACTGTATGTTTATTGACTAGAATATTTTTCTATTTATACATATAAAAATACTGACTTAGCTTACAAAGTTTAATATTTGCCCTAGTTTCAGCTCGCATATGCACTTGCGTATTCAATTTCATAACAAACAAACTTGCAGAGTGCAGAATTGCAGGCTATTCACCGGGTCATTCGAGCACTGATTACATTACTGCTGACGCTTTGTTAAGCATTTTCCGTATGCAATATATGTTTGTGAAATATACGCCTAATTAAATTAAAAGGATTAAAATTTATGTTTGGTTCCTAAACAGTTTGAGAAGAACGAAATAATTTTATTTTTCAACAAGTATCGGTGCTGAAGTGCTTGAATGCCTTTGGAAAAAAATTCTGTATTTTGTTCCGCCAGCCACTCATTTACGGCTGTCATCACTTCTTCGTCGTTCATGAAATGGGTTCCCCGAATATGTTCTTTTAATTTTGGAAAAAGAAAATAGTCGCTAGGGGCCAAATCTGGCGAAGGGGAGGTTGCTCAAAAATTTCAAAGCCAGCGTTGTGAATGGCTGCCATTGAAATACAGCTTTGAGAAATGATCAATTTTTTCAGCAATAGAGTACACCATTTTTATGGAAACCAATGTAGTATGTAGGTGAAGCTGACTAAACGGAAACAACTAATGTGACAGTTTGTTAGACAAAACGTCGACGGCTTGCTTTCTTTTTTTTCCACGCCTACCTGATTAAAATTAGGTTTCGATAGCGCTTACCGTTCTCCTGAAGTGGCAATGATAAACTTTCTCATAAAATGTATGAAAAAATAAAAAACCTGGGCAAGTGACACATCACCATAATCCTTATAAGATAAGCTTTCATTTGAGATACCACGCGATGGGTCATTCCATTTAAAATTTTTGGGGAGGCATTCGTGGGGGCGCAGGGGTAAACGTCAAAAGTGTGAATCATAGGTCAAGCCGTTTCCCCCTTGACATATAAGTGAACCTGTTTTCGGAAATTTTTAATTTCCCTGCCAACAGACAGACAGACAGACGGACGGACATACAGACAAACAGACGGAATTAAGAAACTTCTTTTTTGCATAGTGATCGTGAAGGTCGTTTTTTTTAACGAAAAATCGTATTGAGAGTTCCACTTTTTAACGCAAAAATCGTGAAAAAAATACACTTCTTTAACTATTTTATTGAAATGTCAATTTGACAGTTGTCAATTCCGAAGTCCTTTTGACTAAATTTCGACCAAAGTTTTAAAGCTCTTTAGGGGTAGTACACCATGAAAAAGTGGGTGCGTAACCCTCTACAGCTGAAAGTAATAAACCGATTTTCATGGAACTTTAATTGAAAGGGGTGGGGGGGTTATCGACAATTCATTAAAAAAATAAGCTTTTCAAAAAAATCCAAAACAAGAAGCGGAAGTTAGGCATGTTTTTTTTGGTAGCTTTTTATTATAAGCCGAATTTTGCAGATCTGAGTAGCGGATAGGAAAGAAGACCGAAAAGTGCAAACGTTTTTTCCCGGACTTTCAACTGCAAAATGGCGGCCGCAATAAATCTTCCAAAATTTTGATTTTAACGCCTCATAAGTCAAAAATGAATTATCTGATCAGGTTTCACGACAAGTTGTTTAAAAGTCCTTTTACGGTACTATACCATGAAGGAAATTTATTTTCGAAAATCTAGAAATGGTCCCAATGGCGTTTTTTCAATTTTTTTAAAAATTTTGGAAAGTTATTACAAAAAACTGCCCACACGATTTTGTTTAAATGTTTTACATTTATTACAGCCACTATAAGGTTTTGAAAATCGGAAATGTAAGCTCCTATAGATCTTTTATTAGTCAAAATATGAAAATAGTTTAAATATAATAGTTCTTCAGTAAACATCTCTGCATTGTTCTAAATTTAAATCACTTATACAAGGTGTTTGGTTTGCACAGTAGAATAGCAAACTTTCTTATTTTAACTCAAACACCTTGTATAATATTTAATTTTTGTATGCACAATTTGATTCCCTATATAATGGTATAGGGTATTCCTATACCTCAAATGCACGGCTGATTCGAAATTAGCGAATTTATCAAGTTTTGCCTCTAAACATACATTCCAGCCAAAGGCTGTCTGTAGTGCGTATGCAAGTCTCTCTTCCGTACATATCAAATTTGTAGTGCTGTCTTTCTCGCTATTCCTTCAAGGGTTTTCAGTCTTGCGAGGATTTATATCGATACTGTTATATACCAAGAAGAAATGTTAATGTTAACAAATTTTTAGTATCTTAAACTCTACGAAGGTGCACACGCCCACTTATGTATATCTATGTCAGCGGGCAAACCTTGCATTTATCCCCCTCTGATATGTGGCCGATGTGTCCACGGTGGCTGTTGTGTCCACGTCAGCTATGTGGCCGTTGTGTCCACGGTGGCCGATGTGTCCAGGTCTGCTATGTGGGCGACGTGTCCAGTGTGGCCGATATGGGCATACAAAAATTATGTGTGGCCGTTGTGTCCAGTGGCCGTTGTGTCCAGTGTGGCCGTTGTGTCCACGTCTGATAAGTGGCCGAAGTGTCCACTGTGGCCGATATGGGCATACAAAAATTCTGTGTGGCCGTTGTGTCCAGTGGCCGTTGTGTCCAGTGTGGCCGTTGTGTCCACGTCTGATAAGTGGCCGAAGTGTCCACTGTGGCCGATATGGGCATACAAAAATTATGTGTGGGCGTTGTGTCCAGTGGCCGTTGTGTCCACTGTGGCCGTTGTGTCCACGTCTGAAATGTGGCCGTAGTGTCCAGAGTGGCCGTTGTGTCCAGCTAACCCTGTGGCCGATACGTCCAAGGTGGCCGTTGTGTCCACACATCGCTTTTGGCCGTTGTTTCCACACATCGCTTTTGGCCGTTGTGTCCAGTGTGGCCGATATGTCCATGCAAAATTACGTGTGGCCGTTGTGTCCAGTGGCCGTTGTGGCCAGACCCCTAGAAATGAACACAGCTTTGAGAACATGTTTGTAAAAAAGGTTATAGGCTAGTCGAAACGATGATCAAGTTCGACTACTTCAAGGTTCTGATAAAAGTAAACTATAAAAGATATGTTTACAGCTACAACTATCAGAATAAAGTATTATTTAAAATTTGATATAGTAAACGTGTCCAATTTTCTCATATCCTGTACTTAATACAACGCTTCATGTTTGCGCTCCTGTCACAGCTTAGCAAAGCTTTCGATCTGTGTACAGGTTTAACCGTTGACACAAGATCTAGTTCAAAGTTACGACTCTGTTAACTATAGCTTAAGCGCGCTGTAACTGAAAGGGTTGCCTGATACTCATAGCCCAAAATAACTATGGGAGTTAAAATGTGTGCAGAGTGGACAGCTGTAGTGTAGGCGGTTTTTAATTATTCTAATAAAACATGCATACGGATAATATCAGTTCTGTTACAAGCTGGTAGTAAATAGGAGCACTAGGTTCATTTTATATATGTCGAGCAGGTACTATCTTATCACAAAGTTACTTTGGCTGAGCTATACCTTTATGCCTTAAAAGTATTTTTGCGGAAAACATACATACTCTTTTTTCACTTCGCTGCATATTCCCAATGTTCTGTTCTTCGCGCAGTTATACATATCAATAATCAATATTAACCTAATCACTATTTCTCTCTTTCTTTATTACAGTTTACTCTTGTATTTTTCCTGTATTATAATTGCACTATATGTTTGCACTCTTTTTGTATACCGGTTTCCACTTCATAAGAAGTATTTCCTATTTTGTTCCTCAGTTATTTAGTGTAAATTTTTTCTTTATCGCATATTTTACTCTTCAGTGATGCCGTAAAATAATCAGTAGTATAGTATAGTATTTAAGCTGGTTGATTTATTTTTATTTACATTAGTCATTTGCATTAACATCTACTTGTTACACTTGTGGTAGACAACCAGCGGTATTATTCGACTGCTGAAAGTTTAATATGTTGCAAAATGCAATTCTTATATTTTATATAATACACATTTCTTCAAGTAAATAATATCATTAAAATAAACTGAATACGAAGAGTTCAGTAGCCTTTGATGAGAGATGGGCGTGCACCTTTATTTAATACGAAGCAAAGGCAGATTTTTTGTAATTTATTCTTTATCAACAAAGAGCTCAAAACAAATAATTACATAACTCGATATTCGTTACATTTCTGCCCCTCTGTATAAATCAAACAAAAGTACAAATGTCTGGGAATGAAATTGTCCTCGAAAGTAACTGCTTTGGTTTACCTTAATCACGTTTCTTGCGTAGATGTTTCAAATCCAAACAGAATCAGCAATTACAAGAAAGGAAATATCAAAGCAGCTCTTGGCAACTTCAAATTGTGATTAGGATAAGGAGATCTTCAATGTAGAGTACATACAACAGTGCAAGATAAAATTCGAACCGCCTAGGTACAAAAGGGAAATTGCCCAGTGTGCACGGTGCCAAAGATATGGGCACACAAAAAATTTTTGTCACCAAAGGCCAAGATGTATAAAATGTGCAGGAGATCACTTAACTGCCGAGTGTAAACGAAAGGAAAAATCACGCGATGTCAGATGTGTCCTCTGCGGGGGAAACCATCCCGCCAATTACAAAGGGTGCACCATATACAAAGAACTCCAAAAAAAACAATTCCCTGCTCTCCGACCCAAACAATATATTCCACCCGAACGGATTAATCGATTTCAACAAATCCAACCTGGAGTGACTTACTCTCAAATAACTAGTAGCCAAAACCAACTCCCTTATAATACTGCGCAAACACTAAACTCAAACCAAACACCTCAGCCATCCAACGATATGCAAGAATTAAAGAATATGATGAAAGGACTGTTTGAACAGATAGGAACCATGCTAAATCTTTTAACAACAGTTCTTTCTAAACTTAAATAATGGATAAGTTCGTACAACTAGCTTTGTGGAATGCTAACGGCCTGTCACAACACACTGAAGAATTGAAAACATTTATCAACAACCACAACATTGATATCATGATGATATCCGAAACTCATTTCACTGAAAAAAGCTATATAAGAATCCCTAACTACTCAGTCTATTCCACGAATCATCCAGCTGGAACAGCTCGAGGAGGAGCAGCCATAATAATAAAAAACTCAATTAAACACCATCAAACGACCAAATTCAGCCAAGATTTCCTACAGGCCGCTAGCGTGTCTATAGAGGTTCCAACAGGCCCCCTAACGATAACAGCTGTCTACTTTCCACCCAAACACTCAGTAAAACAAGAGCAATACGAAGACTTCTTCAGTACCCTAGGGCGACGGTTTATAGCGGGTGGCGATTACAACGCTAAGCATACTATATGGGGATCCAGGCTCATCTCACCCAAAGGCCGGCAATTGTATAAAACACTAGAAAAGAACAACTTGAAATTTCTAACGACCGGAGAACCCACGTACTGGCCAACCGACAGAAACAAACAGCCCGATCTCGTTGACTACTGCATCACAAAAGGTATCCCTCAAGACTCTGCTATAGCAAAATCATGTTTTGATCTGTCAACTGACCACTCCCCAGTCTTAGTCACACTAAGTGCATCTGCGACAAAAAAAACGAAAGAGCCAAGTCTAAGCAGCAAACATACGAACTGGGACGACTATAGACGTCTAATTAACGAGAACCTAACCCTACAAGTTCCACTTAAATCTGCGCAAGACATTGAAGCGGCTGTCAAACATCTCAATGACACCATTCAACAGGCTGGCTGGAGTGCTACCCCTGAAACTAATACATCATCTGCAATGTATGATTGCCCCATAACAATTAAGAACAAAATTGAAGAAAAACGAAAACTGCGAAGGCAATGGCAAAGACTTAGAAACCCGGAAAATAAACGCTTACTCAATGCTGCAACTAGGGAGCTAACAGAACTTCTTAATAAAAATAAAAATGCATGTATTGAAACATTTCTCAAAGACCTCACCCCCACAGAAACTACAGACTACTCCCTCTGGAAGGCAACAAAGAAGATAAAACAATGCAAAAAAGCTACCCCACCAATCAGAACTTCACAAGGCACCTGGGCAAGAAGCAACCCAGACAAAGCTCGAGCTTTTGCAGAACATTTAACGGAAGTGTTTCAGCCGCATTTTACAGACAATGAACCAGAAGAAGAAAATGAACTCCTCCAAACTCTAGAAGAACCTTATCAGCTTGAACCACCAATTGAGCGCTTTAAAACCGCGGAAATTCAAGAAGTCATAAATTCCCTAAATTCTAAGAAAGCACCGGGTTATGACTTGATCACCGCGAAAACTCTAAAAGAACTGCCTAACATTGGAATAAGGTACATTACTCAACTATTTAACGCAGTACTACGCACTGGATATTTCCCGGCGCAGTGGAAGGTGGCTCAGATCATCCTTATCTTAAAACCAGGAAAACCTTCTGCAGAATTAAAATCTTACAGACCAATAAGTCTCTTACCTATAATTTCCAAGGTGTTTGAAAAACTCATTCTTAAGAGACTACTTCTAATTCTTGAAAATGATGAGACAATACCAAATCACCAGTTTGGATTTAGACAAATGCACTCTACAGTGGAACAAATCCATAGAGTGGTGGAAAAAATCCATTCAACTTTCGAAGCCAAACAATATTGCTCTGCCGCTTTCCTCGACATCACTCAGGCTTTCGATAAGGTGTGGTTCACTGGTCTTCTGTACAAGCTACGTATCCTCCTTCCATTAAATTATTTCCTAATTCTAAAATCCTACCTCCATGAGAGATACTTCCTGGTAAAAGTTGAATCTGAATATACTGAACTTTCTCCAATAAAAGCAGGAGTACCTCAAGGCAGTGTACTCGGCCCGCTATTGTACTTGATATACACTGCTGATCTGCCAACTACACCAGGGGTCTTAACAGCAACTTTTGCGGACGACACCGCAATCCTAGCCTCGGATAGCGATCCCACCGCTGCCTCACTGAAACTGCAGACAAATCTCACCTCTATTGAAAAATGGCTAAAGAAATGGAGAATAAAAGCAAACGAATCCAAATCAGTCCACATAACCTTCACCACGCGTAGGGAAGATTGCCCCCCAGTGCATTTAAACAACAATCGATTACCACAACTAGAAGAAGTGAAGTACCTTGGCATGCACCTCGACAGAAGACTTACTTGGCGTAAGCACATTTTTACCAAGCGAAAGCAATTAGGCATGATTCTGTCCAAGATGTACTGGATGCTGGGACGGAAATCTAAACTTAGTCTGGATAACAAACTGCTTGTATATAAAGTAATATTAAAACCAGTCTGGTCTTATGGGATCCAGCTGTGGGGCACAGCTTCCAATTCAAATATCGACATATTGGAGCGATTCCAGTCTAAAGTGCTGCGTATGATAACGGATGCGCAATGGTTCGTACCCAACACTGTTATCAGAAGGGATCTCCAAATTCCAACAGTGAAGGAAGAAATACTCCGATATAGCTTGCAATATAGAGATCGGCTCACGGTCCATCCCAATGAATTAGCAGTAAACCTAATGAATCAGCCTAACAACAATAGGCGGTTAAAAAGACATGTGCCAAACGATTTAATAACCAGATTTTGAATGTAATTTAGATAGTGTAGTTTAAGTTAGTTTATAAGTCTTAGATTGTAAGTTTTTAACCCCTAAGTCACAAGAAGCTTAAAAGCTGAATTGTTACTGAAGCTTGCTAATGAGCATTCTTCTACATGTCAATCCATACCACCACACCATTTACTTAATGTACTTGTACAAAATGTAAATAAACATGGGACGCTAAATAAAAAAAAAAAAAAAAAAAAAAAAAATTGTGATTGTGGCTGAAACAATAAATAAGTTTCGCTTTTAGGTAACGATTACTTCCGAGACTTATTGTTGCAAGCAAGAGATTACCGAATTGGGATCTGCAGGAGATGATAAATTACCCACACGGTTTGCAAATACATTAGCAGGACGCAGGTGCGCAACAACCTGAAAGCAGATTTGCTCACTATTTAAATATTTCAAAATAGATATGCAGGTTATGTACGACAAATTTATGTAAATATTTCATTCTATCGATTGACGGAACACCCGTTATGCAGGTAACGTGCGGCTACAATTTTCAGCTGAATAATTTCCAACCTCTTCAAATTGATCTGAACTGAGTGGCAGAAATAAATAATGTAGTGATTCCGTGAAAATCGTTTGTGATTAACATTATCGATTGTTTCCTGATTAGTCAAGCCTAGCAATGTATTTCAATTTCAGGAAAGCCGTAGTAAACACGCAGGTTTTACAACATACAGGCATTAATCAATAATTAGTACAAGTACAATACATAAACCAAAAGCCGAGCTATATTTTTTCATCGTCGCTATAAATACACTAATCATGGCGATTGAAATGGAATACTACCACTATTCAGGCCGCGACCAAGTAATTTACATGATAAAAGTATTGACTACACCGACTATTTTTCTAAATTATTCATGCATTTTACTACTTGATAATGTCAAATTGCATGTTCTATACTATCGCAGGTTAGATATAACGTTAGAATAATTGCAAGTCATACTGATTCACCAGAGAATTGCTAGAAAGTTGAACTAATTATTATTTTTAGTGAGATGTACAAGTATGTATGGCATTAATATTTTTAAGTGAAATTAAAATGTTATTCTCATTCATATTCAAATACAGCTCTACCGTCTTCTTTTACTTCCTGTCCGCTCCGGATGTCAGCAACCATCTTGGCTATGATAACTTTATTGACCTCTGCCCTGAATAACTGTGTTGTATTCGTAGTCATGGAAAACCATGTTCTTAGGTTTTTAAGCCACGATATTCTCCTTCTTTCAGGACCTCTTTTACTTTGTAGTTTTCCATGTAGTATAATCTATAGAAGTTGGAACCTGCTTTCGTTTCTCATGATGTGTTCGAAGTACTGGAGTTTTCTTGTTTTTATTGTAATCAGTATTTCTTTCTTTTTCCCTTCTTTGTAGAATTTCATCATTCGTGACAGTATCAATATCCTGTGGTAGAGCCACATTTGAAATGCTTTTAATCGTTTTTCTGTTGTATTCGTCAATGTCCATGACTCTGCTCCATAAGAAAGAACAGAAAACACGAACCACCTCTGAAATCTCCATGAAATAATTGCCAAATCGTGGCTTTTGAAAATAGCACTCATTTTTTTTAACACAGCTCTGGATTTCAATACGGATCTTTATTTCCTGTGGGTGATCCCACTGGTCAGTAATGGTGGTACCGAGGTATATATACTTTTTCACTTGTTCAACGGGTTTTTAATTTATCATAAGATGATATCTAGGAATGTTGTTTTTACTAATGATCATTACTTTTGTTTTATTTATATTAATATCTAGACCCTGTCTCTGTCTACTCTCTGTCACTCTATTTAGTAGTAACTGTAAGGCCTCTAGATCATCAACAAAAATAACCGTTTTTTCTGCATATCAAATGTTGATTTATCTTTCTCCATTTAAAATAACTCCTTCTTTATTTTCCAAGGCTTTCTTAAAAATGTATTCCGAATAGATGAACAACAAATGTCTGACGTCTCTTAAGGTATGTATCTCTTCTATGTGCTTTCCTTCCAGTTTGATTGATACTAATTGGTTCCAATATAAGTTTATTATTACCCGTCCATCTACGTCGTCTAGCCCGATGTTTCTTAAAATATCTATTATCGTCTGCTGTTAGACTCTATCAAAAGCCTTTTCATAGTCTATAAAACAGGCGTAAACATCACAGCTCACATTCTTACATAGTTGAACTAGTATTTGGATGCTGCGTAAGGCTTCTAGTGTTCCGACTGCATTTCTGAACCCAAATTGTGTGGATAATATTCTTTCTTCACATAGTATCTATTTTTAGTGGATTAACTTGAGGAACAGTTTTAAGAGATGGCTCATGAGGCTCATTATACTGAATTCGTTGCACTTTTTAGTTTCCGACCTTTTAAACAATAAAATGAATTCGGATTTAAGCCATTCTGGAAAGATTTCAACCGTTTTCTTCGTCTAGGAGCTTCAGAAGCTCTGTATGTTGTCTGGACCAAATGCTTTACATTCTCTTATAGTTTTAATTGCATTTTGTACTTTTTCTACTAGTATGCTTGGGCCGGTTTCACAGTTTGCCTGGAAAAATGTTAATGTATTATCGTATTATCGTTGTTCTATATAGCTTTTCCACGTTTTTTATATTTCATCTTTATTGACAATGATTTTTTCACCTTCGTTCACTATTTTGTTCACAGTCCACGTCTTATATTTTCCAGTCATCTCGTTGATTTTTCTATATATGTTGAAACTATCATGTCCTGATTGCAAAGCTTATATTTCAGTACATTTTTCTTTTGCTGCTTCTTCTTTAGCTTTTCTTATTTCCTCTTGATAATTTTATTGGTGCTTTTATATTCTTCGAGACGGCTTTCGCACATCGTTTAGAGAATTTCGTTGGTCATCCATAACTTTTCCTTTTTAGTATCTGGTTTCAAGGGTTTCTTTATGATATTTTCCACAGTGGAATTTTATCTGTGTGCAAATTATCTGTGTACATAGAAAATACTACATACATGTTTTTGTTAATGAAAGCGGTTCACATGTGTATTTAATTTAAGTCACTGATTTAGAATTGAACATAGCCTTTCTTTTAATTGTAAAAATTTGCCTCGTCTCAATAAATTCACCTCGGTTTTGAAACAAGCGGAGGTTACACTACAATTTATTAAACTAATCGTTGCAGATGATTTTATTTTTATCAAAAACATGAAATTTATTTTTTAATGCTTCTAGATATTGGCTAGCTGCTCAATTTTCTAAGCTTAACCTTTGACAGTAAAAAGATGCATAGTCTTTGTGAGTTGAGTATGTGGAAATACCTTGCAGGTTTTTGAAGGATCGAATGAGTGCTTTTCATATATCTAATGTATTTTCATAGTCGAAACGAAACAGAATAAGATGTCGACCGGTGTCGTTTGATTAACAGAAAAAAGTTTATATAGGTAATTATACTCAATAAGAATTATCTTTCACTCGTTCGTGATATCTCATATTTTTATTTTCACGTCAAAAATAAACGCTCGTTTCACCTATTCAACACAGCAAAACTTAATGATTGGTTCTTCCGGGTTATGCCGTGGCCGTCGATTTAAACTGAATGAGCAGCGAAACGTCAAGTTTACATCGGCGACCACGGTATAACCCGGAAGAACCTACCATTATGGACAACGGCCGTGAAAGACTGCATTAAACAGTAATTTTTTTTATAACTTTTTCGATATAACTAGTGGCCATAATTGACCATGATCGCATTACGTTTGGAATGAGAAATTTTTAAAAACTAATGAATCCAACTATCTAACCTTAATATCAAACGTCATTCAATCCTCACAACTGGCATTTCTAGTTGTCAAAATTATTACAGTTCCCTATAATTTATTATTATTAGTGAAATATAGTGCTACCCAACATTAAAGTAAGCTACCTGTATGTCTACCGGGATCACATATATAGGAATATGGCCATCCGATAGTTGTGGTTAAATACTGGAACTATCTACATGCAACTGCATGTTACTGCTTATATGCATATATATATAGTTAACTTTGCAATAGTCGATAGTCTGCTTGGTATGAAATGGATTTTTATCAAATTACAGTTCAAATGGGATCCAAATGGCAGAGTTAGCTTTAGAAGAATATAAATTGTTGTAGATAAGGTACCTAATCTTTGTGGCAACTTTACGAAAAAATTTTATTGAAATTCAAAGTTCTCGCGATATACCTACCGAATTTCATTACATTTGCATCACAAACTTTGAATATTAAAAATTAACGTACACAACCGCTTACTTTTTAACTATAATAAGCAATTTCAATTATAACAACAAACAAATTACACCCCCCAAACTGCACATAATTCCACCCTTCTTCGTAATTCTTGGTAATCCTGTTTATTTTTTTAAATTTCTGAATGTGAAAACTAATTTTTGTATGAAAATAAATTAGACTGCGTGTATCTCTATAATTTTTATTTAGAATATTTTAATTTTAATGACATTTTCGCATAAATTTAACAGAAGGACCACATGATTTATATTCTCCTTAAACTAACTCTGCCAACTGAATCCCATCTTAACTGTAATTTGGTAAAAATCCATTTTATGTCAAGCAGGCCTAGACTTCATCAAACTACAGTCGTACTAAAAAAATATTCATTACACTAATTGCAAAGTGAATCCGAGGAAACACTGTATACAGCAATGAAAATCGGTTCTGTTATATTTTGAGCCACTGCCTTTTCGTTCTGAATAATATTATGTCGCTATCAATGTCTACATTTTAGACTAGAAACACCTTTTTAAATAGTTTTCATATTGTATCTATAATTGCAGGCTTTGATGAAGGTGTAGATTTTCCTTGCATATCTAATGCTTACTGGCAGTTTTTACCTGGCAGTACTTGCGTTTTATGATTTCAAACATCATATCTATGCTTAAAATAAAGCTAAATATTTTAATTAATAATCAACACAATGATAAAACAGACAAACACATGTTCATCTAGGCTTTCGATTAATAAAAAATTTATTCATAAATAACAATAAAACAAAATCGATTAATTATACATTGTGATTTACTAAGAATTGGGGAAAATTAGGAAAGTGATCAATTTTGTAAAGCAATTTAAATATATTTCGAAATCTTACATAGATTAGATAGAATAATAATATTTTCGCAACTGTAAAACCCAAAGAAATTCATTAAAATTGCTTAAAGCTGATTGCTATCACCTCGATAAAAGATGTCGTAATTTTAATTTTTTTCTGCAGTTCGTATTTTACGAATGTTAATGGAAAGATGGGCACTTTAAGGTGTTTCCTGAAAATGGCTACTCCTAACCTAAAAATCTATTTTTTTCACGTCTGGGAAAAAACAAGGTTTCTACGATACAAAAATCGTGACAGAAATAATTAATTATTCCCTAGAGGAGAGAAATAGTTTTCATTATGACTGAAACAACAATTATGTCAAATTCGAGGTTAGCAGGCTAGGTTTTGTGTCAGCCTGTGTCAAAACTGATGCAAAACTTAACCCGTTAACCTCGAAGTTGACATAGACTTACAGTGCCACCAACTTTAAAATTAAAAAATTTCAATAAATTACGTTAAAAAACACAGGTTTGTAGTTTTAAATCTTCATGCAACGTGAAAAAAATAGTATATGCAGTTCGGAGAAACTGCTATTTTGCTTCAGTACTATGTGACTTTCGGGCTTTGCTTTCGAGTCACAAATTGCACCTCAGTAAAATAAGGCTTTTATCTCCCTTATTGGATAATCTGTTATTATAGTACTTAACCAAGCCATTTCGAAAACCAATATTGAATCTTAGCAAGATTAACTTCTGCTGCAATATTAAATATCCGATATACAAGGTTCACCATTTTCACTTTTGTGCAGACCAATACGTGGTTTGAAATTTAAACTGAATAAAAATATTTTTTATCCACTTCTACATATTGAAATGATCGATCAAACTCTTCTTCTACTACCCTTGAGTAATGTGCACTTTTGATCAAATCAGCGATTTATGTTTAGAGCTTCTCAAGAATTGTGTTCGGCGTAGACTATGCTAACATTGGAATTTTATTTGCTTAAGGATGCCTAGGAAATTGATTTTCATACTTTTTATTTGTTCAATAAACAACACACTTATTTCATACAAAAGCAGAATTTACATATTTCAACACATTTTTTCCATAAGAATACATTGAGTGCATATTTTAACATGCTTTGAAATAGTCTGAAAATAACACTTGGTACTTCAGTTCAAAAACAGTATTGGATACTCAGAAGTAGTTATTTGTCAATAATATGAAATGAATTGCTGTTGAATGGATCGAGTAGCTCGACGGTAAAGTTGCCGGTTCGAAGCCAGGGTAGGAGGGTTCTTGGCTTAGATTATATTTCTGTACAAGATCAGAAGCCTGGCAGCACCAATGACTTACCACGACACAGAACAAATTTACAAGCAACACTCCTAGATCGAAGGAACATGAATTTGAATCTGAATAATATAACCTTTAGGAGGAAAAACAGTCAGAAATGAGGAAGCACACGTGCACATGTACAGGGTGAGCGAAACTCTATGTCTCAGTTCTATTATAAGAAAATGAAAAACGATTAAAAAAATCTGAAAAGAGGTTCTTATATGGGATTGAGTAAGGTCCATTTTAAGTCATAATTGCATATTTTTCCATATTTGGAAACTAAAGTAATGACGTCATCAAATTTGTTTTTCCCGCAAACATACCTATATTTTGGCATATTTACAAAGAGCTAATTTTTCTGAACACATTTTGTGGAGAACATAATTTGCTATCTTCTTTCGTTAGAAAATTATAAGCAAATTTGTAAAAAAAAATTATCAAAAATTCCCAATTGTCACGATTTAAACAAGCGTTGGAAACAAATAGCAAAGGAAACGATAATGAAAGATATACACAGGGTGAGTCTTTCGTACGAGAAAGCTCGATTGCGCTTATCCATTAAAGATATCGCAATGAAATAAATGCCATTACATACAAGAAGTCATAGTACCGTTTGTACAATTATATTACACTATACAAGGTGCACCCATTGTGCAGGGCCGCATTTACCTTACTATTTTTAAATGAAATGCGCTGTATATTTGTACATATTTAGATTTGCCCTTTCTCAAGCTTTAAAGTTCAGTTTTTGAAATTTGCTTCAGCTGTTCTGGAGTTATTTAATTTTCACTGTAAACAGTGCGCATTCAGACACTTATTCGAAAAATCATAGGACACTCATTTTTTGACATATCAAAATTTCAGGTATGTATTAGGAACTTCTAGGAGTATCATTTGGCGATGAGAATGCCTATATTAATTGTAGGATTACTTTGCTGTGACACGTTAAGTTTTAGAAATTTTTAAGCTAAAAAACTTTATCTTTTCAAACAGCACTACCCAAATTAGATTGCTTAGTTATCTTCAGCGTCTCATCTTTTACACCGCATAGGTCCTATACCAAAAATTTATAGGTCAGTATAAATTCAAAATATTTTTAAACTGCACCGTATCTCATCGACAGCTCCCAGTGTGTCACGGAAAACAAGCGTTCTTAATAAATTTTTGCTTGACATACATCACAATCACACTCGTTTTTACGTGACGTTTTTAATTTCTCGGGAAAATTAAATAAACGAAAGATGTATTGAGGGAAACTGTGAACTATAGTCAAAATTATACCCATTCGGAGTCACGTGACTTTTGTCTGTCTCTGTTCATCTTTAGTAAAATAGATGAAATGGAAGAAATTTGAAAAAAAGGCATGTCGATTCATAAAATTAATTTTAAAAATTTGACGTTTCTAATCTGTCAGATTATATTTTTCGTGTAAGTTATTGAGATAAGGGTAATAAAACCTAAAATTGTTGAGCCGAAAACTGGAAATTAAAAGAAACCATCGGACATGCGGTATAACGAGCAGTCACAACAATTAATTTGAATATTATGCGTTTTTTTTTGCTGTGTTAAAGAAAGAGATACTCCCTTATGATACGCATTCTGGTGGAAGTAAACTTTGATAATACAATCAAGAAACACATAATAGCACATTCAAGCGAAGCCTAATGTAGAAGACTATCGGGGGCTACCCTAGATTCCAACCTGACACCAACAAATTGAAAAAAAAATGTCTAGGAAGTGGAAAATTACACTAGCGATAGCTAAGCTAGCAAAACAAGTCATGGGATATAAAACCAAGAATGGTGCGTACGCCAGAGTGCTTAACTCAACAAGTCAAAGAGGAAACCACTAAACTATCACTAAGCAAGATTTAAAGGTTTGCCCGCTTAGTCGGTAATAGAATTCATATTCAACGTTCTCTTTCTTTATCTTGTCGTAAGAAGAACCAAGACTGACACTAAACACATTGCTCACTTCACCGTACAGGCACTGATTACACTGATAGCGTAAGGGGCTCCATTTTTAAATGAGGACTATGATGAGACTCCAAAATAGCTCGCAGCCACACTCTCTGATGTACAAATTCAAGACCTCAAGGAGTGCAGAGAATCAAAGCATGCATTCGCAAGTGGAAGTTTAATTTGGTACAAGAACGGCTTGGAAAGTATGGCTTTACATTTCAAGCAGCGATATACACGGTAGTTCACTGTGAGCGGCAGAACAAGGGAGCAGCTTGCAAAAAATTACTCATAGTCAGGCAGATTTGAAAGCTCTCTCGAGCTCAAAAGCTTCACCCGGACAGCTTTGGATATCTTTAGAAATGCTCACTTGACGGAGCTCACATGTCATTGTGGAATTGTGCAATAAAAAAGCCGATAAACTTGTAAGGCAGAGATCTATCGATGTCTTTAATGGTTAGAATGAAGCTAAAAATTGTCCCAGATTTTGTAACAGGATATGAGACTGCGCAGTAGCACCTATGGATGATCCACAAACATAATGGAGATCAGAGAAATAAAAAACAGCAATGCATATTGAAAGCAACGTCAAGTGAGAAACGTGTACCTGACAAGGAGCCAACATTATGGATTAGTTTTGAGAAAAATACGTAGGCAAAGTTGTCGTTCTTCCTATTTGTAGAATAGCAGAGTAGTACCCCATCACGTTCTAGGTATAGCTTGAAGCTATATAGATTAAAAATGTACAATAAATTTAAAAAGAACAGATAATTGTCGATTTAGTCAAATTTGTACTCAGTCATGATCTAACTAATCACTACCACTGATCCTCACGTGTCTGTCTAAGTAACCTTGTTCACAAGGTACTCAAACAACACGAACGAAATTATGGGTAGTTTGAAAGGGTCCATGACCCACCAGGTAATATAATTACTACAAAAATTCTTGTTTGATTTCATAGGATGTAGGGCACATAAAGGCAAAAGCTCATAGGTGTTTTAACTTGAAATAAGATGTAAAACAGAAATTTGTTTTTAATATTGATAATTCAAACAATATCCATAGTTAATAATTTACCCATTATGTTTTGTATCCTAGTATTATAATCTTGTCTTTTTCTTCGTTGGTTATTATTTCTGTATGCCTTATTTGAGGTGAAGGGAAACTCGATGTACGTTAAGCGAACACATAGCATATACTCATATTATCCGATTTGCTTCTATATATTGGTTTAAGTAAGCTCTAGCTACTATAGATAAAGGTATAAACGTGCACAAACTACAAGTTCTGTAGAAGATATCCAAAAAAAGAAAATTGTCTTTAGATGTTAAGGACACTGACATGAAGGCCCACCAAGGCTATAGCTTGGGGTATAGAAGTAAACCTAGAGGACGTTCGCTGAGACGACAAATATACAGACATTCTGACCTGGAACACGAAAGACCATCAGATACGTACATCCGACGGTAAAAATTCTAGAATTATGACTTGGAGAACGAGATAAACCAATATATTGTTTTGCGCCTGGGGAAAATCCTGCAACCACAGTCATTCATTGGTGTCCGAGGTGGAATAGACCAACACACTTCAGCAGACCAAAATCTTCATTATTACTCTAGTTAAAACAGATTAAGTAACTATACAAAAGAAAATAATTCTACTGCAATTACACGCGTATAACACTTGAGAATTTCTTCTAATCTTTGAAGTTGTCGAAAACAACAAAACAATGATTATAATTAGCGCCCACGCAAGGGTCGGTGGAGTGCCAAGGACCCTGTCCTTTCCAGATGTTGACCGGGACTGCAAAAAAGGACCGACGGTGTCGCGTATTTACAAGTCGCGGCAATAAATGGAACTAAAATATTGCTCGTTCTACTGATCATGGGCGCGAAAAATGACACAAAACTAACGCTAGATTTAAATTTTCTAAACATTTTTGCCAAAACTGTTAAATAGTTTTGCGTATATTACATGATCATGCGGTTTAAAATCTTCCGATGTACAGTAGAGAACAGAGACGATTTATAGAATAATAATATTCAAAATTAAAGTAATGGACAGACTTATTCATGCTGCCATGCTTCATAAAAGTATTATTGGCTACGCCGCCTACTTATTGTAATATTAGTAATAATTTTTTAAATAAATATGATACACATGCATCTTATTGAAAAGTCACTTAAACAGTCTACATAATTTAATATTATTTTAAACTAATTTGTGTGAAAGCACCTACACTTGTTTATTTATGAACGAATCCCTTATTCTTTCTAACAAACTCCATTTGGACACAGCCAACCCTATGTTGTTAGTAACTTCTACCCATACCTTGTTACGGTAACGCATTGGACCTTCTACTCCAACAATTTTCTTAGAGTTCCAGAACCCTCAGCTGCAAATAGCACGTTCTACGAGTTTACGCGTTGGTTTTCGCTCTAGTTCCGATTCCACTTCGGCGAAGTTGCAGGAAATACATTTTTGCGCCATTATCAATATTAAATTGAAGGTGCGGGGCAGCAAGGAAATCACATTGTCGGCCTTACCAGCATAATTTATAATTAACCTGCTACAGGCCCATCCGATTGCAGTTTTCCATGCCCGCTTACGAATTCGTATCTGATTGAAAATTGAAGGCCGAGGGCGCAAGACTCCCGCACGCGGTTATTTCCAAACAAGCAAGTACAGAACACAACTGATAAGGTGAAATGTGCTAATAATGGATAACCCACTTAAGGTGCGGATTTCGGCATTCCGATTTCGATTAGCGCCAAATAAACAGCGCTCCGGATTCGGAAGCGGATGCTCCGTTATCAATAATACATGGCGACTTCATTTCTGAAACTAATTCCTAAAGCACATAAAGCATTATTTTATCCGGATGGAGACCAGTGCGGTTTCATAATATATGGATCTACAGGACTGAGAGCTTGTACTCTCGGTCCGGTGTCTGCGAAATATTTTACGAGGCGCTTCGGCGCCCGAAAATAGCCCTTAAGAAGTCGCGGCCCTAGATGCAATTTTGGAAACGAGTCTGCATTATTTGCATATTACCGGTTTACCGCCGGGATAATATATATCCAATTTAATATCGTCAGATGTTTGTTTAAGATGTACAATCAGCTGTACTTTGACCAAGCTTTGAATAATTCCCTAAGATTCCTTACACTTGTTAGGCTGCGATTCAGGCACTCGCCCGCGAGCTTCCGCTAGTTTTTGTTCGTTAGCAACTGAAAATGAGCGCGCGAAAATTAACATAATGTTTTTCGTTTCCAAGCACGAGATTCTATTAAGCTCGGACCGATGTAGATGTAATTAAAAATGCGCATTTCTGAAACTTTTTAAGAGTAAAAAAGTTAGTCTAATTTAAACTTCGCGCAAGTTTAATTATTTTTTCCATGTAAGCGTTTGCTGTTTAAAATGCGATTTATTTTTTCCATGCACCGGAACGTGCGCATCGAGTGTTTTTCGAACTCGTTAGCGGATTTAAACGATTCGCGCTCAGGGCTAAATAATTAATTGAAGTATTTGTGATTTCGGGATCCTCATGGCCAAATTTAATAAAAGCGGACTTGATGTTATTTTACACGTTTTGCACTGCAACCACTCGCTTCAACCGAGCTGCGAACCATGTAGAATTAAAATTCAATTGGTGGCAGCTACTTTCAGGGTCGAATAATTCACTAGATCGGTTTTTCTGAATTGTACTTGTACATATACAGACAGTTACTGTTATCATTCAGTTATTACTCTTTCTTTTGAAGAAAACATTTTTTTTACTTTCAAGCTCTGCTATTTTCATTGTATTGTAGATGTGAATTTGGAACGTATTTTTTATAGGTAGTAATACATTTTTAAAGGAAGCAATAAAACAGGTCAAGTAATTTTGATAGAATAGCAATAATAGTGTTTATTTCGTATAAAAAACAGTACTTGTCAAATAAACAAAACGTTATAATTTGTAGTAACAAAGCTACCAGTGATCACTCTTAACAGACATAAAAAAATGCTCTGCATAAGAATTGCATACAACGTTCCTGATTAATTAATTAATGTGTTAACTGTATTGTTGTTGCATACATTTTTTAGGTACAGCTACATCATTTTTACTTCCCTCGCCTAAAAGACGAAGGAAGTATTGTAATCGCGAAAAAATCATATTCCGTGATTTCTTCAGATCTTTACGTTTCAGGATCTTTAGATGACGAAAAACAGGTTTTCTCAATTCCGTCTGTCTGTCTGTCTGGTGGCGGTACAACTCAAAAATTATTTGTTAGAGGATGCCGATATTTTGCATGCAGATTATATGTTTACCTGGTATGAAACCGGGGAAATTTCAGACATATATATACAGGGTAAGCACCTTAAAAAATAAGTTGTGTTTGTTTTTGCGCTAACTTTGAAATAGATGGAAGTAATAATTTTCACATAGGTCAGGCTTTACACTTGCCGAAAATAGGACTGAACAGATACAGGATAATGTCACAATAGAGTCGAAACGTTTCAACAATAAGACCGTTCCGTTAAATGGAGGGGGGCGCCGCACTCATTTCAATAGGGTAGGATGGCGCAATACGACCCCTGTGGAATACAATATTTTTAATTTTCAAATAGATTTAATTCACGCGAGGGAAGTTCCGTGTAAACCCATTGACACTTTTGAAATTTAACTTAGCAATAAATACAAGTAATAATTTGTACATAGCACAGGCTTTATTCTTACCAAAATATGGCCCAAATAAATACAGAATAAATGCTGTACGATACAAAAATGAGCAACAAATTAGTGCGTTACTTAATATAGCTGCAACGCAGAACTTCGAAGGGTCGGTAAGCCGTAGCTCAGGTAGAAGTAGCCGGTTCCAATGCAATATCCCACAAAACGTTGGGACTACATACGCGATCCGCCTGGCGTTCGAATTCGACCACCGGTACGTACGTTTTTTTATTTGAAAATTTATTTAATTTATTAGAAACGTAAAGCCATTTTTACTCCTAACTTAATTTGATTTTTAAAATTATTTAGTGTCACAATGTCGACAAGGGAAGTTCTGGGTAAATCCTTTTACAGATTTCTTTTAAAAGAAAGAATTTTTTCAGTTTTTACAAACCAAGCAAGAAATGAAACTCTCAAGAGGAATAGATTTATAAATAGGTGTTATCATGAGCAATTTGTCTAGTAGATAAATTTTGTATGCCTGTTCAAAAAGCGATATGTGTAAATAACAATATAATTTTAAGATAAAAACAAGCATATTGCAACATGAAATCCAATTTGAAGCCAAATCAAACCCTCGTGACTACATGGGATAATTTGAGGGTCGGTTAGCTGAGGAGTGAAGACGACGTGCTGGTTTTTACAAAATGTTAAAATCGTTTATCAATACAAACAGAACTCGAATAAATCAGCTTAATCTGAAATGTAATAAAATATGTTAACCAAGTAAGGTTTCAGTAACAAAAACGCACATAATCATTGTCGTATGCATAATATTCAATAATATGGCACATAATTACAAATGCTTAGTAAGCCAGGTGTACCCAAAAAACATATCTATATAAATAAAAATCAATTGCCGCATGTATGTTACATCATCACTGGAGAACAGCTCGACCGATTTGGCTCATTTTTTTTGTTGTGTTCGTTTGTCAGGACAAGGTTTGTATGAAAAAAAATGTTCAGAAAATCCACTGGAAAAGTCGGGAAATTCGGAAAATCAAAAAGATGATTTTGTATGGTATTTTTGTATGGGATTTCGTTTCTGAATTGCTTTTCGAAGAGAAAAAATTATTTTTAAGCCCAAAACGGTGGACATGACATAAAATTAAAACTTTATAGTTGTGAAACGGGGTTTCAGAGACAAATTATTTTTGGGCAGAACAATGTTTGCCGGGTCAACTAGTATAGAATTTAATAGTCACTTATAATACGATGAGTACTCAAAGTTATGTCGATTATTTTTGAGGTAGTAGGTATCACGCAAGTCCATTGCGTTTGGATACAACTAGGAGTCAGACGCAATAGACATGAATGATATTACCCCAAAAATTGTCTACGTAACTTTGACTACGAATAGTATTCGGAGGACTATTCAGTGAACCAAACCCATTTCCCACATTAAAAAGACGCAACACTTAGTGACACATGTTAAAATAAAATTTGTGTAAACGTCTTCCATAAATATTTTAGTTGGTTCAAAATAGTCAATTGAGTACTAGTACAATAGTCATTTGTAATTTGGTACTAGTACAATAGTAACTACAAATCATTTTGGTGGGCTATGAAATGCAAAATCTGACGTTTACACTGGTTCACGTTTGATAGATGACAGGCGAACTGAATAGTCAAACATATCGATACAACGATAATTACGTTAATCCAAATCTAATTCAATTCAAACCCTAAACGTTTGACGCAGCAATTAAAAGCCATCAAATAAAAAACATAGCTACGTGCAATGCAGAACTCCCTGGACAGCTTTCTACTTCCTTCTGACAGCAACAGCGCCCTAGCTCTCAGGAAAAATTACTACCTCTTAACACTCAGCAAAGCCCACGCCAAAATTGGCCAAGTGCGCATCTCAAACGAGACAAAGTGCAACTTATAGAACGACTCAAGCATCCCGTTACGGAAACATGGCCGGGATAAAGCGAAACGTTTCGGTATGGAATTATGTACGGATTAAAACAGCTAAAAATACTGTGACACATTAAACCAATTCCGAAAAAATAAGTAAGCAAGCTCAAATGACCACATGCAACTTAAAACGCTGCCTTTCTCACCGCCCTACACTTACTGAATTATTATTTTAAAATTCCCAGGGTTCGCTGGCTTAATCAGTCGGTGAGCTATGAGATTCTCTTTACATCATCAGAGTGGCTATGTGCTAGCTAATATTGTTAAGACCAGCCCGTGGACACCTGAAATTCTGTACTTACAAATGTAGACACCAATGGTAATAAAAAACCCAATAGCTTACAATTAATACATATATTCTGTAAGAGAATAAACAAGACACAAATACACAACAGATACACGAAACAATGGCGCACGGTGCCTAAGAAAATATCTTAATTAAACGCTTCATATTGAGTTCATAGTGAAAGCGCAAAGTTCACCAAAGCGAAATGTGCGATGGTTAAGTTCAAACTAATAAGCCGCACCCGCAGTTCTCCTTTCTTAATCGCACTTCCATTAATAAGCGCGCAATCTGCCGGATCAGCATATGACGTGTTACTTCACCGGGGATTTCCCTTTCTAGAGCCGCAACACCTTGCCGGCCGTTATGCAATTATTTGTGCTAATAATTGCAAACAGCGTTCTTGTTTCGCTGTGCGATTACAAGCGTAACTAACCTGGTTTCTACAGCAATTGTAGCTTCCTGCATATCAGACTGGTTTGCTGCAGTCTGGGTTCGGTGCTGATTCAATGGGACAGCTTGCACCTGGGGCCGAGTCAACGGTGCAATGCTTTTGTGGCTTGCACGTACAGCACTGTACAACCCTTTCTAAAGGTCGATTCGCTCTAACTTTAACTGTATAGCGCACTAAGTGCTACGCTATGTTCACACCCTGTTTTCGGACTAGCGCGACCATTTTATCTCGAGGGTCTTGGCGCGAATCCTTTTTGAAGGCTCTGCTTGGATATAGCTCTGCTGTCGATTATTTCCCGAACTAACACGCACTATCAAATCATTATTTCACGTAATCTCGGCGCGTTACACTCTATAGTCCGTGACTGCACACATGGCGGTTTTCCCTCATAATGTGGTTCAACGTAACTAGTATATAATTAATACATACTGCTGGGGCTTAGCACTGATTGGTATATAATGAGAGGTAACAAATACGTAAATATAGGTGGCACGAGTTGACCCGTTTCAAACTTACCCCTAACGGTCGAAATCGAACTAACAAAACGCAGCGTGTATGCGTTGCAGAGCTAGACAAATACTTTTTTCTACACCTTGTTTCGAAAGTATGCTTTTGCTCCCTGAAATTAGGGCCCAAAGTAGGCAATGTCCTCCCTAGGGAGAAAAATAAATTCTTAGGGAGAAAAAATTAATTTTTTCTCCCTAGGGAGCAAAATATAAATTTTTCTCCCCAGCGAGCAATATAAAATTTTCTCCAAATAAAATTGATAACAAAATCAGAATTTATTTATTAACATTAAGTGTACAATTAATAAGATTACTAAAAATGATCTCAGATGATACAGATTCAATAACATACTGGATCTTGATAAACGAAATTTATAACGAAATCCAAAATAATAAATCATAGAAATGATTTTAAAAGTGAGTCGTAGAAAAAATTATATGTATTACTCTGGAGTAAAGTGTTATCACCTCCCTCAGATTATTATTTCTTTATAAAAATAATCTGCGGGAGGCAATCTTACACTTTCCTCCCTAGTAATACAAATAACTATTTTGCACTACTAGTCTCAGAACGCACCGTTATTGGTCTATCTTTAGGTCGTGAATTTGATTTTCTCCACCAAGGGAGAGAAAGTAAAATAAACAATTTTCGCCGTGGTAACTAATAAATTGCTAAGTTACCAAATATGACTATTTAAATTTTGACCTTTTAAAGAGCTGTATTGTCAGGTTAACAGTTACAATATTTTCGAAATTTGTTGGGAATTTAGGTATTAAGCCGTTTGGTAGTGCAAAAAATAGTATATACACCACGGTAGCGAATCGTCTTATAACCTTCGCGGCTTAGATACTTCGCGCTGCGCGCTCAGTATCTAATATGCGCTCAGGTTATAATACTGCGCTTCGCTACCTTGATGTATAATATACTATTAAAAATTAATTAATTGCCAAGTACCAATTACCGCCCAATGAAGTAATTAAATTACTAGTTTTTCAATTCCTCAAAGGAAATAGCAATTCAATTATCAAATACTGGGTAATTGTAATTACACAACATAAATTACTTTTTTCAATTTCTTTGTTGTCGTGTATTTGTATTTATTAATATTTAGATAGCCCTGTGCTAATACATCGTTAGAAACAAGAAAATCGAAATTAATATATAATTATTAGGAACGAATATCTATTGCATAATGAAACTATTGGTTGTCAATTGTTATGGAGAAATTATACGTTTACCGTACTTACTGTACTTACCGCAGACATATATTTCGCATGATTTCGGAAGCTTTCACGGCCATGTCATTAAGTAACAAGTAACAAGGGAGTGGACCGTGTCACTATTGAGGTCGCTCTACGTTTCGCCCACTTTTGTAAATTGTCGTCGTTCTCCTTCCGATCTTTAGAAGAGTTTCACTTCTGGCGTGGTTCACACGTTGAGTTACTGTGCTGGTTTGCTTTTCCTCCTGATAAAGCTCCTTACGAAAGTGGGCGAAACGTTGAATTCTTCGACCTCAATAATAACACGGTCCAATCCCGGAAGTCGTTTGTTACTTAACATATTTCATCTTACACAATCATTATTAGTAAGCTACAGTGCTACATACTGCACAGTCTAAGCTACACAATAAACAATACATGCGCATCTCACCTACAAACATACGCGCCTGAACCAAAATCGTTTTTTGGCATGCACAAAACTAGCGGATATCCGACTAATCATAAGAAATAATCGATTATCCTTATATTGCTTCAAAAATGTCATATTGCCATTTGTCCAACATGTAACTTAAGAAAGGCCTTATCTTATTTTTTGCATTTTGTAGACCTAATACTCAATCGAGCTGGGCAATTTAGTAATTGAATAACCAGAAAGTAATTCCATTACCAGGAGTAATTTCAATTATCACAAATAATTCAAATGCGTCTGAAGTAATTTAATTACCCAAAATTAATTGAGTAATTAAATTTAGTAACTAATTACTTAGAAGAAGCAATCGCCAAGTAGTTTCTAAGAAAAACGGCAATTGCCAATTACAATTACAGAAAAGTAATTCAATTCCAAGACAAATCTACAGAAAGTAAATTAATTAGAAATTTAATTACATAGTAATTAATTACTGCCAGCTTTGATGTGTTGGCAGATATTGGGATCAAATTCTTGAAAATTACTAGTGACTCGCGAATACAAAAAAACGCATTCTAAGCGACAAAACCGGACAAAATCAGAACGACATCGCGTACCTTTGAAAAATTTCGCCAAAGAATCTAGCTAGAAATACGTCGGTTTTTGCCGGTAGCAAACATATATTTTTCATATTCAACCGCGTAGTTTCCTTAAGTTTGGGGAAGATGGGACCACACTTGCGTCGCGGATTGTTGCTTTCAGAAAGCAACGTTCCGTGCTGGCGAATCTAAAAGTAACTCGTAAGCGTAAATGCTTGAAATGCAGGCGCAATAAGCAACATCCAAAAGAGAGTACAAAAAGAAAATTGTGATGAAACTAGAGAATTACTTAATGACGTCTCAATATTTTTGGACAAAAAAAGTTTCTACGGATATAAATTTAATGTAATAACGTCTCAAGTTATTTGCTACTTTCTCTCTATATATAATAGTCATAGACTGTGTATTATAAATCCCAAATTTCTACGTTTATTTACAATACCCTAGCCATTAATTTCTAAATTAATTGAATCTGCAAATTTGAAACGACCAGTGCTTGAAACGATGAGGAACTAGTTTGGAGTTAGTAAAAATTAATGCGATCATAAAGTATCATAAGACATTCATTATAAAAAGCAGGTTGCAAACATTGAAAATGAAACCTGGATTCCTCGCCTGTCAACGTTAGTCCAATTTTTAAGGAGTGATGGCAGGTTAAAAGTAAGATTTAGAGGCATAGGTAACAATTCAAATATAATTGATAAGAAGCCCTTCCTTCTTGGAAAATATCTGCCGTTTCTATATACTTTCTCAGTTCCCAGTAACATGACAAATGTCTAGCGCTAACCCCTTCTAATATCTCCCCAATGGTTGAGAATTAAACCAACGTTTACAAAAACTATTTTTGATCCTTATGACGAGCCCAATACAATCCCTGATTTTGACCATCTCAGGACCACCCAGTTTAACCAGTTTCTATTTACATGGCTTTTTAATTGTTAATTAGGCTTAAACGTTGTAATTTAGTATAGTTGAATGCGTGCGAGTTGGGCCCTGTACCGTGCGCGAATTATGAAGCGGTGTTGACGGTAAATTACAGTTTAGTGAGTAATCAGCGGGCCTTGCTCCAAGCTGTATGTTTTTAATCGACGAAATGAATATCGCCAGGCCACGAGCTCGATAGAAGCGGCTGAAAGCCATGCAGTCAATAGTAGCTGCCTATAAGCGTTAGTAGGTACCAGAAGTCAACTTTCATACTTCAATAAACGCCATTTTTATTATATATTTCGTGCAACAACCCAAATGTGGTTTTATGACGCACCGAAGATTTTGTGAAATCTTAGCAGCACCAGAGTTAGCAGTCAGGGTATGCCCTTGCACCATGCATGATAAACATCCACGCACCGCATCGTTCACGGTTTAGCAAAGTAATCCAGAGCGAGCCCAATGCGATGGTACGTCGCAGTTTTCATACCCCGGTTTTCAGGCTTTTGGGGTTTGTGTCCTGGAAATTATTCCAAACTTCCTGTTTCTTGATTTACATTATCTTTGAAATCTTTGACAATTACTGCGTTTGTTGGACTGCCTACGTTTATACTTTAAATTTTCATAATGTAGGATATCTGTGAACATTTAATTTGATTGATTTTCGATTTGCAATTGGTATCTTTTTAGTCGTAACGTCAGAACGTTCTTTAGTTATAAGATTACACCACAAAAAACTTGGACATGGTCATTAAGACGACAATTACTCCAGAACTTTCCGCAATAGTAATCAGATCTATAGGCGATGTATGTTGTTATCCTTGTGGGTTGATTAACATTTTTATTTAAACCAAGGGATCCCAACACCTGTATATAAACTGTGGCGCTATGGTCAAGGTATAAAAACTCAATATACCGGTCTTTCAAGCAAATCACGCAATGATAGTTTTCGAGTTCATCGGGAAACTGTTTGTAGTCCTTTTAGTCAGGATTATAAACAGCACCAATTGTTAATTTTATTGATTATATAATACATAATTACATTCAAAGATATCCAAATTTTCTGCAATGCAATATGACCAACGCGATAGTAGATTGTTTTATGTAAATACCTATACCACCGCGACCAGAACTATCAATTCGTATTCTTTACCCGTATGCTTCTGTACATCTGTATGTGAATGAACTCCTAAACGGCTGAACCGATTTTGATGACATTTTTTGTGTGTGTTTGAGTGGGTCCCTGGATAGTTTAGATTCACAATTGGGCCCGGTAGGTGGCGCTGCAATCGGGTTCTAGGAAAAAAAAATTTGACGAATTTTTAAAAACTTTTTTAAGATTTCTCGCTTATCAGAACATATAACCCCAAAATTTTACTCCCCACCACACCCCAATTTTTTTTTAAATTAAAAAAAATCGAAAATTCAAATATCGAAAAAACTTTTGCTGAACCTGCTAATAGCAGGCAAACCAATGTTCGGACAGGACAACGTCTGTCGGGTCCGCTAGTAGAAACAAAATTTTTAATGCTGACTAACATCTGAACTTCAAATATTTGCGGTCAGTCACGTTTCAGATACAGTTAATATATCAATTGTTTTAAGGATAAAGGTTTATAATTCAGATATTTTAGGCAATAACGATTGTACTATTCTTATATTAATCATTAAATATGCAATAAATAAGAATATATGGTAATAGGTTAACTACTTGAATATAGATAGCAGCACTTAAAAAATAACAATATGAGACCAAAAATTTTAAAAAATTATGTGAGAAATTGTTGATTTATGTACCTGTTCATTACCAAATTGCAATATCAAACTATGTATATAATAATTGTGATTATGGTTATAGAAATATCGAAACAAATTGGCATCTTATTGTATGAAGAAAAATGTATGATAAAATGTTAATTCATTAAATGTCAATTTTATGAATTATATGCCATCAGCTTTTACAAAAATGTTAGTTTTAAAAACATTATTATTTCCTTATTTCGAGATAGCAGCTTTAATAATCTGATCGCTGATGAAAACGTTGGTTCCACTCAGCTTTCTTTAAAATTGATGTTTTGCGCTTTTACTGTACATCACCAATTCATTTCACTATGATTGGCTTGTGACTTCCTACTTTTTTCTTGTAGGCAATGCCAGCAGTCTATATCAGTCTATATCAGCCGCAGCTATATCATTAATTAATTTATGACGGTAGATGTGCATTATTAGTATTTT
This sequence comes from Agriotes lineatus, assembly GCA_940337035.1. Taxonomy (NCBI): domain Eukaryota; kingdom Metazoa; phylum Arthropoda; class Insecta; order Coleoptera; family Elateridae; genus Agriotes; species Agriotes lineatus. Next base: position 41,261,404 of record OW679194.1, read on the forward strand.
CACCAAAGAGTCGCAAACCATTCCTTCTAGAATATTATTCAATTTACAATGTGAACTGTCTTATTCGATTGGAGGCAAAACTCGATGCAATTTGAATAACATCTATATAGTAATTTTATGGCTTTGATAATAACGTTTTTGACATTTTTCCGTTCTAGCGCCTCGCACAATGTTCTGTGATAGTTTGTTACAGTATCAAATTGATTTAACGACACTCACGGCTGAGCTGGTGCCGAAAGCTAAACAAGCCCGGAAAACGTGCACACACCTTGGAAATCGCAAAAAACAGGCTAAAAGCCGCGGCTCATATACGCTCAGGGAAGGGGCGTGGTCCTAAACAGAACACCACAGGGCAAGCGTGTTGATATGTATAGGGTGTAACCAAATAAAAGGGCGCCACAAGGTTCAAGCAAGGAGACCCACACTTAACCGAACCTTGAAGGTCAAACGGAACAGGACATACTCAAATACTACTTCTGGAAACAGTAGCGCAGCGACAAGCGCGCCAACCTACCTGCAACGCTTATTTTACCACGTCCGGGTCTCACCTTACATCGATCTTGACACAGTGACTCAGTTACCCTGTAAACGAACACGCAAAAGACATAGGAAAAATCATTAGTCGTTAATCTATTGGGCCGCTTCACATGACCGAAAAACTTACAGTTGTACCGACGTGGTCGGCACGTACATCAATTTGTCACAGTGAAAGGAATAACTACTTAACGAAATAAACCCAGCTGGGAAGCGCTTTAACTCATAAAAACAAAGTACAACTCGTACAACAAAGGTTACCTTCTACCAGTAAGTGTACCTCGCCTCGACTGAACTTCGGGCGGACAATAAGTCAACTTCGATTATATTGAAATGTCAATTGGCGACAAGCACGTTTACTACATAAAGATTAAATCTGCACTTGAATGTACTATGTTTGAATGAAGTATCGGACGGCAATTAAGCAAGTTTTGATGCGATACAAAAAATGTCAGATTGCGACAAACAGGTTTGTTACACAAAAGTTAATTTGCTGTTGAACGTACTAGGCTTGCATGAAATGTCAGACGGCAATTAAGCAAGCGTTAAAGCGATACAAATGTCACCTTGCGGCAAACAGGTTTGTTATACAAAAGTTAATTACAACAAAGTGAACACTACCTTAATTGCGGGTCAACCTCAAGACGCAGCAGCGTAAGTTGGCGGGCGTCGACTGCCGCTTTGCTACTGTTGAGATGGTTCAGGTGAAGGCAACGGCGTCCAAAAGAATATCCCCAGCTTAATCGCGGGACCAGATGCGTTCTGCCCCCGTGGAAAATTGAAACATCGGTACGGCAGCTAATTAGCTCACTCGAGAGAGAATCCAACTTAAAGAGACGGATTAAAACGGGCCACAAGCCTCCGAAAGTACTGAGTGACTTAGGCCGGCACACTGGACATCACCAACACCTCTAAAGAAACACAGCAGCACACACTCGACGCTAGTCAAGAAGCGACTCTCGAAAACCAACGCTCAACAGAGCTTCACGCTCAAACTCGCCATCTTCCCGGCCGCAGGTGTAACTAATAGCAAGACAGCAACTTCGCGCGTCGACGATGAGGCCGTCTTGGTGCGAGAGGGATCGACTGATGTTTTAAAAGTTTGAAGATAGGCATTTCACTTGCTCTCATGGATTATGTTTCCGGAAAATATTATCAACGAGCGCTGTTGCCAGCGATGGAACAACCAGCTGCCAATATGCAACGGCATAGAGGTTCGTGCAACAGCTAGACTGGCAAGTAAAACCAAAAGCCACGCGCGGGTCAGGATTTTATTTGATGCGAAAAGCTGCTGTATTGAAAGACAAAATACTATTGAAACGGGCCCGATATCAAGGCGGACTCGCCAATTGTGTACCAAAACTGCTCCAAATGGTTATGTAGCTATAAGAATTAAGGCAAAATATAAAATGGCCTGACATGTTTTTTAAATTTTGTATTTTGGCTGACCAGTCTTTTTCTATCTACTATAAAATACAGAACATCTACATTTAAAAATTTGGTAAACAAGTATTTGCAATTATTTTTAAAAATGGCAATACTGATAACTTTTGTGCTGGAGTATTTTTATACAAAACTGCACACTACCGTTCAGTTAATCTGATTTTTAACTCTTAATAGATACTCCTACTAGATAAAATATATAGTACCTAATACTGTATGCAGTAACCTTGTATTACTCGTACATTCAATATATCCTTAGGTATATAGTGCTTTCGTAAAGTAGTGGATAAGTTAGTAAAAAATAGGAATAACTTTTGGAAAAAACGGTGGTACCCGTCGATTTTTATTTTTGTTTGGAAATTTTTTCAAATAAAATCTATATATACAGGGTGACCCGCGTATGAGGTAAAACGTAATCGATGTTTTTTTAATGACAAACCCCTTTTTTAGTACAGAATTTGAAAGAACGCATATATTTACTTACGATAAACCGATTTTTGAGTACCTATAGGTCACAGGACCAAAAATTAAGAAAAAAAAATAAAATTGCAAAATACTAAACTTAATTTTAGGGAGTATGATTTTACGTTTTTATCAGTGACAGCAATCAATAAGAAACATGTCGGTTATCTTGGTTACTGTCAGGCAGACAACAGTGTACAAGACATTTAATTTAGTTTTTTTTAAGTTATTGCAATTAAATTTAGTATTTTGCAATTTTATTTTTTTTATTTGTGGTCATGTGGCCTATACTCAAAATTTAGCTTAGCGTAGGTTAAAAAATGCGTTCTTTCAAATTCCTCAATAAAAGAGGGGTTGCCATTTAACTTTGATGACGTCATATCTTCTCCCCGGGTCACCCTATATACATTGATTTTATTTAAAAAAATGAGCAAATAAAAATAAAAATCGACACGTCTCAGCTTTTCTTCCAAAAGTTATTATTTGAATTTTTAAAGAATTTGTTCACTACATCACGACAGCACTGTATAAACGTGCGTCTTGCCTGCATGTCTGCACGTGTCATATTTTCATCTTTAGCAAATTGGCTTACTTCGTTGACGATAGCGTTTACTTATTTATGTCGTCACCCTTTTCTTCATAATACAATGATAAGCCTGCGTGTTACTCAGAAATCCAGGCCAAACGGTTTCCTCTGAGAGCGCAGGTTTGAATCTGCGGTATTATTGTGTGTTCTTGAATGTAACAAAAGTTGCTGAGCATTTTTATACTTCTTTAGTTACAATGCAATTTGAAATATATAAAAACCGAGATAAAAACTATTTACTTAATTAGAATAAGGCCACATATGTGGTGAGCTAAAAGGCTATTGCAATATCACAAAAGTGGCGATGCTACACATGTAATATATATTTATATAGAAATGATGTGTAAATGTGCATATTACTATCTTTATTCTTGGCACTTTTTCATAGTTGCACTAAGCACCTTTAACGGCAAACAAGTATTAAAACCTTAGTTCTACAATTTAACGTAACTTATTCTTGTACGTTATATAGCCCACTTTCAGACAACGTAATTGTTTTAACATAGTTGAAGGACATTTGTGAATTACAATTTTAAAAGGGACCCGTTTTTGCCGAATGCTACATTTAAAAACAAATCATCAGCGTAATATTTCTGTGTTTCATTAAACATATTCCTGTTTTAAAAGCGTTAAGTTCATATACTCAAATATACATAAAATACCCATATTGAACGTTCCCTTAGGCGTTATCTTTATTTGTTACATGCTTTACAACGTAAATTAGTTTTTTCGCTAACAAACAATAAGATATGTAATAGTTGTAACGCATACTAAACGATAAGTAACTTTATACGTTAAAATCAAAATAAGATTAGAGAACTTTCTTCAAATTACAGCTATTGTTCAAGGGCATTGTCAGCTATATAAGTATAATACTACATTAACATTTTCTTTAGATACGCTTTTAATGTTTCAAACTACCTGTTTTGCTATTAGGTCAAGTTTAGCTATTAAAATGTTTATTTAGTTCCTGTTAAGATAATCGCACAATTTATGGGCTGCTTTAAGAAGCACGCAAAGAAGCAAAACAAATCTTTAGTAAACGCTACATTTTCTACAATTATAAAAAAGATAATTGTCATATTAATAATATATAGCAAATGGGATGTCTCATAGTAAAAACGATTTTCTCAAATGGTTTTAAAAATAACCAAATTCATTATGTGTTTAATATAACTTAGTGGATAAAAGGAACCATTTATTGAACCAAACAACCGTGTAATGAGTTGTTTACTTTAGATTAACAAGTTTTTACCCTTTTAACCTTCCGTAACTCAGTGATGTAATACTTAATATTCGATCACTTACCGACGCATACAGCAGCAAAGTTTTTTTATATCTATTTTTTAACACTGATATTGTTAACAACAGAAAGTGAATCGAGTATTTACAAGAATATAGCAACAAAAAGGTCAGTATTTAAAACACTTATAAATATTATGGAAAGAGTTTCATTTAAATTTCAGTTTGCTTTTTCTACAAGCTATATACTACTTAAATTTTATTTACGTTAGTAAAAATTATACAAAGCCAATTGGCAGAAAAGAAGTATTTACTCTCTCTTACAGGTAATAAACCAAGAGCTACTATAACTATAGTAAACTATGCATGACAAACCTAAATTTGCTGATGTTTCATTCCATATCATCAATTATTTTCGCATTCGGTGAAGTGAGTTATCGATTTATTAAATAATATGAGTGTGACCTTTAATTCTAGACCAGAGAATCTGGGTTCAATCCGTAGTGGTTCCAGAAAAATCTAGTGATTAAGTTGTGGTTCCACAATCCGGCTTTGACAATGGTAGTGTTTTAATACTTCACGTCTGTATCGTGCAATTTTCTGTTGAGCATCTTCCGTTCTCTTGTGTTTAAGTCTTTTTTGTTTAATTGTTCTATTTAAATAAACAAAATATTTCAAATTGAAAATATAATTGGATTTAGGCGATCTCCGTATGACAATTCTCTTCCTTGTATCACATTTATCCAACTCTATAGGCGGTCTACTTTTCTTGCTTCTCTATTGAAAAATCTTTTGAATTTGTATATTCTCGATGGTCTTCTTCCAATACTCTATCGTGTAGCTTCTTCTTTGTGGATTTTTCTTGTTGTCACAGTTTAGTATTGTATATCGTATGTTTAGTCAATTTTCTGATTCTCTATTTGTATAATTACTTATTTATTTCTAGTTTTAGAGTTCCCGCCGGGTTAGTTTTTTCGTGTTTTTCTGTCTTGTGTTTTGGTCTTCACTTTGTTACATTTTACTTCTCTTGCCTGTACTGCCGACTTTAATTCCTTCTCCTATATCTTTCTTCCTTGGTCTGCCTATCCTGGTATTTCCTATAAATCGACCTTCTAGTGATTTTCTTGCTGTTCTGTCTTAGCCCATTCTGAAAGGGTGTTCTACCCATCATAGCTGTCTTTCTTGCGCCAGTACATTTTTTCATTTCTAATTCTGTCTGTTCTTATCTTTTCTGCTATTTTCCTCAGAAACTTCACAGCCACATGAAAGTGCTTTCGAAATCACTTTCTTATATACTTCTACTTTTACGTCGCCGGGCACTTTTTTTTATTTTCAAGAGTGATTGTCATAGCAATTAAAATCCTTCAAACTGACGCCACTCCTTCATTAATTTCATTATTGATTTTCCGTTACTGCTTACCCATACTACAAATGTTTTATTTACTATTTTCTTGAATTTATACTGTGGGTTCTTTTTTTATCTGATATTATCATCGATTTGGTATTTTCTATGTTGTATTTCATGCTCATCTATAATACTTTTCTATTATAGATTGTTAAATTTCGTTGAATACGTCGTCAGTATATAGATTTTCTGGCATTTCTATGCCTTTCATTTTCCAGTGTCCAACGTCACACTTTTTTACTTTTTTGTTACTTTGTTTAATTATTTCAACTTTTGTAAGGGGGAGCAAGTAACCCCTAAAGGGCGCGTCCCCAGGTGACGGATCGGGGAATGTCCTCCAGATATGCGGGTAGAGCGAAAATAAAATACGCCTCGCGGACCAACAGGTTGAAATGCAGGTAGTAGTTCGTTGACACAGCAAACAAGGGCTGGATCTCAACGACGTAGCTGGCTGTGGCGTCACGTTTGAATGTATGGCAATATATGTAATGGCGTACAAGGTCTTAGTAAGTTAGACCACCACTAACTCTCCAACCCTAGCCCTGCGGGCGTTTCAAAGCCAACACCCTACTTATAAATATGAAGCCGAAGGTTAAAATGAATTTACCCCAGATGGGTAGGATCTACAATCCACAATCACACACTGCGACAGCAGGCTGTCTCAAAGATTATGGGGAGGCAAGATCTCGGCCAACAAGAAAACGAAATAGGAATAGGAACGTACAACGTGCGATCAATAGCTACAGAAGAAAGCTTAGAGGAATTGGAATATGAGTTGACACAAATCAGATGGGATGTAATTGGTATCTTAAAAACCAGACGAAGAGGAGAAAATCTATGCAAGACACAGAAAGGACATACAATCTTTTATAGAGGAAAACAAAATGAAAGTAACGGGGGAGTAGGACTAATAATACATAAAGATATAATGTCACTTATTACCGAGGTGAAATCCATAACAGATAGGGTCTTGTATGTTGTCATGAAAATAAATAAGACCACCTCCATAAAGTTAATACACTTCTATGCTCCGACTAGTAGCTACGAACAAGAAGATATTGAAGAGTTCTATGAGGACCTAAAATAGGCTCTAGAGGAAAACAGAACGCAATACACATTCATACTATGCGACTTCAATACTAAGATAGGTAGAAAGACTGCTGACTCAGATGAGTTTGTAGGGAATTACCGGTTATGGGAAAGAAATAGAGGAGGAAAACGACTAGTAGAGTTTCTGGTAGAAAAACAGTTATATTGCATGAATACATTCTTCATAAAGAAACTGAAACGAAAATGGACACACTAGAAACGAAATAGATTACATATTAACAAACAATAAGAATGTAGTAACAGATGTAGATACTGTGAATAGTTTTCATACCGTAAGTGTCCATAGACTGGTTAGAGCTAAGATCTGTATAAAGCGGAAACTCGAAAAGAAAAGAATAATGGAAACAAAAATAAAACAGAAACCAAATATGACAAAATTGAAGGAAAACACCGAAAAATACAGGAAAACCATAAAACAGAAGTTGAATAGAGTAGAACTAAATGAAGATGAAGAAATAAATGACTCATATCAAAAAATAGTAAAGGTAATAGAAGAATCATCTAAAGAGACAGCCGGTAGTAAAACAAAAAATAAAGATAAGCTAAGAGAAGCAACAAAGAACATGCTGGAGAAAAGAAGACAACTCATAGAGCAGAAGATAAAAGACACACAGTAGAGTATACAGAGATTAATAAAACAGCAAGAAGTATGGCAAAAGAAGATATCAGAAGATATAAAGAGGAAATAGTTGAAAGGCTATTAGAGGAAAGTAAAGGAATGAATATTTTCCGCAGAGAAACAACAATAAAAAAAGAAATAATAAAGCTGAAAGGAGAGAGCGGAACATTTATAACAGATAGAGGTAAACTGCTGGTTAGAACAGCGGAATTCTATCAAAAAGTATACGCATCGCAAATAAATGATGAACAAAACAATACAGAACTACAAAGTAAGATCATAAACGTGAAGTCAGAACACCTAGAGCGAATAGACCTGGAAGAAGTCAAAAATTCGCTAAAGCAGACAAAACATGGAAAAGCAGCAGTAGAGGATGATATATGTCTACAAATGCTAAAAGAAGCAAGAGACAGACTAAGTAGAGAGCTAGCAAGATTGTTTACTAAGCATAGAAAAAGGAGAAATTCCGAAGGGGTGGGAAAACGCCATAGTGGTGCTGCTGCATAAGAAAGGCGACACTGAAAATCTAGAAAACTACCGACCAATTAGTTTGTTGCCACAAATTTATACTCTAATAATGAATGGATTAAAACACAAATTAGACTTCTACCAGCCAATAGAGCAGGCAGCCTTTAGAAAGGGCTTTAGCACCGTTGACCATTTACAGACCATAAGTTTACTAATTGAAAAAGTGAGTGAATATAACATCCATCTATGGCTATGTTTTATTGATTTCAAGAAAGCCTTTGACAGCATCAAAATGTGGGCAGTAATAAATCACTAGAAAAAGCAAGGATTGAATACAGATATAATATTAATATTATTGAGCAAATTTATAAAAGAGCAACTGTCCAGATTAAAATGCACGCAAACACTGAAATAGTACATAGGAAAAAAGGAGTAAGACATGGAGATGTGATGTCCCCAAAAATTTTCACACTGGCTCTGGAGGACGTGTTTAAGGAATTGAAATGGGAACATAAGGAAATACTGGTAAAAGGAGAGCGACTTAACAACCTACGATTCGCAGACGACATCGTTGTGATAGCACAGAGTACAGAGGAACTACAAACAATGATAAATGACCTCAATAGAGCTGCGGAAAATGTGGCACTTGAAATTAACTTAGACAAGACAAAAGTAATGAGAAATGAAGAAACGAACGCAGAGGTGAGAATAGAATCAAAAACCATTGAAAAAGTAGAGAATTATATATATTTGGGGCAGTTGGTGACCATTGGTAAAGAAAACCAAACAGCAGAGATTGAAAGAAGAACAAGACTTGGTTGGGCGCCATACGGCAAATTAAAGGACGTAATGCAAATGAGGATTCCAATGCACCTAAAAACAAACCTTTACAACAAGTGTTTATTACTGGTGGTAACGTACGGATGTGAAACGTGGACCTTCACCAAAAACATCATAAACGAACTTCGTGTCAATCAAAGAGCAATAGAAAAAATGATGCTGAACATAAACCTGAAAGACCAGAAAACCAATGAATGGATCCGAAAGAATACGAAAGTAGCCGATATAGTCGAACGAGTAGCACGCTTGAAGTGGAACTGGGCGGGCCACGCAGTGAGAAAGCAAGAGGGATGGTGTAATAAGAATAATAAGATCATAAGATGGAGACCATGGGCAGAGAGTCAAAGCAGTGGTAGACCTATGATGAGGTGGTCAGATGATCTCAAACAGGCGGCTGGACTGTGCTGGTACAGAGAGGCGCAAAACAGGAAAAAATAGAAAACTATGGGGAAAGCCTATATCCAAAACAGGATAAAGAACCGCTGAAGAAGATGAAGAAAGGTAAATAACATAGGGCTGAGTATACAACCTTGTCTTAACCCTATATTTGTGCTGCACTCTTGTCTTGTTTTGACGCCTGTTGACACCTATCTTTCTTAATATGTGCCAAAGTTACTTTTTGTAAGTTTTACCAAAGGCCTTTTCTAAATCTATGTAGAATGTGTGTATTTTTCTTTTCTTTCTGATAGCGTTCTAACAGATTTGTTGCAATATAAGGTCTTGTACCCTCTCTCTTTGCGAGTCTTCAAATTTAATTTCTAATATTGTGTTACCGTTACGGCGACTAAAAAAAGAAGTAAGCAAAGGCCAACAGCTTCTCAGCCGGAGATGGTCGTGGGTAAAACAAAAGACTCAAAAGCTTTAGCTAAAAAAATATGGGCGCCAAGTAGCTAGTAACCTAGCACTTTGCTAACCAAAAGATACACTACAGAAGCCGCTACTAACCAAACCTGAAAATATAAAGGTAACGGCAAAGGCACAAATCATATACGCAAACAAATAGGTCAAGGTAGTATAATTGCTCCAAACAAAGAATACATGCACAATTAAAATACACACACAATATACGGCAAACCAAATCATATCACAGTTTAACAATACCAAATAATAGTCCAGTCAATCTAGACCAAAAATGGCCAATCAGAGGAACTAAAAATACTAGTTCCAATTTTTTCAGTAATGTGTAGGGGAGGGGGGGTCCCCTGAACCATAATATAATAATAATAATAATAATATAAAGCATAAGGCTAAACTTACCACAATACTGCCAGTTACATTTATATGGGCATAAAAGCGTAGTTGACAAGCAGGCCCAAATTAAATAATAATTATAAACGGTATGTATATGTTACAAAATAGTAGTATTAAAAAAAGAATACAAGATTGACACTAAACTTGACTAAATGCACTACTGAATAAACACTTAGAAAGAGTTCGAAAGCATCGTGGCTTCGACACAACTGTTAAGATTGAAAGCAAAATTTAGAATGCATGTTGAATGCAACCGAACACCCAGTATGCAAAGCTTAACTTTTATTTAATTAATAATTAATTTATACCGACGCTATCAAGGGCCTACAAGATCTTGTTTTGGTTCCGTAAGGGCGAATTCACGATAATGCAAGGCAATCTGCATTAAAACCAATAATTCTCTTGCAAGGCAGGGCGCAAATAGGTAGTAATATTCAACGGTGGAATAGGTGACGACTGAAAATGAAAGGATACTTTCATGCACTTGACTTCACAACGAAATAACAATACTGTTAAAAATTAGTCCGAGATCGGAGGCAAAGTACAATATCGATGAAATCTAGTCCGAAATCGGAGGCAACCCCGTACGTATAACCTAAATAGCTGAATGCCAATTAAAAAGAGCTACTACTAAATATGATTTACAATGGCAGAATCAAATATATTCCACAGGTGAGTTTACCGCTTAAGAATACACGTTAAAAGCAATCGTAAGTTTATCGAGCACATTGCCACCGTCACGCAATTGTCTCCAGGAAGAGCTGGAGATTCGGGAGTTCGAAACGGAAATAATAATCTGACAGACCTTTGCGATCGGCTTCTCTCCGGCTGCAGTGGCCGTAAGTAGGGGCGGAAGGGCTATGAGGAGGTCAAGAAACAAGCGACCACCGAGTAGCTGTCGCAGGAGGTTTGACAGGCAATCGCCGGTGCTATCCCGTCGTGCGGCTCAGACTGCGTCGACTGGTTGAGCATTGCTCGATTCACCACCAGTTAGGCAGGGCTGCTGGCACGTTACCAAGCGAAGAGGTACGGCAGGTACGTAACCACACGGCAATACTGTAGGGATGCTCCCAGCGAAAATAGCTAAAAGGGCAAGTAGCCATAGAATCGACCTGAATAAGCTTAGAAAAACCACATACCCGTTTTAGATCTTTACGGCTGCACTTCGCCAAAGAAGTGGAAACATGTGCTTGCTAAAGCGAAATCCCCAAACGAGGTTTGGGCTAGGAGATTACCGTAAATAACATTCCCGGGGCCTATTCCAGACCATCAGCGGAATCCATAACACACCAAAAGCAACCTTCTACGTAAGATGTGCTCGAATAAATCCAATAAAGTTACATCTCCAAGACGTGAATTTTCGAGACACCTGACTTTAACAGCACAAAAATGGCGAATGCCAAGATGGTTTCCAAAAACTGATAACCAAAACTCAAATTTTGGGAAGGGGTCAGATAATAGTAACTCAATATGCATAAAGTGAAGCCTACACACCATGGGCTCTCAGGCTTGTAGTTCTGATCAGATGGCTTACTTAGATTGAAATACAGTTTATAGAAGATCTGAATCCTCAGTATTATTGTAAGCAAACTTAGGTTTAAATAAAGATAAGACAAAAATCAGCTTTAACGAAAATTAGAGCAATTAATTAAATAAATAGCTGTAAATGACTTTTAGCCCGTAACAATTGCTCTTAAAATTTTTCTAAAGTTCTTGTGAATATCTGACCTGCAAGCTCAACAGGGTGACACCTCTGTAATTCCCAGATCTCATTTTTTGAAGAACGGCGTTATTGTCCTCTTTGTCATTCTTTTGGTGCTTCGGCTTTTATTATTATTTTCTTTACAAACTCGAGCACCTTTTGTGTACCTGCCTCCTCCATGAGTTTAATCGTCTCTACAGTCATGTTGTCCACGCCCTCGGCTTTCCCCAGTTTTTCTCTCTTTATTGAGTCTTCTAATTCTTGCATGGTTATTTTGTTGTCGTTGCTGCGCTACTAATCTACTTTCCCGATTTATTTTTGTTGCATATTTCTGTTGGTTTCCTCCTTTTTTCATCTGACCATATGTCACCTTCATTCGTTAAGAAGGTACCTTCCTTATTTTTGATATTATTAACGTTACTCTTTTCTTTTGTGGTAGTTGTTGTTACATAATGAAACGGTACTTATGGCCAAAACAAGTTCGGGCCGCCCGCGCCCCAGAGAAGTTAGGGCATCGCTTGACTGAACTGCTAAAATGTTAAAATACTCTCAAGTGGTATCAAATCGAATGTTCTGGATACTTGAAAAGCTACACACTTCAGCGTTATGTAATATGACTGTAGGGATAGGCTCAGTCGAGACAGGGCTTGTGGGACTGTACGCCACAGGGTAGCTAATGAAATACAAGGTGCTATTTTCCTAGAGCGCCACAAGTTTTTAATTCATTCTGTATTAATTTCTTAAGAACTAGAAAGAGGTGGCGCAATCGTCACAATACTTGTTAGGGATGATGTGTGAACCAGTCCTTCGCCAACGGGAACTATCTTTGTTAAACCTCGATACGCTACTGCCAACTGCTGTACACTAATTAACACAGTATACAATAAAACAAAGATGGCACTTCTAACGAGCTGCACGGCACACATATGATTCAAGCAATTACAAAACATCTACCTCGAACTGGTGGTTAAGAATAGTAACAACTGTTGGTTATCTGCAATTTTTTTCATATTAGTTTCGAACTCTCTCGAGGTCTTTTAACCTCTTTTGCCAAATTGTTTGCCTTCGCCTTTTCATACATTTCTTCTGATTTTTATTGCAAATACTTTCTCCACGCCCTTTTCGTTTCTAGAATAGCTTCTTTTATTTTCTGGGTCTACCATTTTGTCTTTATTATCATACTAATACCTATTTTTACTACTTCACGTGCTTTCTTTTCCGCTTCTCAACTCTTGAATCTTATCATTTTACATTCTCCTTCAATATTTAGATTATTTTCTCCGGTTACTAATTTTCCCGATATTATATCCTTGTATCTAATTCGTTTAACCTGTAAATTGTAATGCTTTTTTGAGTTTATTCTTTCCTTTATTCAATCTCGTTTCTACTTTAGTGGACATTGTCATTTGTACCAAGAACTGCCAATTTCTAGCCTGCTTCTAACTTAACATCTTTTATTTTCTTCCAGTTGTTCAGTATAAAATAGCCTATCATTGACGTTTCACCTCTATTCTGCTTTTCTCTTATGTAAATTTATGTAGTAATTTATTGGTGCGTAAACATGGTGTTCATTATTATCAGATTTTTCTATGAAAAAGATTACTAAATATTTCTGTTTTGTCATCGTTGTGTTGTTCGACTGATCTCTGGTTTCCTAGAATTTTTCTATTTGTTCGTTATTGTTCCCAAATCTTCTATTTATGTCTCCCAGCATCAAGATGTTGCTTTTGTCTTTATCTGTGAAATCTTGCAATTATTTTAAGATATCGTTTTTACTTCCTCAGCATTCTCATTTGGTCCATAAACAATATTTATTGCTTCTTCTTTAATTTTCACCTTCATTACCAATATTCCTTTGTTTAGAAATGTTTCTTTCGTTATGGTGTTTATCTTATCGGCTCGTATGATTAAACTTACTTCAGCTTGTGCTCTTTCATTTTTATTGACCCTTACCCTATAACTTTTGCCTATCTGCTGTCCTTTTCCCCTCCTTTTTCCATTTTTCTCTTGCTTTCCATTTATCTCTCTGAGATTCCAGTTTCTTATTTCGGAGTTTCCGTTGTTAGACGTGGTTATCGTTTGCTTATTCGTGCCCGCTATCTTTGCATTAGTTGTCTTCTCTTCGTCCTTTTCTATTTTCGGATTTCTTAATAGATTTTTGGAATATAATTTTTTACAACTATCTTCTCCTTCTCGACCCATTCAAACAGAACTCCGTTTATTATCATCCTCCTGTAACCTATTTTAATTTGTTTTGCTTTTGCCCTTTCTTCCCTTTCTATTTTTCTAATTTGTTCCTTTATGTTTCTTTCTAACGTAATATCACTAACGATGTATACCTTGTTTTCCTTCAGTTTATTGTTTTAGCATAATCGCTTGTTTTTCCCCAGAATTATATCTCTACACGAATTATTTTTGCATGATTTTCCTTGCTTAAGCTGTTCACTTTCCATCTTCTATTTGTATCCGGAATTGATTCCGGAATTGATTTACTGCTGCCTCTTTCTCTTCGTTCACAATTATTTCCTTCTGCATTAGCAGCTTTTCGTTTTCCCATCTCAACTTCTTTTTTCTGATTTCTTCGCTTATTTCTTTATTTTCTTCGTGTTTAACAAATAATTAGTCAATACCATACCATAAGTTAAGAATAACTCTTTGTCTTCATTTCGTTATTCTAATTAATACAGATTTTTCATAAATTCCAGTCTTGCTTTCACCTGTAGATATGTATAGTTTTTACATTTATTAATGCATTTAACCGTGTTTGCATTATTTAAAGCAGTTTCTTCCTTATCGACAGGTAACGTACCTTATAAAAATGTATTTAGGGAATTCTTGTTGCAGTTTCTTTGTTACATAAGAACTGTGCTCATGATCTGAAGCTAGAATGACCTGATTGTTTACGACTGTGACGAGTAGAGCGCTATATCTTTCAATAAGAGTTTTATTTTTCTACCATATTTTAAGAGATTGCTCGACAAGGGATATTAGACATTCCCGTTGAAGTATCTTGGTTACATGAAATCCGATTTTTAATTTTTGTTCAATCTTTACTTTTAATCTTAATATAGTTCTTTTGCAGTTCTTAATACAGATAAACTGTTGTTTTGTTTCATTTCTTCTATGACCTACCTCTGTAACTTCATTCATACTTGCGTTGGAATTCCTTTATTCTGCCTCCTTAATAGATGTTGTAGCCATCTGAGAGGATTTTCTTCAAACAGCCGCAATAGTACTACAATATTTAAGTTTGTTCTTACTGTTTTATAGCTCACAAGACTCATGGCGTAAAACCTCAACACACTCCCTTCTTTGTTGATTTAGATACCTTATTTTTATTAATGGTATTGGTGTTTACAGCAAAATTATGCTCGCTTGCAGCATTAATTTCTTCGATTGTCTCTACTTCGATTTGCTCATCTTCACTAGTGAATTATTGTAAATATTTGAAGCTTATTACTTTTTCGATCTGTTCTTCTTCTAGTAATATCAAGCGGATTTTATTTTGTGATCTGCCTGTTGATATTGCTTTTATATTATTAATACTAATTTTCATAGCTCTATTTTCTAAAGCTGAGGTAGATTTTTATGCCTACAAGGCTACATCATCTGCGAAGACCAAGTGGGATACTCCAACCGGTTGCATTCCTCGGCTTGCTATTTTCTTTGGTTCTAGGTAAATTGCTCGAATGCAATTGCTCGAAAACGAATTGCTCAAAAGCAGTTGCTTCAATTGCTCGAATGTAATTTTGGTCGAATTGCAAGTTTCTCGAACAGCAATTTCTCGATTATATGTTGCTCGAAAAAAATAAAGTTGTGAAATAGCCTTAACTCGAATCAGTTAATATCGAATATATAAAAAATACAAATTACAAATTATAACATTTATTAATAAAAAAAAGATATAGGTATGTATTACATTCCGATGATAATCACTTTCGTGTCTTACGAAAAACCTATTTAACATTATTTGTAATAACAACAAACCCATTATCCTGATTATGAATACCTGTAATTACATTTCAATGATAATCACTTTCCTGTTATAAGAACATAATACTGTCTTTGACCACTTGCTACAAAACATTTTGAAGATTTTAGTATTGACGCATTATTTAAGACCATATAAATTCGAGCAAAACATTTTCGAGAAATTGCGGTTCGAGGAACTTGTATTTCGAAAAAAGTTACATACGAGCAATTTGATTTTCGAGCAATAGTCCGGTCAATATAGACATTTAAAATAACAAAAATTCCCGGAGAGCCAAATATTGGTGGAGAGCTAGGGTTTAACATTACAAATAAAGTTTTAAAAATCCCCATCGATCCTATGTGTGCTACAAAAGTTATTCGGGGTCAAAGGTCAAAATTTGAGGTTTTTTGGATTTTTCTCGAAAACGGTAAGTTTTATAAAAAAACCTTAAACCAAAGTTGTAGATCTTAAAATTCTCTACAAAAATGGTCTTCATGAGTTTTTTCCTAAGAGTTACCATTCCTGAGATATCGCGATTCTAAGAGTCACATTATACATGATATGCACACATTTCCACGCCACCTGTGAAGTAGTGTACTCGGTGCGTTTTTTTTACCGTGGTTTCCTCTGTAGGCCTACTGCACTAACTGTCATGACAATTTTAAGATAATTTAAGGGAACAATACCCGTCAAGTTCTAGATATTACCTTATTATTGATATTGATTATTGATATTGCTATTGATTATTGGGTTAACTATTGTTTTGATTTCTTTAGATATTTTAATCAGATTCATACTCTTGAAAGTCTACTTCAACAGGCATGTCTTCCTCGATTTCTTCTTCTTCCTCTTCCTCTTGCTGGATGTTTATAAATTGTTAAAATGTGGCTGAGTCATTGGTCTCATTAAAATCACAGGAATTGTACTCAACTGGACATTTGAGCAAGACTGACCTTGGCAATTGGTACACGCTGGAGAACACAGCAACCCGACTTTTTTACAGCCACATTTGGCACTACAACCTTTTTTGCAATTGAAAAAAATAGTGTTGAGGAGTTTTTCTGGAGCAGATGGGAATAAAGTTTGAATCGGTTCCAGAGTATTATCTATCAATTTCCAACCCCAGTCTTCTGGGTTCAGTTGATTGCCTAGCCATGTTTGAACTTGATAGTATACTCGATACAAGTGTTGAATAGCAGATGCCGATGTTGGAGGAAGACATGATAGTTGTACTTGTTTCTTGTTTCGCGTATTTTTTACAAAAGTTAAGTATCGGTATTTATCAATGCAAGTCATTTTTTTGGAGCTCCATAAACCGCAAGAAGAAAGCGAACTCCTTCCGTACTTATTGTTTGAGGTATGGAATCACTTTCTGTAAATACTTTAGCGCAGTCAGTCAAATCTTTTTTTCGAATAATTTAAATACTGACGTTTTGCCCCTTCTGTACATTGCTGACGAAGTGTCGCAGCCGGTTATAGCATGTAAAAATAAAATATAGTTTTGGCATTTGGGATAAGCAGATAAACTTTTTGAAGAATATATTTCTGTTCGCTGTTGAGCCCTTCCAGGTTTCAGAAAATAAATAATTTTATCCATTGGAGTCCTTGCAGTAAGTAGTACTAACAACAGTTAGGGACTGACTATCTTTTGAATAAATGTTTTCAGAGTAGTATAATATATATAAAAGAGACACAAATAGGTATTTATACTTGTCTTAAGTGCCTGATTATGTATATACGTGGCTTATAATAATGTGCATATCATGTATAATGTGACTTTTAGAATCGCGATATCTCAGGAATGGTAACTCTTAGGGAAAAAATCATGAAGACTATTTTTGTAGAGAATTTTAAGATCTACAACTTTGGTTTGAGGTTTTTTTTTATAAAACTTACCGTTTTCGATAAAAATCCAAAAAACCTCAAATTTTGACCTTTGACCCCGAATAACTTTTGTAGCACACATAGGATCGATGGGGATTTTTAAAACTTTATTTGTAATGGTAAACCCCAGCTCTCCACCAATATTTGGCTCTCCGGGAATTTTTGTTATTTGACCACTATTTTTATGTCTAAATTGACCGGACTACAATTGATTTCGTGCTATTGCATTCGAAGAATTTGCCGGAAACGATTTTCTTTCATCCAAATTTTTCTTTTGTCTAATGATCTTATATTATATTTTCCAAATTTTCCTTAGAAACATATACATTTACCTACCACTATTACTGTCTCATAGTGGATGAACGCATATGTTTCCGGATGGATATACATTTTTGGTAATACACACGAACTTATAATTATCGGAATTTACTTAACTTATCCATTTCAAAGAGCAACTAAAACCGCAATTTCCCGTGTTGTAGTACAGAACAAAAACTTGATTGGAAGAAACTGTAGTTTCAGAAAAAATAATTAGCTTTAGTTCCTTCTAGTTCCAATTTCCTTGTCAAGGTTTTGGAACTTTTAGGAATAATTTCCATCCGTCCGAATACTTTAATGTACATTAATTTCGTGATAACGGAGCAACGTTATAAAGACGTGTTATATTGTCATAAATTATGCATGCCTTTAATGGCAATGGCACTTTTCGCTGCTGATCTGGAAGTATCTGTTTTTGCAGACGCTGCAGCTGTAAAATGTATATGAGGTAATAGCAATATGCCCAATAATAGCTTTATAAAAGCAACTTGTAAACTGAAAACTTGAATAATAAACTTGCAGAAGTATCCAAAACTGCTTACTGATATTAAGCATAATATTTTCGGAATTTATGTATTTTAAGCTCTAACATGGAAAATAATGGTACGCTAACAGCAATGTAGTGACATAATATTTATTTATATCATTCAATGTTTATCAAGATCTCTCCAATTCGATCAGAATGCAAATATATTCGTTCCTGGCAGACTGCACTAGTTAATTTGTAATTAGGTCTTGGGGATGAAACATGAAACCTTCAAAGTTCTAGAATTAAAGCTGTTAAAGCAGTTAACCTAGTTTGAGTAAAGTTCCGTCTTTCCAAAAGGTTTATTTATATTTATATTTTATAGTTTGAGAATAGTTTAGTATTGCAATATGCAGCGACAGACAGATTTATTTAGAGATTAAGTTAAAAAAAAAACGTTCAAGTAACTGATTGTTTCGCATCCAACGGTTTTTATAACCCGTTCTCTTTGAATTCAGTAAAGGGATAAACAAAAAGGGCATTTACGGCAGAAGTGTTTGCAACAAAACGTTAAGAGTGAAAATATCACGTAATTGTCCGTTACATTACACGTTATTAATGGCTTTTGAGTGGAGAATAAACAAGTCGTGAAACGACAAGGAATACAAAATAAAAAGGGCGTTATCCGGTCATATTGCGGCCCCCGCAATTAAACCTTAAGTGCCTGCCACACATTTGCCCTCTTGGGGAAAATAGAAATTCAGATAACTTTAGTTTTACTCTTTTATTAAGCTCTAACGGGCACTACGAGGAGGTTTCTTGCACTTACAGTTCTTCAGTTTAGAAACCCAATTTCCACTCATAATCTGGCGACGGTCCGTGACACTCGTAAGCGCTTTAATTAAATTGTCAACCCTTAAACGCCTTTATTGAGAACATTAGCGAGAAACTATTCCTGGTGGGTTTTGAATTTTACCTGTCGCACTGCAGCCGTTTAAGGATCGAACTGCTGCCGGAATATTGTGTTTTAATTACAAATAAAGGAATGTAGCACTTAAATCAGTTATTTCCCATAAAAGGGTTTAGGAGCGCTGTATCATTAATTTTAAGCTGCAATACTGGGCAATAAATTTTTCTGGAGAAGCACCGCGTACTCTAAAATAACGCCCAAAGTTACATTATTTTTATTTAGATCATGCCATAAAGTGGGCCATAAACGAACTCGGTTTTACGATTAGCTACGTCGATGCTGTGAAAAATCCATGCGAGTAAATTAGTGACAAAGTTATGGAGGGTGGCAAAGCCATTATATATACATGAACGCCAAATAACGACACAATTGCAATTTTGCTTTTATTGGATGTTTTAGGGCAGTTTATGAACGTAAACATCCAGCTCTAACGCTTTATTGGTGAAATTGCAGCTTCTCCAATAAACCTCTGTCCATACTTGCCTTTCCTTTAAGGGTTAGTCCTGTTTTTAAAGTTCAACAAGCAGGAGCTCGAATCAAAGGCATACCGGAAAAATGAATACTAAAAGCATCGTCAGATATAATTCATTTCATTGTTGTCAGAAACAATCGAGACTCTGTATGAAGAAACCCCGTCTCGACGCCTCTTTACAACACCAGGGCAGGGAACTTCCAAGAACTCCTTAATATTTCTACTTAAACTAATGGGAACATTTCTGCAATAACAACAAGTTGAACGGTGTCGGGAGAAAACTAGCCGCATTTCAGCTCGTAGTTTGTCACTAGTACCATAAGTTAACATTAGCCTGGGACAAAACAAAGGTTATATTGATATAATTGCAGCTTTCTATGTACGTATATTGCAATATAATAGCATTACCAACAATAACGGAATAGCCTAACATACAATTTTTACTTCCTTCGTCTTTTATACGAGAAAGGATTGCAACCGCGAAAAAATCACCTTCCGAGATTTCTTCAGATCTTCACGTTTCAGGGTCCCTAGATGACGAAAAACAATCGGCATTAAAATACCTCGAAATCGTCATTAAAATGCGAGAAATCGGAATTAAAGTAATCCATTGTTTTACGACCTTTTTGTAGGTGGGGAGGCGACAGATAAACGTCAACCGATGTTAACATAACCTACAAATGTTGGTTAAAATGTTGTAATTTCACAATTTTTTGATTTCAAATAAAACATAATGTACTCCTCGGCACTGAAGTTCCTTTTTAACTCTCGTGTGGTTTATTTGCCTTGGCAACTAATCCACATTCGTGATAAAAAGCTAAACTTCAGTGCCTTGGTATACAAACTACTATTTATCAATTCCGTCTGTCTCTCTGGTGGTGGTCAAAAACTATAAGTTGGAGGAAGACAATATTCTGCATACACATTATACCGATGGGGCCACAATTATACAGAGTGTTAATTAAGTACATAGACAAACTTTAAGGGGCGATTCTTTGATCAGTTCTAAGACAAAAAGTTCATACAAACATGGGGCCTAAACGGCTTTTCAAATTACAGGGTGCTGAAGTTTAAACAAAAAATATTTTTTTTAATTTCGAAAACGGCTGTAGGTATTCTAATGAAACTTGGGGTAGGCTAGTATTTCATAACGTGGCATTGTTCGGTCAAAATAAATTTATTTCCACCAGTTGCGTGCACCGAGGCCACCTCATTTACCTTATTTTAGAAAAATCTGGTACGCCACTGCATGTTGAAAACGAAGCCGTTTAGGTGCCATGTTTATATGAACTTTTTATCTTAGAATTGATCAAGGAATCACCCTTTAAAGTTTGTCTACGTACTTAATTAACACCCTGTATATAACAGCAATGAGATAACATAAACAAGAAAATAACACATATTGCTTGAGTAAGAAAGAGATAAACATAGTAGCAAATATACGAGTAGGCTTGACGTTCACTTTAATTATAACATATGTCAACTAATTGCGCCTACTAACATAATGTCATGTATGGTCATCTCCTTCTTACTCAAGCATTCTATTTTGTTGTTCATGTTATCTTATTGCTGTTATACATAATTGTGGTCCCATCCGTATATCTACCTGGTGTTAGAATTTGCTTTCTTTAGTGAAATGAACTATACGCGGTTGTAGGAACAGACTGTACTTTAGTTACCTATAAGCAATGTGTATCATAAATATTTTAAGGTAGAATTTCATAGACAAAATGGTATATTAAAATTACAATAAGCAAATATTGAGCCGATGTTTAGAAACGTGTCTGTCTCTGGGAAGCTGGAGATATTTCAATCTCATGAATAGATTAGAATAAATTTATGCAGAGTTTACTTCGTAAGCCGAAATATTGGACGAAGGTATATGGTTAGTACGTGGTCAGGAGTGCAACTGTTGCAACTCGATCATAAAAATTACGTGCCGGCGGGAGCAAATTCGTTTAATAGAATTGTAAAACTTTATTAGCCATCATTTGCGAGGGGTCGAGCTTGACAAATTTTAGTGTGTGAAAGCTTCAAATTTGTCAAATTCATAGGACTATTATGAATTGTCACGTCCGTATGTACGGGCCAAAAGTCCAAAATTTAGACCTGCTCTGATAGGCTTACTTGAAAGTTTGTAAACGCTTACCGAGTTTTCTTGATCAAACTGGACTTTAGTTAGTTAATAAGAAGATGTTAATAAGTAAAGTTAAAAAGCAACGGCATTAAACTTGAGTATTCTGTAAACGGCAGAAAAATAAATGCAAGTATTTGTACCTAAGTGTTCTTATTAATCTCGCAACAGTAGCCTTAGTCTTCGTGTCCAAGTGTATTTTAACTAAAAGGATTGCCAGTTACCCCAACTTTAGGCGTATCACGACACTGGCATGAAACCGAGAAAATTTCAGACAAATCTATACAGTATGAGCACCTTAAAAAATAAAGTGTTGCCTATTTTTTGCTTTAACAGAGAACTATATAGAATTAATAATTTGTACAGAGCGCAAGCTTTATCCTTGCCAAAAATGGGACCCAACAGATATCTACAGGATAAATGTTGCGCGAGACAAAAAAGTAACGAATAGGTGCGTTACGTTAAATGCAGCTGCATCTCATGAATTCGAAGCATCCCGGTGGCTGACGCGGCGTGGGTCTGATTTTTTAAATTTTGTTGTTTACATGCCTACGTAGGTGTTGTTATCTTGGCAGTGACAGTTACCGCCAATGTGGTCAGTATACAGCTTAGATAAAATCATTAATATTTAACAATAATGACATCAAGATTATATTTGAATACTGCAAAGAAGCACCAGTTTTCGCCTTTTTACAACTTCAAACGAAACGACTGTAAGAAAAGTAGAAAATCTAGTAATTAGGGGAAGTAGTATCGGATTTTCAACAGAAAATGTACCTTTCCAATATTATCACTAATAGTGTAAGATATTTATGTTCCGTCAAATGCCCAATTATATTTTTATATCTATATAGAATACTGGCCGAAAAAGAATCCGATAAAGTGATATTCTTTCTTCTTCTTTCTCCTCCTCTTATCATACACCGCGAGCTTGTTACCATCGCACTAAGCTCAGTTTTATCAGTCATATTCGACTGCAACTCGGGAAGGTTGCTAGTTTTCCCCGTTGAATTATTAGGACGAATGCCGTTTCACGAGGGTAGCGACTGGCAAAGTTATTGGTACGATAGCTGGAGAGCGTTCAATGCAACAGAGGTTCGAACTCACTACCTGCCGACTGGAAATACGAGTACAAACGATTTACTCGCCGGCTACAGGAAATACTCTCTTACTAGTTTTGTTTATGTGATTGTGACATACTAAAATCAATCCATGTAACTTTTTCGACACATTGTTATTTCTAATGGAAAGACCATGTTGCGCAGTGGATTTGAAGACAAAGTTAAATTTCTACAGACAGATTAAGTTACTTGGTTCTTGGGATGTACAAATCCAACAATCTCTCCCTCTTTGGGCAGGGGGGCATCCTTGGGTTCTTCTTCTCCTATGTGGTGCGTTGTTGATACTGATTTTTGTTACGCAGTGGTCATCCATTCTCTCCACATATTCGTCTTCTCCACTTTACAATGCCTTCTACTACATTACTGTTGCTTATTTTATCCTGTAACCTTTTGCCTCCTATCGTCCTTAATATTTCGTTTGTTCGCAGTAATTTTGAGATTATCCACTTTTGTTCTAATTGCGTAGGTCATTTAGTTCATTTATATTAGACCTATAATGGTCGAATAGGAAAAAGAAATTATAACGTTTTTCCGTTTGGAGGTTATACGCACCAATGGAAGAGCTTTTAAAAACAAAAGAGTTCCCAACTCCCAAGTGGTAGCTTTACCCCCAAAAACCACACCTAACACGCACTGCGATGGTTTTCAGCGTTTTTCTCAAAACCATTTTTCACACAGAAAATTTTATACTTACTAAAACTGTTGCTTACAACGTTCTCTACAAAAAATATTTATTGCCAATTCATTTTGCTGCAATGGATTTTAAGCAATAAGCGTTTTTCTCGTCATACCATTGTTGTCAAACGAAGATATAGGTACAGAAGGAAGTTCATGATTAAAACAAGAGAGCAAATCCGCTGGAGAATAGATAGTGCATACTATTCGTTGGAAAATTTCGGTAGAATCGACTTGAATAATGTCATTACCAACTGTAATTTTTCCAGCTGACGAAGCTATAGTCGTTACTATGTTCGCACGCTTCAATTTAAGTATTCCAAATTCACTGCCTTCGGCCATGCAAAATGTTCTCTCTTCATAACAATTGGTTTTTTCCTCGGCAACAAAGTCAGTAGATAGTGAAACAAGATTCTTGTAATACTGAATGGAGAGTGTTTCCGGAGCCACTATTCAAATTTCCGACAATCTTTTTCGTCTGTTTGTATTCTTGAGCCCTCATTTCCACATGCTGATCTGTGGTGCTTGGTGTGATACCGCAATACTTTTCCACAGCTTTGCATACGTGGTGATGAGTAGATGGCATTCCGAAAATCCATTTATTCAGAACACTTTTTGAAAAACCATCTTCCACGAGCCAGACCGCCAAGACTTTTCATGCATCTCGTGAGCGTTTGCACAGTAGTCATATCCGACCAAATTCCGGACCAATGTTTTTTTGAACGACGAATTGTAAAAAAGCCCTGCTGTATAAATTGCTGATATTTGTCGTTACTCATATTCTGATTAAGACAATACATTTCCTGGAGATGAAGCTGACATGACTTTGCATACAGAAAATGACCAGTTGCATGAAAAATTGGAAGCATTACTCTAACGCAACGTTAATGAAATTCCCAATATCCCTTGCATTTCGTTTGAATAAAATGGATTACAATGGTCACTAATTCTAAATACTGCAACCATAATTTTGCAGTTTTTCCAACTTCGCGTTTGTTGCTTCTGAAAACTGTAATCCCATTTTTGTAAGGGTGTCGTCATTTACTAAGCTGTTAAAGTTAAAGTATTGTTTTTTTCATGCCAGTGAGCAAAGCTTGGATATAGTCTTTGTCTTCCTTTGAAACTTCAATTTCATCAAATATTATCATGGAAATTAAGACAATGAGCTCGAATCGTTCTTGCGTATGTACGGCCCGAAAGTATATGAGGAACAGATGCAGAAGCGAATACAGTTGACCATAATTCTGCAAGTTCATTGTCAGCCATAATAAATCCGATTGATCCCAACAATGACATTAACAGATGGAATCCTCCCAATCTGACAACAACGTTCGTAAATTTTCCGTGTTCAGCGTTGTTTAGTAGTACGATGTCCTTTGCTTTTATATACAATGGTTAGTCAAAGGTCATGATGCACGTAGATTGCCCACTTTTTTATTGCTATCCTCTACTGCGTAAGTCAAAACGGTCAGTATAGTCCTTAACTGGGTAGGAGGTAGTGCGAGAACCCTTGACTTTACATATGGCAGAGTTGAAGTAATTTCTGTCATAAATCCTTGCCATGTAGGAAACGAGGGTTAATGCAAAACATGTAAAGTCGGGTGAGCTATTGTAACCAAAAACTCGCGTCATTAATCTGTGCTGAAAGCAACCCTCCACTTTGATTGTTTGTTCCTCGAAATCCATTGGAAAAATGGAATTGGTAAGAGAAACCTTTTTATCGACAATTTAATAGGGAATATTTTTAATAAGTGTAATATTTTCTCTACCACCAATGGTTTCTGAGAAAAATGCTAAAAACCACCGCAGTGCGTGTTAGGGGTGGTTTTTGAAGGTGAAGCTACCACTTGGGAGTTGGGAACTCTTTTGTTTTTGAAAGCTCTTCCATTGGTGTGTATAACCTCCAAACGGCAAAACTTTATAATTTTTTCTATTTTCTAATTTTGCTAATATCGCATCTATAGTTGACCTGTTATGTCCGTATTCCATGACCCATACGATAAAAAAATAAGGGACCATCCTGCATTTACTCTATGTTTCCGATAGCTTCTGTTGGCTCAGGGGTCAAATACACTCATATGGTTTACAGAAATCAGAAATAGCAAAATACACTCTACTGATTTGGAAATATAGTATTTAACATTACTAGCTTGGTAAGAGGGTTTTTACTGGCGAATAGAAGGATATGACTGGCGAGCCGCAGCAAAACCTGTTACCTTGCATGTATTGTTGAATATTTTATTTGTTCCTCACTTATAAATAACTAGAAATTTACCATTTATTCAAAAGGTCAAACTGACAAGCAACTAAATTCATCAATATGACACATACTAAGGAAGACAACGCTGGCTTTGCACGCTATCATTTATCTATGAGCACGCTTGTAAAACTGACAATTAACTTGTAAAGATTCTACAAGTTAGTAACTTGTTAAAATAAACTTTCTTGATTAATACAGTGAATTGATAAATTGATGTTTACAAGTGAGGAACACATAATAGTAGTTTATTTATCTAGAACGAAAAGTGGCATTTTAAAGACGGGAAAGTTGTTTACGTCTGAGGTGTCAGCCGAGGACGGAATTACTTGCGAGGACCTTTAAAAACACTTTTCGTTCGTGGTGAATACAACGGTTTATTTCATATTGCAAGTTTAATGAATTTTAAATAAAAAGTTTTAAATCATTTCAAATTTCATGTCAACAACTGACGTATAATTTTAAAGTACTTGAACTTTAAATTTTACTTTAAAGTACTAGGACATTAATGTTCCATTTTTTGTACAGTAAATAAGTTTTGAAGTACTTGAACTTTAAAATTTTACTTTAAAGTACTAGGATTTCAATGTTCCATTTTTTGTACCATAAATAATCTGAAAAATGTCATTTTTGACATCAGTATGAAATAAAGTTAATAATTATCAAATTTGTGATTATTACTCCTCTGTTCCTTCATTGCGGTTATTATTATTTGTTCATGTTTATAATGGGTGATCCAACAGTTAGCGTGGATTCTTTCATCAAATAAAAATTCATTTTATAAACTTACACATGAAATATTTATTATATCAGAAAGTTTAATATGTAGCATTTATGTATGAAAAACAATATCATTCAAATGACCTCCATGGCTTCCTTGACAGGAGGTTATTCGAATGTCAAAATTTTCGATAACTTTTCGCAGTTAAAGTAGATCAATGACATCTAATGCAGCTCAAATGTGGTCTTTCAGTTGGTGAAGTGTTGTGGGTTATTAGTATACACTTTATTTTTGAATTACTCCCAAAAGAAAATAATCTAAAGGAGTAAGATCACAGGATCCTGTCTGAAAATTCACCTCACACTTTCTGGAAATGATGCAATCGTCGAACTTCGAGCGCAATAAGGCCATTTTTTTATGGCTTGTATGGAATGTTGCGCCTTTTTGCTGAAACCAGAGCTGATTCATATCCATTTCATCCAATTTAGGCCTCAAAAATTCTCTTAGCATGTTATAATCCGTTGCATAGTGCCATAGGTTATACCCAATTGAAGTTCTTGGCTGTTCACGCACATTAACACTCACGGCAGCAATATTTTTTTAAATGAGCTGTACGAGGATGCTGATACTCTTTACGATCTTCCACCTATCCAGTTTCTTCAAATCGTCGCACTACTCTGCAGATTCATGACTCACTAGCACTAGGACGATTATTTTGACCGAAGTAGTCTCGAATTTTACGAAACGTTTTTTTGACGGAACGATCATTTTCGTAGTACGTTTGAATAACTTTTACTCGTTGTGAGGTTGAAAAAAACTCTATTGTTGCAATTGCCAAAGTCTATAACTAACTTTTGTCGACAAATGTTTTCATGGCCATTGCGATATATGTCAGATAACGACAATCAATATCCACGCTAACCGTTGGATCACCCATTATTTAACTTTGTAGATATTCTTATTTCCTTATGTTAGCTTCTTACTCCTTATTCAGGAATTAATTAGCAACGTACAATATTGTGCTTCTTGCTTATAAAATTTAGTCAACATATCAAATTTAGGTTTAAAAATTATGTCTTAAAACGGTGAAGACTTGCATTACTGTTTTATTTGACACCATTCGTTGTATACTTTCCTAAAAATGTATCTAATTAGTTGACAACAAGTTTTGACCTTTGTGGTCAAGGTGGCTCAAACCAAAGCAAAAGTTGTGCACACATGTATAGAAAGTGATATAGCAGCCCGTTTTAATAAGAAAAACACCGACCGTTTGCTTGTTTTCCGGGTATATTTATTTTTTCGCTAAGAGAGGATCAAAGGACAAATTGCTCGAAGGCGTGAGTAGGGGTGCGCACCCAAAATGATGGGTTAGCTGAGACTGTTGTATTTATGGAGCGGTATTCGAAAACGCTATTTTTCAATCATCAGCTCCAAGGCCCAAAAATTGCAATTTATTGGGAATAGCACTAAGCGCTCCTCCAAATTGTTCCTTAAAAATAGTTTCTATTACGCGTTCGTGCGTAGTCCTAATTCCATCGATTCGCGGTATTCGGTGCGTATTTTATCTATTGTGTTCTGAAATATGTAGCTACATACTGGCGCATAGAAACGATCGTTAAAAGACGATGTAAATCACAAGGAGCGGCGGAGTTGGTTACATATAGATTAAAGCAGCGATACCTAATGCATAATAAATTTATTTTAAGCCCACTTCCAAATATCTTGAATACTTTAAAGTTATGGAAAGCTATAAGCAAATACTTTGCGAAAACGTCCTCGTCTGAAAGGGCTTGAACTTAAATCTTCTGCCACGGGAACTTGTTTTTACTTTCACGAACCTGCTGTAATTTCGTTGCCCTAGATATTGATGAAGTCTCAACAAAAGAAAATGGCATGGTGTCATTGCTTTTCAATTTTCTAGTAAGCAACAATCTTGTAGAAAGTTATTCACCAGTTAAAAGTTTATTTTTTCAAATGATACTGCTCCCATTGAAAGAAACTGCATTTGTTTCAAATAAAATAATTATACTGCCACCTTTGCAATCAACACCTGAAACTTTAAAATTATCTAAAGTATTTTGAAGTACTGCAATTCTGATCGATACTGAGAGCACATTAAGTTGTTGCTCCACTCGTACATAACTAAATTAACGAACTAAGTATATTAATTTATATTTAAAACGTATACATATAAAGAATTGTCTAAACACGGTAAATGGTCACACAACTGCCGATGAAGTGAGATGACGGTCCAAAGCCACAAACCCTTTTATACGGTGCTGCCCATTGTCAGTTCTTTCGCAGTTTGGTAAACCTGTACCTGCTCGGTTTTTCAAACAATTTCAGGCTACCTTGATTTAGGATTTATTCAGATATCAGTATTTATAACTGTATATTCGTTTACGATACAATAATATTATCTCATAATTACTTTAACCCTCACAATTGCAACGGCGGAGCGTTTTGTGCCTAGCAGTTAACTTTTTCTATTTATGGTGCAATTCTAGGTGGAAGAAAATTTACAAATAGTAGTATTTCTCTCTAATGGAACCAACTAAAGGAAGGTGAGCTTAGGTTTGCATAGATATTGCAGTTTTATTTCAATCTAACCCCTGCTGTCATTGTTGCTACCAAGACATTTCATGGAAGAATAAACGTGTCAAGATAAGCAAAATAACAAACGTGTGTTCACACTGTAAAAAATAAGTATGTGGTAAACAGACCCAGAAGCTCATTACACGAAAGATTGTGAATAGACAAACATTCATTCTGTAACACTATGTTATATATTTATATGTAGTATGCCGGTCTCAGTATATGTTGTTAAAGGATTTTTTTGTAATATCTGTTTTGGTGCCCTTGTTATAGCAAAATGTTAAATCAAAAATATCAAAATATTACTATCCTCTTTTGTATTAAATCCCTTTTATCGCCAAAACACTAGAGCACAAAATGCCCCGGGTTGGTACTGCGCGCAAAAAGCTTGGTTTACTTCTTGCTCTGAATTTATTTATCCATTATAGGATATAGTTCTCTCCTTCCTTTCCACTTTTCTTTGTTTTTTACTGTTATCAGCATTTTCGCTATTTTCGAATCATCTGAGCGTCTTGGGTGGCCTTCCTATATTTCTTCTTCAAACTTCTGTCCGCTAGGTCAGAGTTCTGCTGGTCTTTCTGCCATCAGGTCATAGTACGTGACCTTCCCTGCTCCATAACTGTCTACTAATATTCTTTACCATATCTGCAATTTTATTTGTTTCGTATTCAGTTTTCGCTGTGGTTGAGTGATAACGATTCTATTACGATCTGAAAAGGTTTATTGTGATTTTTTCGCAAATTTTCTTCCCAGATTTAACAACTTCTAACGTCGGCATGCGTGTCTAATCGCCTAATTAGTACTTATATTAACCTTTGAACTTACGAACAACGTGCCTTTGCCTCAAAAAAAATTTTTCACGGATATCACTTCGGTCACCAGTTTATTGTTTTAAATCGGAAATCTTCTTATGTTTTCTTATAAAGCTACTCGGCGCGTTTGTTCTTTCAGTATCATGTCACGCACAGATTTCTCACGACGAAAACGTCGTTACAAGGGCAAAATTGGTTTTGTCGTTGGATCGCCGCAGCAGCCTGATTACGTCACAATATGATAGTTTTAGTTTTAAAGCAGCTGGCCATTGGCTACCTATAATCTGAGATAGGACATATTTATAGCTATTTTTGCGTGGGCTGATGGTCAGTCAAATTTATTTTCAATCCATTTTAATCTTATTTCCCGTTTGCTGCCTTCATGCTTCTCTATCGCTTTTTTTTTCTTGTTTTGAATTCCTCATTTAGAAAACATAATTGTGATCGTACATTGTTGAAATCGCAGCACGTAGTATTAGTAGTAGTACGGGCTTAGCTAAGAATTAACCGAGTGATGTAACTTTTGTAAGAAGACTAGTCAGAGGATTGATGTTCACATTTCTACCGTGTGAGCATAAGCTCAAGGGTCTCCCTTTTTCATCGCTAACGGAGGTCTATCACCTTCAGCTATTCCCGGGCACTCACCGTGCACTGGGGTTTGACCTTTGACTTTTGGAAAAAAGGCCACTTGCAGGTGCAGATCCTTTAGCTTTACCCACCTTGCAACGCAGCCATCAAGATTCGACTATTCTATTCTGAAGTGCCTAGCTACTAGTTTAGTGCTTGCAAAGGAAATTCCTAGTTTGCAGAATTACGTCCATTGGCGAAAATTATACACGAACCTCAAGTGGTAAATTATCATAAAAGTTAGTTTTATATGAACCAAACTGTCGATGAGCGACGACTTATTACCTACCGCACACCATTTTTTATGACGTATGAGGCTACGGTTTTGTATTACATATTCAATTACAACAAGAAAAGTAAACGGGTTAATCTGATTATATCCAGAGTCACATGAGCTGCTGGGCAACCAGAAACAACCGATATAATTATTTCTTTGCACGAAAGTGTTCCGTTCGAACAGGCCTTTTCTGCAATCTTATTTTTGAGTCAGTTTAACTCGTAGATTTGCTTGAGGTTTTTTCATTTCGTTTGAGCTTGTATTCTCATTCCTTTGGTCAGAACTATAGATTTGATTATTTCTTATTCTAGTATTACGCTGGGCTCTCTTAACCTTCCACAGTTAACATGAATTTTTATAACATAAAAGTTAACGTCGGTGTCGGAGACCGATATTTTAAATTGCAAAAAAAATTTTTTTAAAAGAAAAAAATATTTCGACTGTTGATTTAGTTAATAAATAAAACCACTACTGCATATTTTTGCATAACATATTTTTATTGACGTACAAAAAATTAAAAACTGTAATAAAAACTGACAGTTTCTGATGGCCATTTATTTAAATGACCAAAAAAGTAGCTAAAAACATATATATGAAAAACATCTCAAAAATTTTTAGAGGAAAAGCATTAAAAAATAATAAAACAGGAATAATAACATGAAAACCCTACAACGTAAACGTAACTATCGCTGCAATCATCGTCACTGAAATCTTTTAGGCATCCCTCCTAAATACACTTTATATGTTCCAAACATAATAACTTTTGGCAATTTTGGCATCTGTATTTTGTTCTTCTATCTTTTCTTCATGTTCTTCTTCTATATCTTGTTCAGAGTCTGTATGATGGCCCTGTTCTACCAGATTATCTTCTTCCAGGCTGTCATAACTATCATCAACCTCGATTTCGACCTCAGAATCAGTAACCAACTCATCATCTAACTTTTGGAGATATTCTTCTTCCTTTTCGTGATTCATGAGTTTTATCTAAAGTCCGCGGGCAAGAAAAAACAATCATAATACGTCAAATTACCAGTTACTCCAATACTAACATACCTTGAAAATTTTAACACGAGAGTTAACATCGGTCTCACACACCGAAAGTTACTGCACTCGGAAAACGAAGTTGCCTATACTGCTGCCGTGTTAGCACTGACTAAAGCATGTTAAAAGATGAGGCTACTATGCAGCGTTGCCGCGAATTAAAATTGGTTGGAAAATAAACGCAATTTTTAGAAACGCTCGGTCCGTGGCACCGCATGTTAACTGTGGAAGGTTAACTGCCCCTTTAGTATGTTGTTTGTACTTTAAGGTCGTTGTTTTGAATCAACTTATCTCTCGCGTTTAATACTAATAACAGTTTTATCTCTTATTAGATACTCGTTATCTCTTTGGCCTGTATTTGAAAATTATTTACTCTGTGGTTGGGAAAAGTGTATTACGGTAAGTTATTGAACCTGGCACTCCTATCTCTTAAGTTATTATTGCTCATACTAATAGGTGACTTGGTTGCTTACTCTTGGGCGCGAGATTTCATGCTAAACGGTTGTGTGTGAACATTGACCCTGGGTGTTTAATCAGCTAACAGCTGAGTAAGTTAAATACTTATTTATATGAACATTTAGTGAAACATTCCATACGAACACACACAATAAGAGGGGAACGCGTGACCTCAATCAGCTGATTGCAGCGTAGACGGTATCAACACAGACATTCGAGTCACGTTTTCAACTTTAATACACCTTAACTAAATCGTTTAACGGTTACGAATGCACATTCTTAATCATGAGTGATACAAATAAAACTATACTGAAATCTCCAAATTTGATCTACAAAGGCAGCAAGGTACCCCCAAGTTCTGCAGATATGGAAATAGAAAATCAATACCCAACGGATAAGGAAAGAAATAGCCTTAAACGTCCTCTAACCTCACCGAAAGATAGCGATTTTAACAAACGGTATTTATTTAACTCTGACACGTTACTTACGCAAAATAAATACTTCACTCTAAACCCCGAGGAAGGAAAAAATTCTCCACAAACTCCCACCACAGCTAATCCTACTGAAAAAATAAAAATCCCTCCAATATTCATACCAAATGGTACTAACTACCAAAACATCATTGCCGATATTAAATCTACAATTACAGAAGATTTTGTCACAAGTTATAAGGGTAAAGAACTAAAGATTACCTTAAATTTCATAGATGATTACAGGAAACTAACAAAGTTTTATCATACACATCAAGTAAAATATTACACGTATCGTAACCCTAAAATCGCTAATATTTCTGCAATCATACGTAAAGTCCCTATCTCCATAACTGAGAAAGGGGTCAAAACCGAGTTAATCAACTTAAAGCACCCGATAATCAAAATCACACGACT
This sequence comes from Agriotes lineatus, assembly GCA_940337035.1. Taxonomy (NCBI): domain Eukaryota; kingdom Metazoa; phylum Arthropoda; class Insecta; order Coleoptera; family Elateridae; genus Agriotes; species Agriotes lineatus. The sequence continues at coordinate 41,294,752 of OW679194.1, forward strand.
TTTAATCACAAAAAAGTCCCAATGGCAATAGTTGCTGTTGAACAAAATAAAACGGAGAAAACGAATGATATCTTTAATCTGAACAGAATGCTACACTGTGTAGTAGTCGTGGAGCCTCGCCGGAAGCATAGTGATATACCACAGTGCACAAATTGTCAGCTGGTGGGGCACACTAAAAATTACTGCCACTTATCCCCACGCTGCGTGAAATGCACGGAGCACCACCACTACTCACAATGCACTAAATCCAAGGAGTTTGGAGCTGGGAAATGCGTTAACTGTAGAGGAAATCACACTGCCAACTATAGAGGCTGTCCATATATTAAATCCTTTCCGGCAGTGCGACCCACAAATCCTAACCCAACTATAACTGGAAGAATCACATCCAATGCAACATATGCATCAATCCTAAGATCTAACCCCCATACTCCTAAAACTACTGCTCAAAACCAAAACGATCAACAGTCAACAAACGCCAACTCCTCTATGACCAATATTCTACAATCTATTATTCAACTTATCTCTCCTTATCTTAAACAAATTAAAAATTTTGTCAACTCACTAATCCTAATGCTGTTTCAAAATGGCAGTAAATAATCAGACCCATAGTACAGACAAGCTAACCCTACTAAACTGGAACGCCAATGGCATCGAAAAGTAACGATCAATATTTATATAATTTCTGGCTAGACACAAAATTGACATCGCATGCGTTACAGAAACCCACCTAATATTAAACGAAAAATTTACAATTCCAGGGTATATTATACACCGGAAAGACCGAACCACGGAAGTAGGCTGGGGAGGTAGCGCAATAATCATTAGGAAAAAACTAGTTGCTTCACAAGTAGAACTAGAATGTGTCCTTCTCTTAGAAGTTACTGCCATCACTCTAACTCTAAATAATAATTCTAAACTTCGAATCGTCTCAGCTTACAAACCACCCAACGGGCACCTTAACCTAAAAGAACTAAATCAGATTTTTGATAGTCCTCTTCCTACACTCTTGACTGGAGACGTAAACTGCAAACACACGAACTGGGGTTGCAGAGTGACCAACCCAAATGGTGTTAAACTTAATTATTATACCTCTCAACTTGCAATACTGGTCGCGGCACCGCCGGATATACGTACTTCCCGTACCGACATAACCAATTGCCAGATATACTTGATATTATATTGCATAAAAGCTTAACATTGCCAATATCCCAAACTGTACTCACGGAAATGGACTCTGGCCACTTATCCGTTTTATTTACGCTCAATTATCTCCCCTATAACTACCCACAGCTTTCAAAACTAATAAATGGACCTATTGACTGGGAAAAGTTCCGTAACTTCATAGATGACTCAATAAAATGTCCTTCAAACCTAAAATTTCCAAATGATATAGACAACGCTGTGGAATTGTTCAAAGAAGCAATAACATCTGCAGTCCAACATGCTACTAAAAACAAGAAAACGCACCGACCCTATATAGATCAATCTCCGCCTACTCATATACTACAGTTAATAAAAGAAAAACATTCAACCATTCGCCAAAGCCACATAGAATCTCTTGGCCCTGGAGACCCCAACATGTGGAAAGCCACAAAAAGAGTCTTACATCAGCCGATAATCATTCCACCCCTCCAATTCGAGGGACACACTCACTCTGAAGATAATGACAAATGCCAGATATTTGCTGATCAACTAGAAAAAACATTTACTCCCTTACCTAACCCACTTCATCCTATTGCTGATGAGCAAATAGTCCTAAACAACACCGTCCCAAATGACACTCACTGACCCCATATCGCCAGCAGAAATTAAGTCGTATATCAAGAAACTTAAAAATAGGAAAGCGCCAGGAACTGACCTAATACCAAACGGGATTCTTAAAAACTTGCCTGACAAATCCATATGCTATATTGCATCAGTATTCAATCCATGCATGAAAATTGGATATTTTCCCATTGCTTGAAAACGAGCAGTAATACTAATGATACCTAAACCGCGGAAACCTCATTACAACCATGCGAATTATCGGCCAATCAGCCTGTTATCTAAATTATTGGAGCGAGCGATACACACACGGTTAAATGATCACTTGAAGACAAACAGCATTATTCCGAGATTACAGTTCGGATTCAGGAACCCTCACTCAGCTATCCACCAGGTTCTGAGACTCTCAGAAATCATAGCAAACTTCTTTGAGCACAAGATGCACACGCTCATTGCATTTGAGGATGTAGCTCAGGCATTTGATCGGATCTGGATCAATGGCCTTGTTCACAAAATGATAACGATAAACACTCCCCCACATCTGTTGAAGATAATTGTCTTCTTTCTATCTGATAGGACCTTTCAGGTTCGAGTCAACTCCTACACTTCTACCACGCGTCAAATACTAGCTGGTGTTCCACAGGGATCAATCCTGGGCCCTATATTATTTAATGTATACATGTCCGATATTCCTACTCCACACAATTCAAGCATCGCTATGTATGCTGATGACACAGCGATAATAACCCAAGATCAGGATATTAATAACGCAGCTAATAACCTACAAGGAACTCTAAACCAACTTAACATATGGTATAGCAAATGGAAGCTCACTATAAACGTAAGTAAATGCGAAGCTAAAATCTTTACTCTCCGAAGACCACTAGATCCCCCAAATCTACTCATCAATGACACTCCTATTCAACGGAACCCAAAGGACAGCGCAGTGCGCTATCTTGGCATATACTTCGATAGAAAACTAAAATGGAGCCTTCACATTAATAAAAAATTATCGGAATCATACGCCAGATTGAGTATGCTATACACGATCATCAATAATAAATCATCTCTCTGAACAGAATGCGGGATTTTAATGTACACGTCCTAAATAAGGCCTATACTCACTTATGGTGGCAGTATATGGAGTGCCACATCAAGAACCAATCTCAATAAAATCCAGGTACTACAAAATAAAGTTCTGCGAATAATTACCAAAGCTGAGTGGTTTATTCGAAACTCTCAGTTACACAAACAGACGGACATCCCAGCAATTCAACAGTTTATTACGCAAACAACTAAAAAAAATTTACGATAATATTAACCAGTGCCATAGTGCGAACTATTATAACTTGGGACAAAATCAGTGCACATTAGACTAAAACGTAAACTGCCAGTTGATCTACTAAATAGTGACAGTGAGCGAATTACATCCAAAACTTCCTGTGAACTAAACTCATTACTTCATGATAAGTAGTACTTTACTCCCTTGGTTCTAAATACCATGACTCTAGTGCATAGTGATGTCAGTGTGATAAAAGACTAAAAACTAACTCTGTCATGAATAGCAGTTGATGCTGAACTGGCATAAACATTTAAAAAAGAACTTACTCTTAATTTCCACAACAGCTCTTCGGCATTCTGTTTGAACTAGTTGTTTGAACAATAAATACAGTAACGACTTTGAAATCTGGCATTTTCGTTAATTTTACATCTTATCTAATATTTGTGCAACAAATTTTATCAAACAAGTGTAACAAGTCTATTTACAATATTAATTTTTAGTATATCCATTTTTACGTATGCAGCGGATTAATACTGGTATTATGGAATTGTCAAATTCTTGTCCTTTGGATGCCTATAACTTGAATTAAAGTATATTATTGTCACTCGCCGATATTCTTGTGTTATTATGTTATTATAGATGACAGATGACAGTTTTCTGAATTATAAGATACTAAAAAATGTTTTGTAGTTAATAAAAATTAAAGAGAATGATACTTATTTACAATGTACTTGTTCGCTCCACGTATCAAAAGTGTGAGCGCGAAATACTACGCGGTTAGTAAGAGATAACATTAACAACCGTTAACTTTTTCTTTTCCGTCAAAAAGCATAATCCTCAGAATTAACATTAAACGGTTAATTATAAATGTTATATTGTGCGTGATTACAAATTTACAACAAAGGTATCAACAAAAATCTGAATGTGTGAGGGGCAAAATAAATATTATCTACCAGGACACCTCAAAGTCTCAATATCCAGCATACCGACAAATACCGAAAAACCTATAAATGCCAATGAACTAAACAAAATAAAAATATTAGCCATATTCTTCTACGGCCTGTCAACTAAAAATAAATTGTTATTAATATTAGAAGCCTTATTCGAGAAGAACTTACCATCAGTCTCAGTGGCTCAGCGCTAAAAAATCATCTTAATAGATGTAAATGCCCAATAAACAGCATGAATTAACAAAATCGTTCAATCAATCGTTAATCTAAAGTAGGGTTGGTCCCGTGACGTAAAAACAGTCGGGCCACGCTGGGTCACGGCGCGTCGCGTCGTGAACTCGAATAATGTTTGAAAAACGAGCCGTGAACGTGAGCGAACACGAGTAAAAATTTCCAAGGCGTAATTGACGTTTCACGTTAATTTCATGTTAAATATTTAGTAACGAATAAGGACTGCAGGGTGCCCCACTCTCCCGCTGCCCACCCATGTAGAAAATCTAAGAGTTGGAGCGGGACGTCATTGTACTTCTGTGTAGAACAGCCTGAAGAGGAGCTTTGCACCTGTGTTGTATTGTGAATGTTGTGTCTACAGTCAATCGCGTGTCTGCGTCTATAGGCGAACAACTAGAACTTACTTTCAGTTCCTCGGACGTAAAGATACTTTTAAACCTAGAAATTAAAGTATTTCCTAGCAACATGTACTTTCTTGTGGTCGTATCAGCAAGGGAAACGTCAATTGCAATGACAGATTTTGGTATTAAAGTATTGTCCTTGAAGACGGTTACAAAGAAAATCTTTTTGCGAGAAATCAGCATCTATCCCTTCTTGTAAGCTATTGCAGTCAACTTTCATTTATTTTTTTGTGTCTACTATTCTGGTTTAACATATCACGCAAATTATTTCACGTAAAAAACATATCTTAATTTAGGGTTTTTAGCTCTGTTGCGGGTTTTTTATTGGTCTTAAATTTTAACATTCTGTTCTATCTGAATTTGAATTTTCTAATGAAAGCTGTGGGTCACGTCGTGATTGGAGGGTCACACCGTGAACGTGAGCGTGAGCGTGTGTCATTGTGACTGTTTAAAGCAAGTGTGAAACGTGCATGACGTTAGTGAATACTCACGCGCGCACAAGAACACCGTGCCAAAGATTCCAACGTTTCACGCACACTACAAACTGCTGCTTTTCAGATGTGTCAAGTGCCATAGCAAGCCATGTATACCGATGAAGTTTCTTTGCTATTAAATTCCGTAAGCTTAAGATTTTACTTTTGCTCATTTACCCTATAGATTCATTTCTGACGTTCTATCGTTGATTCCTGGTGCTTTTTGCAGTTGATTTTTTAATGCCCTATGAAGCTCTTTGTTATTTCTGTTATCTCTACTTTACTTTTTTTTAAATCTTCCTTTTAATTTGCTTGCTTTGCTTCGTCTTTATCAGTTATCGCTTCCTCTTCGTTTTCTGTATATAAATTTTTAAAACTCGGTTTTCATCTCCCTGTTATCTCTTTTTCTTCTGTTGGTATATTTCTTTGCTGGCTCTTAATATTCCTTAGCTTTGGCTTCTTTGTTCCTTTTGTCTGAAGGTTAAATAAAGCAGTCGACTTCGAAATATCATAAAAACTGCTAATTGCCCTTGCTTTGTTTTCTAAAGAAGTATATTTAAATGTATATTCCAATAATTGTACACTTTTGAAAACCAAAATTGGTAACATTGGTAACAAGTAAATCTGAACTCAACTCGTAAGACTGGCATCTTTTTGAATACTCCTCAGCTTTTTACATTTTCATTTTTACTTCCCTCGTCTGAAAGACGAAGGAAGTATGGTAATCACGAAAAAATCACCTTCCAAGATTTTTTCAGATCTTTACGTTTCAGATCCCTACTTAACGAAAAACAGGTTTTCTCAATTCCGTCTGTCTGTCTGTCTGTTGGCGGTATAACTTAAAAAAATATTTGTCGGAGGAAGAATATATTTTGCATATACATTATATATTGTTATGATACATTAAGATCAGCCAAACTGCTCTCTGATGAAGATTAAATGTTAAAAAAATAAAATTTGGGAGATCAATACAATTTAGAAAGTTTAAAAAGAATTGGCTGTTAGAATGAAAGTCAGTAAAAGAATTCCAATTTGAGGTAAATTAAGATAATAGGGATAACATTTGAGTATTTTGTAGGGGTTTTAAAAGGATAAAGTAAGTACATGCTTATATCACAAATGATAAATGTAATTTCTATTAAAATAATATGATGAAGTAGGTGGAACTCAAATTAATTTAATTTATAGATGGCATGAATAATTGTAACATAGAAGCTAAGCAGATTTTGTTATGATTATGAAAATAACAATTTTGTAAAAAAGATGTAATAAAAATTTGGTTTGAGTGAAAATATTGAAATTTTACCCTATTTTGAATGTTGTTTGATTGGAAATATAATAAAAGGTGATTAATAAGCAGATGTAGTGAATATGGAAGTGAAAGAAGCACTATAAATGAAATATAAGTTATAGAAGAGTATTTTAAAATGAAAAAATTAAATAGAACTACAAGAAGATTAATATGAAGGTGTATAATTATAGATTTGGATTGAAATAGCTTTATTTTGGAAAAATACAATTGATAAGAAGTTACTTTGGTTCGAGAATTGTCAAGTATTGGATACTATTCTGTTGGTGACTGAAGACAATTTGCTGAAGTCGTGTGGGTCTGAGAAAGAAGAATATTAATTGGGGATCATCTGTAATAACAAACTTGCCGTAAAGCTGTCGGAACAAGAGTCTCTGGAAGGTGATAGTGGTACTGGTGAAGTAGAACGGGGTCGTTCCTGCAAGCAGCCAAGGGTTTGACAAGTTGACAGCTGCCGTCAGTGAGCAGTGCATCACAGCGGGACTAACTAGGGGTCCAGGCTATCTACATCAGGAGGAGTACTGTATTGAAGGTGATCTTGGAATAGAAAGAGTGAAAGCAGTTCAAAGTGGGTTATAGTTTTGTACGATCGACACGATAGAAAATAGTTAAAGAGTGTAATTAACTATAATCAAGTACTTACAGTATAATATTGAGTCAATAAGATAAATAGCATGAGCATTTGTCATATTTGATTGAGATTATTAATAGAATATTATTTGACGTTAAAGGTGACAGTTAATGTCATAACACAATTTAAAGTCATTATTAAAATAAAATATAATTGACAAGCAACTAGATAAACGAACCACCCTGAAAGAGTTTCAAGGAGCTATCGATTTAAATAAGTAAATTATATTGAAATTCGAACAAATAATTCATTTTAGAAAAATAATATAGCAGTCAGTACAATATATACCTGAAATAAAACCGGGAAATTTTCAGACAAATATATACAGGGTGGGCACCTTAAAAAAATTAAGTTTTGTTCATTTTTTATTCAACTTAGTAATAGATACAAGTAATAATTTGTACATAGTGCAGGCTTTATTCTTACCAAAAATGGGAGCCAATCAACACAGAATAACGTTTTTACGATACCAAAACGAGGCACAAATTAGCTCGTTACTAAATATAGCTGCGACGCAGGAATGCGAGAGGTCGGTGCTTCGTGGCGCAGGTAGAAATTTCCCAGTCCCTTACTAATCCCCTAAAACGTTATGGGCTGCACACACGACCCACCTGCAGTTCGAATTCGACCACCGGTAACATTTTTTTGTTTGAAAATTTATTTAATTTCAGAAACGTGAAGATATTTTTACTCCTAACTTAATTTGATTTTTAATATTATTTACTGTCACAATGACGACGAGGGAAGTTTTGGGTAAAGCCTTTCACAGATTTTTATCACTATTTTCCTTTCAGTGAAATTGTATTTCTTGGATATTTCGAAAGCTTTTTCTTTAATCTGCCGAACGTTAACATTCCAATTGCTTCATTCAGTGTTTAGTAGACACTTATTGATTCCAATTTATTCAATGACTACATATACATGTACTGGACCTTGGATAAGACAGCGTTTGCGTTTCCTTACGAACAGCCTAATTCCAAAAAGCGTCGTGAGCCTTGCTGCGCATGGGAAATAATAGTACATCACCCGATTCAGGGGACGAAGAACTGTGCCAGCAGCACAGAATTGGGCAATCCAAGCTGGCAGCCCAGTGCAGAACACAAACATTCGTCTAGAAAACGTAAAATTTACATCTGGCGAGAGGCGGATTGTAGACAAACAGTCTGATTAAAACTAGAACTCCGAGTCGAGTTTGCGTTAGAATGATTAAGTCCCTGTCGCCTCTAGAGTTATATTCCCTAAGCTAAACAAGCAAGGAACGACAAACGCAGGCGGAAAAATATTTACAAATACGAATAACATTTCGAGGACACAGGAGGGCAACGGTTGCTACGTTCAAGAAGCTGCATCTAAATTTGGATCTTCTCGGCGACCGGTTATATCTTCACCTATACTCATTTTGAAATTGATGTCAGCTACGTCGTGTCATAAATATCTCCACATCGAGCTCTAAGACACAATTGATAGAATTAAAGAAAACCAAGCCTCTCAACGCTTTTGGTGCATAAGAAACGTCAGTTCTCCACTACAATAAATGGAAGCCTGAGTTTGTGTAAATTGTCTGCTGAATTTTACTGTTGTGGATAGAAATCACGTTTCGCTTAACTCACATAGCTTGTAAGCTTTTAAAGTTTAAATTTGCAATTACGGTAGCGAAGCTACACGCTGTAAATTTTCAGAAGTTCAGGGCGTTTCTAAAAGGTCTTACAACTGTAGTTCTCTAAATATTACCGTGGGGATGGCTTAGCTGCTGCATTGTGGTGTTTCCCATGTAGTCAGTTGGCCCGCACTCTCACATTTCTGGGCATCTTGGTTATTTGCGTTTGGAGATTTTGGCTTTATTATGTAGAAATGGTTGATACCGTTTAAAACACAGCACGCGTTGGTCTTGAGACATCGTGTGCCGTAAAGCTGTTTCGTTAACTGAAACAAAATTTGCTACGCTGAAACGTAATTTTGTCCTAAATAGACGAGATTACAGTGGTTGAATGTAATATATTGCAATGATATGGTTGTTTATTCATTTAATTAAATAAATATTGATTAAGAACCACCATGCATATAGTTTATTTACACTATAAAATTCTAGGTAGATAAGAGTGAGTTGTATTTTATTAACTCGTTGAAATAAATGGTTATATGCCCTGTATCATATTTTATTTATCTGAAAATATTGATAATTAATCGCTAGCTCAATTAGGTAAAGCAATCACTCAATCTCGGTTACATTCCTGGCTGAATGTGTAATTCTTAAATTAATTGAGTACGGATCTGTATTCCGTCTTCGCTCAACTGGGCACAAGCAAACACTTGAAATTAGGTCAAGCGCTACTCCAAAATGAATCCCTCTGGCAAGATACCTGACAGTCAATTAAAACAATGTGAAAATTCATCAAAGTTCCACCGGTAATTGTTTAAATTTGGCTGCTTTCGCGGCATTATTTGTCATTTGCTTTCTAGCATTCGTCGAAGGGACGCGCGCCAATTTCCCAATTGTTTTTCTTGGCGTAACTTTGAATTCAACATCCTCCCAACCTCAAACTATGGACTGGGCCTATATTACAGGCTGCATTTACATTACAGCAATGGAAATCGCTTGGATTGTCTTGAGTATGACTCTTCTTATACATTCATAAACTTTCACGGGCCTAACGCATCTAGTTTTAGGTTAAACAGTACCTGCTCTACACCGATCTTATATCGGGGCTCGACGGACACGCTTATGTATTTCTTGGGGCTGCTATGGGCCGGATCCTGCTGCAACTCCTGGCACACGTACTCACGGGGCTGCTCGATGCTCTGGAAGCTTTCTCTCTGGGCTGTATCGGGTTGCTCGCCTCCACGCAGAGATCGGACTTGGTCTGCCGCGGCTTCGAGGTTATGTATACTGGGCTCGAAGAAATTTTCACTTTTCGTTGCAAATATTACCACCCGACCACGAACATTCACTCAATGAAATGGTATACTTTTTTGTAGATATAATTTTATTTATTAAGTGAAAATCTGATTTAAACAGGAGTACGTTTTTAACATGTCAATTCATAATTAATTTCTTTTGTTCTCTCCCAAATATCCGCTATAAACAATTGCAAGTTAAATATTAAATAAAAAACTGATATGCACCAAGTTCAAAATAACTACTTATAACACTAAATTTGCCTATAACTAAAATTATTTACAAAATTCTTATTCTTAATATTATTGTCTACATTTATAGTTAACCGTGTCTTTTCGCCTCTGCACATTTTTTTAAAATGCTTTTAATCGATCAGACAAGTCACTGCACTGTTTATTTTTAATAGAGTGTTTCCTGCACCAAGGCGTCCTTTGAATTCACCTGCCTCCTTTTCATCACAAATTTTGGTCCATCTGCTATGTTCTTTTCTTGGCTTTTTAACCCTGGGTTGCTAATTCTTACAATTTCCATTAAATGCCTTAATGCCTGCCTTCTTAGCTGCCCGTTGCAACGTTCATTAGCTTATCTAGCTTCTCATACCTTTCTTTTAAAACCCTGACAAATATTTCACTGTTTAACTTAACTTGAATTTATACGCTTCATTTCATTACCTTTGCAAACACTTCTTATTTTAAATTCATCTTACAGTCAACTTAGATCCCTGTGAGAATTGAGCTTTGCTTATTGAGTTCTTTATTTAATTATACTGCTATTAATGGCATCTCTTTACAAATGCCCTCATTCTATTAAATTAGCCTTGCAGTTATATAAAATACCTCACCCTGAGCTTTAGTGAAATGTCCATTAATTTGGCAGTGTTGTCAGAGTTGAGTTGTAGGGCTTAAGACCACTGCAATATATGTATATATATATGTATATATATATATATATATATATATATATATATATATTCTGTTGCTGTTTGAAAAAGTATTGATGTCAATATTCTTCTAAGTTAGGAGAAGTTAAACTTTTCCGAAGCTGTCAGCCAAATAAACCGATTATAATGATGAACAACTTGACTTATTGTAAATATTTGCAACAAATAATTGACAGTCCAGTATTTATATTAACCATTTCTTTTTATATTATATCCCACTTGAAGTTTGATTCATATTGAGCTTTTATCATACGCTGCTGTAATATTGGATGATTTAAAATTAGCCGGTCTTTTAAGTGATACTGTCGGATTCTGCATCGACCAGTAACGTAAGAGGCGATCGCCTGAAGCAATCGTCTTCATCAGCATTAGTGGAAGCATATCCACTGCAAGTGCATCGGCCTGTCGTCTTTGAGGAGGATTAAGCAAAGCTGTATTGCAGAATCGCGGTAAAGTCGACATCATATTTGTGTGGGCATTGGGGTTACTGGGGTTTGTTCGAGGCTTAGAACCTGTTACAGGAAAAATCATTAACAAAAACGAACAACTCGTAACAATGACTTACTCCAGCCAGCTTTTAGTTGAGACAAGGTCGGTTAGAGGTATCTGACATGAGTTTATTTGTTATTTCAAAATAGGTGTACGTTAAGAATTAATTAGGATGCGGGCGCCACAAAATTAGAATCAAATTCCAGGTCTTCACGAAGACTCCAACCTCGACACAACGAAGCAACTGCTACTAAATTACGATAAATCACCCCTCGGCCGCTTGGAGAGTCGAGAGCTTTACATGCTTGCTAGAATTGTAAGACTCGACTGAAAATCGACCAACAAAATTTATAATCCATAACATGCGTGAAGTGTAATGGAAGAAAGAGGTGAGTCACCGGGAAATGCAGGCGTTAATTCCAAATTAAGGAAACTGCCCTTTTGCGGAGCGCAACAAAAAATATAAATCCCCAGGAAATGTGCACGCGTTTGCAGTCCAGACCTAAGCTATTCGACTGCACGCCAAATCACGAACACAACTGCGTCTAACAAAACCCGAGGGCGGATTCTCCCAAAATGCTGGAGAGCAAAAGCTTTTACTACAAAAGTTGTAAAAATTAATATACCAAACCACTGCTCACCCTGAAACAACAACCAGTATAAAATTCTGCTAACTTGGATAAGTCGGAAATATTACTCAGACGCACAGATTTTCGTCTATACTTTTCACTTCGGTGCCAAATATATCTTGTATTTTTGCTTCATGATAGATGAATAAAAGAATAATTTGTAAGCGTAGCAACAAGATCAAAATCTTCAATATTTGCACTTGAAATTGTAAATTCTCTTCACAAGTTGGGTTTCATGTTAAGTTTCCGAATCAACGAATCAACATGTATTGTTGAAAGTGCCTTAGTTTCGTCCAGTTCCTTATAGATAGAAAAGAGAGTCGCATGCTTCTTAAATAGTATCTTAGTTGAAGAAGTCGGCATAACTAAATGTGGTGCAGCGGATCAGGTTATGGGTTGATTGCTCATATTAGTATATTATGATACGAGTTTTATAAGAATAATTTTGTAGCACGCACGGATTTAGGGTACGACGAGCGAAGCGACCGAAAATAATCGATTTTACGAGACGTATTGCTTAAAATACCACGAGACGCGTAGCGTGTTCTTATCGAAATGGCTGAAGATTACACAATACACATATACGGAAATGTCTGGCATGAATTTGTGTTAGGGTCGTGCCAAACAATTCGGAATGATGCAGGTATCTTCGAAAGTGTTAGACTGCATCCAATGGATACCGCTTCGAACATCTTTTATAAAGAGAATTGTATTAATATTATAATTAGCCCACTTCATTTAGGCGAAATAAGTTGAAACTCATATGTCTTTTCTTTAAATCAAAGTGCTATATCTCGTAGGGTGTTGGTGTGCGAACATAGTGTTATAAGCATTTTCTACTCCTCAAATTTTGAAACACATTTTAGAAAACACCCTGTATATCTTGTAAGCCTAGTGAAGTACGGCTTTCCTGAGAATGAAGACCTTGTAAATATTCTCAAGCAGTCTAATGAACACTCACTAATTATCAATGGTTCTAAGAATTCTGAAACTTGATATAGACCAAAGTAAGTACTTACAACAATTATTCCTACCGGACATTTCTATTGTGGTCGATGGTATCCCAATTGAACTAGTAGGCACAGTTGATAATCTCGGACTTACAATTGATAATAAATTAAATTTTTCACAACATGTATCCAAATTGCTTAAACCTGCTTATGCAATTTTAAAGGTTTTGTACCGTCACATGCCTTTACTAACTACTGAGACTAAAGCTAAGTTATGCGAATCACTTGTATTATCTCGTTCGGCTTTTTGTGATGTCATGTATGGATATTGTTTAAGCGTAGTGAATAAAAGTAGACTACAACGGGTTCAAACTTCCTGCCTTGGGTTCATATTTGACATACGCAAATACATGGGGATTTCTTACAAACTCAGTGATTTGAACTGGTAAAACATGCACAATAGGCGTTTACAGCATTCTGCTAACTTGTTTTATAAAATCATTAGTATATGGTACCCGAAATACTTGTCTAGGAAAATTACTTGTAGTTCAGATGTTCACAAGGTCTAAAGCCTAGGGGTCTGCTTACAACTCCAAAGCATAATACTGAAACATTTAAATCTCATTTAGATACCAAATATGTGTAATTTATAACAAAATTCCTAAAGAATATAGTGCTCTCAATATCAAAACTTTTTAAAACGGTACAAACAGTTTATGTGCAACTTAAACTAGCAATAATAGTTTTCCACTATTTTTCATTTTATGTATACTGTAATGCGGATTTTCTCGTGCCCTATACACTACTTTACTGTGAAATTAGATTGCCCTTTGTTTGCTAGTTAACTAAGTCGTAGAAGCACAAGAGCCGCTCTTACCTCAGTGCAGCTAAGGGATATGTCAATATTGCTGTTGTAGGTCTCCTTGTGATCACCTATAATACAACCCTGACAGAAATGAAAATCAAACAGTTTACATGAAAAGATATCTACTCTATAAAAAAAAAATGGAAATGCATAAAAAGAATACACAATGGTAGTATACAACTATTATATGAAAATCAAACAGTTTACATGAAAAGATATCTACTCTATAAAAAAATGGAAATACATAAAAAGAATACACAATGGTAGTATAAAACTATTATATGTGCTATTAATTGTAGCACGGAACAGTCCACGAGCTTAATGCTGAATCTACATGCAATGTTTAAATTCCCTTAAACTTAAACTTAAACTTCCCTTTACCTTGTTGCAAGATAACGAAAAGTTCAGCTCCGAACTTTTGGTAGTTACTCCCACGGGCTTCTGGCGTTAGCAAAGTCGGCTGGCTTCCTTGAAGCTCGAATGGCAGCTGGAATAGCAGCTTCTGGCTATGAATGACTGTATTTCGGAGTGGCTTCTCTAAGCTGGCACCTGTAATACTTCGAGAGCCCTTTTGCTTCGGGCGACACCCGAAAAGAATATTATCGGCAAAATACTTTATTATGTTATTACCCAAAATGACCGGCGAATCACTCAAACGCGTATCGCAAACCGCCGGTCATTTTGCATCAAATTGTCGACGCGGTTGCGATGTTTATCGTCTGTGGCAGTGATCGGACGTCCGCTGCGTTTTTCGTGATCAATTACGACTTGTCCGGGATTGCAACCATGAAATGTTATTACCTATCGATTCACAGTAATACTATCAACAGTATCGTCACCATAAACTACTTTTAAACGGCTATGAATCACGTTTTCAGAAGTTAACAATTATTTAACCGCGCACTGTTTAAGTCGCGTCGACATAGCACAAGAACACGTCTGCATACTTCCGCTACTAAAAAACGAACTGGTGAACGAAACTTCTACAAACTTGGCATACGCATAAAGGAAGGATGTAGCTTCCGAATGCAACCATGCCCGTCTCCGTAGGTCTTTGTGTTCGCATTCCACCGTATTTGGTGAAGTAAATAATGTAATTTCATATTATAGAAATTACCATATTACATAATGAAATCTTCTTGGTTTAGCCATAGGGTTGCTATACTTCCCAAAAAAACGGATTTCTCGTAACATAACTGCTCGTCTACATTTCTCCCGAACATATGAAATCGAACAAGAGGTGCACAAGTTTTACATGTTAACAAGGATGTAATTATTTCCCAAATGTATAATTATTTCTCCGTCTACACGAACACGAAAACCTAAATAATTTTTGCGAAAATTTGCAATATTGGGATTTACTTAGAGAAATTACAACAATATGACTAATGGCTATTTTCCTTTTTTGAGTTCAAAGTGTTTTCATCATTTTTGCTGCATCAGGATTATTTCAAATCCTCGGGAAACCATACAAAACTGCTACGAAACTTCTTTCAAAATCCTATTACAAAAGCACATTTCTAGTTTGTAGATTACCCAATGTCATTTTTCAGAATTCTCTAGTAAGCAATGAAGTTTGCTAACAAACCTACTGCAACAAATCTCATAAATAACCAGTTTTTGGAAGTACTATCTACACATTTCACTATATACTCCTAGCTACACGAAATAGTACATATTATCTCCCTGGTGAAGCGGAAATGGTGAAATGAATAGATTTTTAGTTTGCGCATAATAAATAGTTTTTAATTTATGTTTTTTATGTTTATCTAGGTTCAGTAATATTCCAACTTTGGCTCCTTGACGAATGGGAATCCTAT
Organism: Agriotes lineatus; assembly: GCA_940337035.1. Taxonomy (NCBI): domain Eukaryota; kingdom Metazoa; phylum Arthropoda; class Insecta; order Coleoptera; family Elateridae; genus Agriotes; species Agriotes lineatus. Next base: position 41,310,382 of record OW679194.1, read on the forward strand.
TCAACTAGCATTAACAATAATAAGCTATATTTTAAAACGTTAAAGTAATTTGAGCTTACTTTAGACATTAAAAATACACAGAGCATTTTTACCGATTTAATAAATGATCGTTCAGAAGCCCATCCGCTTACTAATATTAATAATGCAACGCCACCAATATATCTTGATGAATGTATGTCTATAAGTTGGCAGAAACAAAGCCGACGACCGCAAGAGTCAGGATTTTTATTGTATAGAAAAGTTTTCCCATCTAGAATAAGTTTCCATAAGTGTCCTCATAGATCATCGTAGGCTCTAGCTTTTAAATTACGCAAGTATGAAAATCTATGTTCAGAAGTATCGCCCACCGTTAGAACATATTTTAACCAAGTTTCGGAATTTCTGCTACTTGTAACAAGTATTAATATGAATCGTTTAAATGGCTCTTATGGTTACAAAGAAATTTCATGTGAGAAATGGTTAAGCTAATACAGGACTTGCTTATATTTTGATCAATATTTATTTATACAACGAGTAGTCAAAGTACCACTTTTTTACACGCGTGAGAAGGTTTAAAGAATATGTGCAAAAAGAAGCTTTAGATATGAGTTGTATACATAATATTTTCGATTACCACATATTTATGCTAAAAGAGATTACAAAACATCAACGCTATTTCAAATTGAAAATTCATTAATAATCATATAATATATGCTTTCATTGCTTTAAATTGAAAAATTCCACATTTAATAATAAACAGTTTTGACAGAAGTGTGCAATAAAGTGACAGATGTGCTGAATAATAGTTTTATTGCAAAGTATGCAACAACAACATGCTTTTGACATATGGAAAATGTCAAATAATAGCCTTCTTTATAAAAAATGATAGCCGAAAATAGCTATTTATGCAACAAGTGCTAAAAGTTGATGTTTATGCACGAGACATGTAAATTATGAAACGAAGCCCAAGGCTGAGTTTCATAACATGTTGAGTGCAATAACACTTTTAGCACGAGTTTGCATACAATCTTTTTTCTACGATCTTAAATTTTCTGTTATTAATCCATAAATGTCAATTTAAAAAAGGTTTGCATTTATGACAGTTATAATTTATGTCATAATAAAGAGATGGCCGTGACGCGAAGGTGAATGTTTGTGGAGCCAGTACTGTCAAAGTCAGTTATCAAAGGTAAATATAATAGTACACATCTAACTTTATTCTTTACATAACGCTTTAATTATTTAAAAAACACTACTTCTAACGCAAGAAGTAACTAGAATAACTTTACAACCTCACGTCCAGTTCGAAATTGTAGTTTTATAACATCACTTCACTTTATAACACATGTGTTAAAAGTAAACAGCTGATCTCATTTTAAACAAGCTAAATTATAAAACGTCACTTTTAGTGAAAAAAGCTAGCACTAAAAGACCTACTTTTAGTGGTGCTCGTAGAAAAAATATATTATCAGTTACGTGTACCATCACCACGATATAATTTGTACAAATAATGAATTATTCCACGCAAATACAGCATAACAAAGGCACCGTGCTTAGAAGTAAAGTTCCTTCGCCAGCTGCTTGGAGCACGTATTAACTAGCACTTGGTTTGACATATCGTTCATTGATTTAAGGATGATGGATTGCCCAAACAAATGTGCAATTGCCTGAAAATTTCATTAAAACTGAACTTTTTAAAACAGCATCTCATAACGTTATATGTTTAATGGCTGTTCAAAGCAACGAAGTACTTGTAGATGCATGAAGTTATAAACCTGTAAAAGGTGTTACGTTCTGAAGTCGTAAGAGTTGAATGTCTACTATTTCAACATAGCTACTAATTATTGCATTCATTAATTATTGACAACTTATTTGGTGTTAAATTCATCAACATTTTGCAACGGTTTCTGCAAGTGATTTTATACATAATGGTATTATACTGTAATGCTTTTCTCGATTATGCTGCGTATCGATTGTAATTTCTGACAGCTTCTCCCCAGTATAAAATTTATAATTTCTATGCACGTTGTATCAATAATAATAACAACAACATTTTGGCATTATTTAGATTTCCTGTTCAAAGATCGGTAGTTTCCCTAATCTTTGAAGGAGTGTTTATTTTTGAGAAATTGCTAGAAGTACGTGGACAATCCAAAAAGAGAGTGTTCGAATACGAATCCTGATACTTTTGTACTCTCTCGAATACTGAGTGATTTCAATCACATTCAATCAAGAAGCCCTTTCGAATGCCTGCCTGTTTCACTGTTTGGTAGAAATCTATTGCCTTTTGTAGTCGCAATTTGTTATTATTCAGCCAGTTGTTTGTTAGTTTTATAATGTCAGGTTTTAATGTATTATAATTACTGTGGCTTTATACCAATCGTCAGGTATGCTTCCTTCTTCAATCCATCTATTCATTAGATATGCTAGTTCTTTCAATCATTTTCTTGCTCCATATTTCACCATTACCATAGTGATTTTGCCATTCCCGCAGGCATTACCGTTACTCATTTACTTTAATTCAGATTATAAATGATGAACTGTTATCTTTGGAATGCCTACTTATTCGACATTGATACTTTTCTTGTACCTTTGTTTAATTTTATAGTTTCGTTTGTTTTGTTTTATTAAGTTTTCGTAGATGCCTTTTTTCGTTTGCATTATTTCACTGATATTGCCTAGTTCAGATCCATTGTCTTTTTGTATTTTAAAATTATTTTCTTTCCTATGCTTAGTTTTGCTCTTAGTGTCATCATATTGCCATTACTCTGTATTATCTTCTGTAATGTTGTCATTTTCGCATTCTGTATGGCTTCTGTCTTCTCATCCTATAAGTTAATTTAATTCTATATATTCAATTTCATTGTCTCTTCCTTCTTAAACCATCTTTCTTCTTATTCCAGTCAACTTCATTGTTTTCTTTGTTATTGTTTGACCTTTTTGGTGTTTGTCTATAGTTATGCTGTTGCTAGCTTCTTTAATAGCTTTTGTTATATATTTATTTATTTCATTCAGAGTATCGTTTCGTCTTCTGGCTATATTGTTCAATTTTGACCCAATATTATGTTTATATTCTTCGCGTGTTAGTGTATCGACTGGTTTCATTTTAGATTTTTTTGCTATCTGCTTTGTTTATATTGATGTTGGCCTTTACTAAGCGGCGGTCGCTAGATGTTGCAAATCTGTTGAAGTGTTCAATACCGAAAAATCTTGGATTATGTTTTTATGCCTAGATATTATGTAGTTTATTTTATTTTTAATCGTTTTATTTAGGCTGCTGCAAGTCCACTTACGATGTTTCCTTTTCTTGAAGAAAGTGTCTGTTTAGGAACCAAAACATAATTTTAACTTTTAAAATTAAATATGCATACATTTAGTAAGCAAACTGTTGCATGCGGAAATTACAAACAAATCATCAGCGTTTATTATGAGCACTGGTCTAATGACCGGTCGACAAACTGCAATTTTCAAACTTGCTATCTATTTGCTATGAAATTGAATACGCAAGTGCATATGCGAGCTGGAACTGAGGCAACATAACATGAACCTTGTAATTTACGTCATAGTTAATGTATATAAATAGGATTATTCTAGTCAAATAAACAATACAGTTTTAACATCTGTCTGTATTCGCCACACCTCTGCCCAACGGAAATTAAGTCTTATTAAATTCATCTCGTGTGAGACTACACGAGACCGTTGGTTCACAACCCTTTTTAATTCCTACACCCCTAAGACGTATCCTGCAACTGTCCAAATTAAAATCATACAGTCCACTATAACCTCCACCCTGAACAGTGTCCATGGCATATAATTTGAGTGAGTGTAGAAAGTCTAAGAGCATTTTCCCTCTCTTATTTCTTTGTTAAGATCTGTTTGTAGTTAGGAGTGTCTCATTGCTACCTAGTTATTCTCTCAGTTTAGCATTGAAGTCTCCTATAAGTAACGTATTCTGTTTTATTTGCCGTTATGGTTTTTGTGACGTGCTCATAGATTTATATATTCTATCAGTTCTTCTTGACAAGTCGATCTAGGGGCGAAACTTGTATATTTTATTTATTTTATTTTTATATAAGTATATTGCTCGGCTAAACATTTTTTATTTCGGTTATTTATGGCACTATGTTTTCTTTTGTTATGTAACCCACTCCTCCAGCATATGGTGATACGTTCCTTATAAAATACAGCCTTTTATCAAATTTCATGGTTAGGAATTCATTTTCATTATTTCTTACTTCCGACCGGCCTATTATGTCCAATTTTATTGTTCTTAACTCACCTTCAAGTTCTCTCAATTTATCATTTGCTGCAAGTAGTCTTACGTTGTACTTTCTGATATTTAGTTGGGTATTTACCCCCTCCCTAGAATTCGTTCGGCAGACTGTTTGCACAGTGTAAGATGTACAACTTTTCTGGAGTTGTTTCTTCGTTTTCATTTTAGAATTCGATGGAAAATTATGGTTAAGACGTGATCCCTCTACGATATTGGGAGTGAAAGGAAACCAAGGCTCACTTGGACAGACATCATTTCCGTGAAGTAGATCTGTCCTCTGCCGGTATCGTGAAGATGTATAAACAGACTTAGTCCCAATACTTTCGGGCACATGGTAATGTAATCGAAAACTGGCTACGAAAAAATGAAAGGTCAAAGCAAATACAGACCAATCAGTACATATTACGTTTACCATACATAGAAATTCTTGCCCTCCGGTACGGCTCAATAACCTACAACTACCTCAAGCCGATGAGGTTAAATACCTTGGTTCCCTGTGAATCAGAAATCAACATGGTGGAAATATACTGCTACGGTCCTTGTAACGGGCTAAACCGACAATTACGACATACCAAACCTGGCACCCCGATGGGCTGCCAGTTGATAACAGGCTAAAACAATAATTACGACAAAGAACCAGTTTGTAATGGTACGAAACGGTATTTACGATAAACCAAACTAATGCTAAACGACTAGCACGTAAGCTAACTCACAATCGGGAATGTAACTCATAAGTCCGCTGCTCAGGCCCGCTACAAATGTCAAGTTTGCCGACTAACTTCAGCGGAGCGAGAGGGGGGTTCAACACGAGATAACACAAGGGCAACTCCCTAATAATCAGTAAGCAGATCTAAAATGATAAGGTGCCACCACAATTTCATACTAGGGAAAAATATTCTCAGGGAAACCCACTGAGGAGAAGTGGAAGCATAAACGAATTCACCTTTCAACTATACTCTTGGCAGTAAATTTCGAATGTAGCCTTCTAAGCGAAGGTTGGACTGACCTCTACAATATCACTGATACGAATGACGCTTTCAGGTTTTTCTACGAAACATTTTTACACTATTTGATTTACATTTCCCGAAACAGCCTTCTTGTATAAAACTTAATAATACAAAATGGGTGAATGACGACGTGATTATATCTAGTGCCAATTTAAAAGACTTGCACATTTTAAAATGCTCTTATCCCGAGTTGCTAAATATATACAATCAAGCTAAACAGAAGCATATTGCTTTAATAAAAACTACAAAAATGGCTTATTACCAAAAAATTTTTTTAATTCTGACAATCCCCTACGGGAGGCATGGAAGGTTGTTTCCGAATTATCCTATAAAAATACAAAGTTAAATAACATTGCATTAAATGTCAACGGCACTGTAACTGAGGATCCGCAACTGGTAGCAGAACAGTTCAATCAATTTTTTATTGAGGCTCCCTTAGACATTACAAAACAAATTCCTAAACCAAATAGCATACCTAATCAGAGTAATATATGTAATTATTCTCTTTTTTTAAGTGCTCTTACAGAAGACGAGTTATACAATATACTAAAAAATAAAATAAAGAGTAAGAATTCTGCAGGTCCTGACGAAGTTCCGACATTTTTAGTCAGGCAAGTATTGAACCTATTGTTAAAACCCTTAACTTACTTGGTCAATCTATCCTTTGAAAATTGAGTTTTTCCAAATCAAATAAAAATTGGTAAAGTTGTACCTATTTTAAAGAAAAAAGATCCTTATGTACTGAATAATTATAGACCTCTTACAGTATGTTCGTCATTCTCAAAAATTTTTGAATATTGTTACCTAGACAGTCTGATAAAGTTCTTAAATAGGTTAATATATTGTCTGACAGTCAACATGGCTTCCGTGGCGGAAGGTCGACAATAAGTGCTTTACATAATTTTACAACAGAATCGTTAGTTGCGTAGAAAGTGGTGAATGCCCTGTTGGAATATTCTGTGATCTTAGCAAGGCATTCGATTGTGTTAATCGCCGACTGCTGCTGGATGTGTTGTTTGATGTCGCTATTAGAGGCATTCCTTTTAATTGGATATCTGATTTTATTTCAGAGCGAAAGCAATATGTTTCAGTGAATCATAACAGTGTAAATAACGAGTCAACTAAATTTAACTCGGGATACAGCATACTAAACATGGGCGTCCCACAGGGCTCTGTATTAGGTCCAGTACTCTTCATAATTTATATAAACCGACTTGAAAGAGTACTGACTAACACTTTGTTTACAATGTATGCCGATGATCTGTCGGTAATAATTTCTGATAAGTCACCTGAGATGTTGAAAATTAGGTGCGATGAAGTCTTGAAAACCTTATCGATTTTTTTCAACCAACATTATATGTATTTCAATGTTGATAACAGACAAAAAATATGTGATCCGTTAACTATACACATCAATAATACTTCAACTACTTCTACCAAGGATGATGTAAGGTCCAACACCTTAATTGGAAGTCACATTATGAACGTTTGGTTTCGAAACTCAATTCTGTATCGTACTTATTTCAAAATGTTAAGGGCGCAGTTACAAAAAGTCAGTTACTTAGTTTATATTAGGCACAGGTGGATTCACGTTTGAGATATGGCATCTGTTTTTGGGGAATGTCTGCAATGTCGCAGCGGTTGTGACCGCTTTTACTTTTATAAAAAGACTTTTCCTGGACACATTCCAATATTTATTTTTAATTATAATTGCATTTTAATTCTTTTAGCTGATTTTAAAGCTGGTGCCTTTCAATTGAAGTAGTATTATTTTTTGGGGAGACTGCAAGTAGGCCTTTATAGGCCTTTTTTTGCCAACCCCATGAACAAGGTCAAGGCATGCAGAGTACCAGGTACGTTTGTCCTACTTAGAATTTTGCAGAGACTAAGGAGTTCGAACCTTAGCAAAGGATCTTTTACATGTGGAGTACATGTAAAAGATCCATTACAAAATTAGAAAAACGAAATTATAAAGTTTTGCCGTTTGGAGGTTATACACCCCAATGGAAGAGCTTTCAAAAACAAAAGAGTTCCCAACTCCGAAGTGGTAGCTTCACCCTCAAAAACCACCCCTAACACCCACTGCCGTGGTTTTAGCGTTTTTCTCAGAACCATTGGTCGTACATAAAATAGTATACTTATCAAAAATATTCCATCAAATTGTCGATAAAAAGGTTTCGCTTACCAATTCCATTTTTTCCAATGGATTACGAGTAACAAGCGATCAAAGTGGGAGGTTGCTTTCAGCGCAGATTAGTGACGCGAGTTTTTGGTCACAATACTTCACCCGACCTTACATTTTTTGCATCAACCTTCTTTTCCTACATGGCTAGGATTTATGACAGAAATTACTTCAACTCTGCCATATGTGAAGTCAAGGGTTCTCGCATTACCTCCGACCCAGTTAAGTACTATACTGACCGTTTTGTCCTACGCAGTAGAGAAAAGCAAAAAAAGTGGGCAATCTACGTGCATCATGACCTTCGACTAGCCATTGTATATAAAAGCAAAGGACATCGTACTACTAAAAAACGCTGAACACGGAACATTTACGAATGTCGTTGTCAGATTGGGAGGATTTCAGCTGTTAATGTCGTTCTTGGGATCAATCGGATTTATTATGGCTGACAATGAACTTGCAGAATTATGGTTAACTGTATACGCTTCTGCATCTGTTCCTAATATACTTTCGAGCAATGCATACGCAAGAACGATTCGAGCTCATTGTCTTAATTTTTGAGCTGTTTCTATGATAATATTTGATGAAATTGAAGTTTCAAAGGAAGACAAAGACTATAGCCAAGCTGGCATGAAAAAAACAATACTTTAACTTCTGACAGCTTAGTAAATGACGACACCCTTACAAAAATTGGATTAAAGTTTTCAGAAGCAACAAACGCGAAATTGGAAAAACTGCAAAATTATGGTTGCAGTATTTACAATTAGTGACCATTGTAATCCATTTTATTCAAGCGAAATGCAAGGGAAATTGGGAATTTCATTAGCGTTGCGTTAGAGCAATGCTTCCAATTTTTCATGCAACTGGTCATTTTCTGTATGCAAAGTCATGTCAGCTTCATCTCCATGAAATGTATTGTCTTAATCAGAATTAGAGTAACGACAAATATCAGCAATTTACACAGCAGGGCTTTTTTACAATTCGTCGTTCAAAAAAACATTGGTCCGGAATTTGGTCTGATATGACTATTGTGCAAACGCTCACGAGATGCATGAAAAGTCTTGGCGGTCTGGCTCGTGGAAGATGGCTTTTCAAAAAGTGTTCTGAATAAATGGATTTTGGGAATGCCATCTACTCATCACCACGTATGCAAAGCTGTGGAAAAGTATTGCGGTATCACACCAAGCACCACAGATCAGCATGTGGAAATGAGGGACTCAAGAATACAGACAGACGAAAAAGATTGTCGGAAATTTTAATAGTGGCTCCGGAAACACTCTCCATTCAGTATTACAAGAATCTTGTTTCACTATCTACTGACTTTGTTGCCGAGGAAAAAACCAATTGATGAAGCGAAAACGGTTGGAGATAACATTTTGCATGGCACCGAAGGCAGTGAATATGGAATACTTAAATTGAAGCGTGCAAACACAGTAACGACTATAGCTTCGTCAGTTAGAAAAATTACAGTTGGCAATGACATTATTTAAGTCGATTCTACCAAACTTTTCCAACGAATAATATGCACTATCTATTCTCCAGCGGACTTGCGCTCTTGTTTTAAGCATGAACTTCCTTCTCCACCTTTGTCTTTATTTGACAACAATCGTATGACAAGAGGAACGCTTATTGCTCGAAATCCATTGGAGAAAAAGGAATTGGCAATAAATCAGTTTTGTAGAGAACTTTGTAAGGAACATTTTTAGTAAGTATAAAATTTTCTGTGTGACCAATGGTTTCTGGGAAAAACGCTAAAAAACACCGTAGTGCGTGTTAGGGGTGGTTTTTGGGGGTAAAGCTACCACTTGGGAGTTAAGAACCCTTTTGTTTTTAAAAGCTCTTCCATTGGTGCGTATAACCTCCAAACGGCAAAACTTATAATTTCTTTTTTCTATTAGACCATTATAGGTCTAATATAAATGGACTAGTGCTACACGTCGTAGTAACATGGGACCCAGGCTTTACATCACTTCCGAATGATGGCATTCTGTAGAGGCTTTCATCCTCATTTTTTAATTTTTAAAAACCTCACCGGGATTGGGGATCGAACTCGCAACCCTTAGATCAGTAGCCAGAATGCTTACCACTGAGCTATGGAGCCCGGCTACAAAACTTTGGAAATGAAATATTAAAAAAAATTAGAGATCTCCACTCTTCAACCACTGTGACATTTAGCTAAAACTTATTCTCAATTTGTGCCAGTCTACAATTATTATGTAATAATGTGCAATAATAACCCTATTATACATCAAATAAGTAAGAAATAAACTTATGTTTTATCCTTTCTAATAACATTTATTTTTGCAGATAAAATTTGACTAATATAACAACTTACTTCAAATTTGCGTTACGTTGGCAATCAACAAATAGAAAATTAGCTGGTATCGTTTACAATTTCACATATAATTGAATTAATAACTATGATTCTTTCTGAGTGATCTTTGCTTCAGTAATAGACAGTCAAATTTGCTGAAGAAACTATCGATCCATTGTATAAAATAGAATTATTTATGACAAAACCGTACTTCTGAGCTTAGTATCCCTTTTATTTGTATTGTAACAATTAAGCTGCATGTTAACTATATTTTATTTAAAATGTTTTGCCATTTTAAGATTATATCAATATATTCAATAAACGGAAATATTTACGGATCAAATTTATAATGATGTATTAAATGTTTAGAAAACAATCGCGGATGACGTTAGAAATGGACTTATCGTAAAAAACTGTAGGGCATAGTCAGCAATTTCAACCTATTATAAGTCTTGAAAAGATTTCAAATTAGTGTTTCGAGTGATATGAAATGCACCATGTATGTGCCTAATGCGCTATAACATAGAACTTAAAAACTACAGAGGTTTAAACCATTAGACCTTTCAACCAGATTCCATAATAAAGGTATTAGAGTATCTTACTGTCGAAGTCGTTACATCGTGACCTCGAAATGCCAACAATTCTGCAAGAAGCCAAGTACACGAGTGGGAAGTGCCTTTCACGGTTTGAACTCCATCCAAACTCTTGCTATTAGACTACTTATCGCCTCAAACGTTGCAATCCGTTAGATATAAGCGATCGATATTAGATTTTTATCTACTAATCCGACCTTAACTATTATAATGCAGGTAGGATAGGTTCATCTAGATGTTTGGCCCCTAATGCGAGTATACTAGCCTCTTGTTTTGCCTAGCAGCTACGTTGCTGGGCAATTGTACGTATTTCAACGTATTGCCTTAAGGCAGTTCGCCACATATGTGTAGAAAATATTAGTATCTTGCGTGAAACACGAATAAATTTTACGATAATTAGCAATATTGCTGGAAAGTTTTTAACTCCATCAAACTTCCTGCTACGTGTATAGAAATTCAAAACAGAGCCCCTTCGAACTGTTCAACAAATACGATCATCTAAAATGAGTTGGAAAGACCTCGTTCGTAGCACAGAAGAATGGGGCAAGTGACATCTGCTAGCTGCCTGTAACGAATCGGCAGTTGCCGGTTTTTGCGGAAATTTAAATCAGGGAAAGGAATTTTGTGTAATTCCATCACGTGCGCTGCGGCGCTATTGTGGCCCAGTCGATTGCATGTGATGCTAATACTATAAAACATCAGTCAAGATAACGAAAAATCAATCTCAACTCATATAAAATTCGAAGTTGTAAAAGCGATATGTATATGAAAGTGGTCGCCCGTGGACATATTTCATTCAGGCAAAAAAGAGTGAAAGATACTTCAAGATTATGCGCATATTCCCATAAATTTATACACATCCATAAAACGTGGGTCAGATTACAGTACGCCACTAAATCATATGGGATTAGATCTACCAGAATACGGCCCAGCTACATACTAGATTTATTTGAACGGTGCATTCAAAACTAAGCGTTTTAGGACAATTTCACTTACTTAGATTGTCACGGACTCCCTACCCTTAGAAATTTTAAACATTAACTCGGGCCATTCTTCTTTAAAATTACATGGCGTAGCAGAATCTCACCAAACTCCAACAGACAGCTTAAGTATAGGAAATCCCAAAGCACTGAAGTTACCGGATATATTCAACTTCTTAAATTGCCTCGAATTTTCAAAACGTTACGTTTAATATAATTACCCGCTTCTTTGAAATATCTCAAAAGATGAAATAATGAACTCTCAAAGCAAACCCTTCTGGCAATTAAAGATACTTCCCGAGTTGCAAACTTCTCTTTATTTATAATATAATTGCAGGCGCTCCAAGAGAATGCCGAAGCATTTCGAAGAGTTATTTTAAATCGTTTGTGAATGCGCTATTTTATTGCGTTCAGATACTAGCAATATTTGGTTATGTTTTATGATCTGTAATTTTTGCCCCCCTTTCAAAGTCACTCATTTTAATTAATATTCCTGAGCGAATATTTATAGAAAATTACGGCTAGAGTTGGCGTGAACGTTAATTATAAATATGAAAACACAAATCCATTAATTGAATTTCATCATTTGCATTTATATAAGCGCAACAAATAAATTTTTATATTTATAGCTGCAAATATTTTTCAAATTTAAATTGAAATGGTCACAAATTTAAATATGAATGCTTTGGTCGATGCCTTTATTAATATGTATTTGTTTTATAGCAGACTTTTTGAATATTTATATCCACGAGTTACAGTTGGGCGAAAACCTTCACATTTCATCATGGAAGGGTTAGTTTGTTAACAGAAATTGCAGATTTGGATATTTCTAGTGATAAGTAAACCACTTCAACAGACAACGGTGTTGTTATATATGGCTAAATTAAGGTAAATTCAATCATTTGTACTGGTGTTCTGATTTGTTTCTTAGGTAGGTGACTCCTCGGAAGTGAAACCAATGTTGGATCAGAGTACGTTACACGACTGAAGATTAAGGGATGGCTATTAGTTGCTATTTTTCATATACAAATCTTGAGGTAGTTTTCTCTTGAGTGTTGTGTGAACATTTTTGAGTCCTAATTGTTGGAGAATGGCATTGTATGTGGTTTCAAGTTTAGAGAGAAAGTTTCTGGTGAAGTTTCAAATGCGCTCTTCTAATTGAACTAATTCTAATTCTGAGTAAATTTGTTGATTCCTCATACACCTGTGTGCGTCATTCACAATTTGAATGACTTCATTTCGAAAAATCAGGATTTTGTTGATGTTGGTTTTTGATGTGTGCACCATTACTTACTGTGTAAGGACAATTTTTGCATTTTGTCTTTTTCCGCTTTTGTATCCTAAATTTTAGTACTTTTCCCGTTTCTTTTACGTTCAAATTGATAGCATAGCGATGCCTTAAAGTTTAATTTTGTTCCTTTCAAATATTAGCGTTTTCGGACCCATTTGTTTCGTCATGCTTTGGGCAGCATTTTATTCAAGTTCACATATGCTTTCTCTAAATTAGACATATTTACTTGGCGTATGAATAACGTTTCATTCTTAGTTGCCAGTCTAGCGGCCCATTGTCTGCATTTTTAACGTTTAGGTTCAGTCCCGGCGGAGAGAACCAGATAAGTAACGCAGGCGCGCGTCCTTTTGGCTTCAGCATTCAACCCCCAGAGTTTAAGAAGGCAACAGCTAATTGTTTTGTTTCGCTACGGTGGAAGCCTTGCGCCTTCGCCCGGTCGATGTCGAAATTAAGTAGTGAAACTGAACGAGTGGTTTCGGTCAGATTTTGGTCATGTAAGTGATGTGTTGTGCAAGTTATTAGCTGAGGAATTCCCGCATCGCGGAAAGCAAGCTCCGAGTCGACGCCTTGTGTGGATTTTTAAATGGAAACCTCGTTTGTGCTAATTACTGTTAATGAAGCTACGTGTAACGTATCGCAAATCTTGCCTATCGTAACGTTCTTCGTTCAACCCTTCTTTGGGGATTTAACACCTTCCAGACCCGCTTAACACAGCGCACCCTACGCCGTTTCCCGCAGATTCTTCTAGCATTTTGGGGGCAATCGCTGAGCACCATCTGCAGCTCTGTTGAACATCATCACAATAGCCAACTGAACCACTCAAAGAAATTGTTTTCTTCTGTAGTAATTTTAACAAGCGCACAATGTGCAGTGAAGTGTCGCCATCTTACACAGCGTTGATGTTAATTTAAAATGAAGTGTTTAAACTGTTGTCACGGTTTTAAGTCAATTTTGAATATTTACCGCCAAGTTTTAATATTGCTACTTATCTTGACGTTGTGAGATTAAAGTAATTACCGTTATTGAGCTAGATTTGAGTATTTGCCGTCAAGTTTGATCGTTTATATTTAGTTGACTTGTGTAATTATAGTTGTCCCCGTTTTTGAGTCAAATTTATTGTCGTCAAGTTTACCCCCTGTATTTAGATTAAACGTTGCACAACTAACCACATTAACCTTTATCGACTATTTCATTTAAAGTTCGTTGTTCACATATATTGTTTTACATTAATATAGTTTATTTTCAATTAGCTGTGCTTTTCTTTAACAGATTTATGCCGTCTGCATGTCTGTTTTGTGTATTTTCTTCTGTAAAGGGGTTCCGACAGCCCTAAAAAATGCAACTAAGGTAAGTCCGACACAGCTGTACGTTGATCCTCGTCAAGCACTTGCAAAGCTGAATCAGAAAGGTTGGGCCATTGCTTCCACTTTGTCTATGAACCCACCTGTGTTTTTCCCGATTTTATAAAGTGGTGACGTGGCGTCTGGCAATTAACATCTTTATTTCGTTTACCGGATAGTAGTTCTAATTAAGGTCGTAAAAAACCCCCCTTCTCCTCTGAGTGAACCGGCAACCAGTTTTACAACCCATCATAACGTAATTGGCGCAACGGATCCGAGAATTTTCCGATTTGTGTATTTTGTCGGGTAACTGACGGTTGAGTAGTTTAGTTATGCAATTCATGTCGTTAGCGTCGTTTTCATCCTGTGACAACTGGGCAAGCATATGTCAGAATTTGTCTCAAGAGCGCTTTGTATAGAAATATGCCACATTACTGATTTAATGGTACTTTCTGATTTAATCTAGAGTAGGCGACATTTAATTTATTCTTTACCTGAAAACTCCACATCACTCGAGTGTCTAGGTAAACAGTTCTTTAAGGTTATTCTATGAAATATCCACTCCATCGAGTTGTATACTGGAGTGATTCTTAATGCGTTTAAGGGTTAAGAATTTGTCATTAGATTTCGTAGGATTCAGAGATATGCGTCTTCTTGAGAACCATTTACTGAGTATATTGGTAGCTAGTTGTACTTGATTTATTTATGGTTGCTTCTAAATTGTCACATTGAACTATTATAATCGTGTTGTCGGTAAAAAGACCTAATTCACAGGAATGAGGTTCTGGAATATAATGGATATAGATGTTAGATACAATAGGAATCAGAACGCCTTGTTGAGGAATGCCAGCTTGAATATCCTCTTATCTATTATGATAATATTGTTACGTACTGTTAAGGTCCTGCTTTTTAGACATGAGATGATTATTGACTTAGTGTAGTGAAGAAAATGTAAGTGTAATAGCTTATACGATATCTTCAATTGAGATCTTATTGAAGACCTAGGTAATGTCTAGTAAAACTACGACTGTATAATGTTCACTGTCTCTGGAAAGGGTTAAAGAGATTATCTTGAATCGGTGAAAAGTAACTTGTAGGTTTAATAAAGCATAACCAACGTAAACAGAAATAGCATCTAGTTTAACATTATGAGACCACACAATAAAATATATAAGCATAGATGTGTAAATAGTACTATTGTATGCGATGTTTACGATTACCATGCTTATTACATAAAACTATTAAATTTTAATTTTGCGATTTGTAATTTCCACGATTGCTAAAAGTATTTCATGTTAAAGGAAGATTAATCGAGATTAATAGCATGGAATCTGACCACTGCTCTACAGTTTACCAAAGTGATGGAACTTCAAAGGCAATGTTGAGAAGCAAATGTGATCTGGAAACTGACCAGATTCTTCAGAAAGCTCCAAGTGAGCAGACTGGAATTGTAATACTCAATGCTCTGCTATCAGGCCAGCTGCTCCTTGTCATGCCAGAAGGAGAGAATGTTTATTAACCCTCGCTGCGTCGTATCATTTAGGGCTTAGGACGACCATTATCCACCGAGTAAATAAGCCCCGGAGATCGGGTTTATTGCTTTATTTATTTCTGTTTGCCTTAATGACCATTGAATTAGCCCAGCTGGAGGCCGAAACTAGAAGTTGCCTTTTTCGTAAGCTGTTTCATCTAGAACATCTAAACCCATTTGACTTTGTCGGAGGCGTGTTTCTTCTTGCGCAGTGTCGTTTGTACTTCCAGTGGTTGAGTTCTTCCATGCTGTAGCGATATGGAGCAGTTTTTAAAGATAATGCAGTTCGTTAGAAAATGCATATGAGTTGGCAAGTTGGATTAAACGACGGAAGCAATTTGCCACCCCGTGCTGCAAACGCGACGTACACAAATAGCATCGCAATTTCTTTTAAAACACCCACTGAGTTTAGCTTGCTGCACACCGAATTTCACTTATTATTAGTGTTATTTGCACTCAAGCTGAGGGAATTTTACGACATTGCAAGCAAAGAAAAATGTAATTTCGAAATCCAAACGTTTGGTATTATTTCATTGTCTTTCGGTAAGGAGTTTAATTTCCGATTAATTACTTTTTTAAGTTTGGATAGCACAGATATCAGACCATTTTACAGTCATTTTTTATTTCCACTGATTTATTAAAAACGAGAATGTAAGCACGTTTTCATGACGTAGCAAATAACCTAGTCGCAGGCAGGCGTTAAAGATTATAGTTTGTGCACAAGTTGTTATTTGATTTGATGTAGTGATTCGTTCAAGTCGTCCAGAATTGGGAAATAGATTTCATGGTAGATTGTAACAATATGCGAAAAATTTTGGCTCCAAATGGAGATTATTATTGTATTCGATAAATGTTTACTTTAGGTTGGTAGCGAACAGTTTTGCTTTATCGCTGCTCTGAGAAATGCCATTTGAAGTGAATGTCGATATTATGTTTTTATGCTGCCATATTATGCGCTCGAGAAGAGGCATTTCAGTTATAAACGTGATCTCAAGACTGTATCTGGCAAGGAATGAGACAAGAAGGAGTATTTGGGAATCCCATTGGGGTTCCGGTTTGGAAGTGTTCTGTTTTGAAGGGATTTTTGTGGATAGCTATTAATAATACTAGGAAGGACGTGTTGTGTTAGAAAATATTTGATTTTAGAAAAATAGGTAATAAGTAGACGTTGGACTATCTGAAGAATGATGTGAAATAAAGGGGAGGAAAAACTATTGGAAGTAGTTTTAGTGTTCTTAGCTTCGGTTAGGTTTATTGAGTAGATTTGTAGAGGTTGTGTTTTGATAACTATTATCTTAGCGAAGTAGTGTATTATTTGGTGTTCTCTATGCATCCGTGATTGAAATTGGTGCTCGTAAGAACGATCATCCAGTTGTTTACTCTTTACTGTTTATTCTTTATATTTAACACATCGTGTTTTTAAAGCACAATACATTCGTATTTCCAAATCGTTGGCAAATCGTGGCATTGGGTATAGTTCACGTATTTTACCTGCTTCTACTGTCACAGTAGGGTGACATAATGTTTATAATTTAAAAATTCCACTATCTGTGACGCTTGCCATTAGGACAACTGCACAAACATAAACTAGTATTTTTTTGTTTACCAAAATTCAGTGTCAAAGTGCTGTCTATTTGTTTTTTTTTCGTCCACTTTTCACTTACACTTGTTCCATTTCTTGATTTCACGTCTTTACATGCCTCTCTCGTGGTTTCCTGTCCGTTAGTCTCGCCTTATATATACACCTCACTTTGATTTTTTTACTCATTCTGTGTAAATAACCGAGCCAACGTATCTACTTTACTTCTATCTTTTGTTACTTGTGATTTTACATTTCGATGCAGTCAAGAATTGTTACGTATAATCTTTCCCTTAAATACATTCACATGCAGTTTAGACCTTTAGATTGACCTGCAGTTCCTAGGTGTGTATTTGGTTGCATACTCAGTTTTGCATTTTTGGATGATTTTGAAAAACCTTGATATTTAGGGGATTATAGTAAAGTTTGCAAAATACGTTAATAGTGCGATTTCCGGCGGCCATTTTATGCCTCTGATTTCTGGTGTGATTGTTTGTGGGTGATGTAGTTGAACTTTCCCTGGAATTTTGCTTCAAGCAGATCACAGATTCCAGAATTATGAGGTAAATCGTGATTCACCTACAAAAAATGCTATGTGATTTTGCTGTAATAAAGCCAGTTATCCTGGAATAATTATATATTTCTGCAATTTACTCACTCGAGGCCATCCAACATGTCTGGAATGTTATTTGTGGTTCGTTTGAACTTCGAGTTCGATATAGTGTGTTTTCAGGTCTCTGTCTTAGTTGGTACGATTAGTACTGCTATTTCGTTTTCCGTCTTTTCGGGTTTAATTATGCCTGTAGCATTGATGTTACTTGCCAAAGCACCTGGAGGATCAGCCCCCACGCCGCTCTGAGCAACTCCAATTTAGGTGATAGTCTTCAAATGCACGGCTTCTCACCAGTGCGACAGCCACGAGGTTTTTCCCCAGTGCAGAACCTGTTGCCCTCAAGGTTGTTTCAACTAGTGGACACCATCTCCATGTGGCTAGCCTGCATGTCTGTTCTGTCGACGCAGCTGTGACCTATTGAGCATCTCCAGGTATCTACCTCATCGTTTAAACTAGAAATATCGTTCGGGATAGTTTTGTGAAAGCTTATGCACTGCGTCTACCTTGTATAATGATAATCTTCGTAACCGATGTTGCCGAGAAATTAAGAACTTTTGTGTAGCTATCTGCGACGTTCACCTCGTACGATATGTACACGGAATAAGTTAATTTCATTTTGTGTATTTAATATTCTTCTATTGGCAATACTGCCTTTCTTTTAGCAGTTTAGTAACTCAACATTTTGAAATTTAACAAAACCTTTTGCGAGGATTTTCGGGAGCTTGATTATTGCAATTAACACCTTGTGAGCGTTGAATATACACAATTTTAAGTGTAAAACACCTAGACGAAACGGTACCAATTCGGATAGATCTCCATTAGGAAAAAGGGATTTTATAAGAACTTGAGATCTCCCGTATTCCGTTTTCGCAGTTAATGTATAAGTCACTACCATACAGTTGAGATACGTGTACTCAAACGAATTGCGACCTAAGATCGTAGAGTTCTGTTTTTGACTCCAAATTTATGAACATAAAATATTGTAAATTATATAAGTAACAACTAAAATTACATCTACTATTCCATTTAGAAACATATTATTTTATCACAGATTTGTGTTGCCTTTTTCAAGTATGGTGCCGAGCTTTGTATGTGTACACACTGTAAACAAATAATTAGGTTATTTCAAGCTATGGTATTTTATGTCTTTTATTATTTTTGTGAAACAGCTAAGTGGTTTAAGAACTTACACGGCTATCTGTAGGTTTTCTGGTTTAGACCGTCTCGAATCAGTGGCGCTTCCGGATAACTGGGGGGGTTATCCTGCTCAGGAACTAGCTGGCGAAAATTTGCTACACTACTAGACAATTCCTGAACCGCCGTGCTGTGAAGTATATATTATTTTCTTTTTCTTTTGTGTACAAGTAAATTCCCTGTGTAGCAAATAAAAAACTTGGCGCCCAACGTGGGGCCTTTGGTTAAGTAGTTTGGCATTTAGTGCAGTATAGAGTATTTGATTAGTATCGATTGGTTCCTTGTCGTTTCGGTAATTATTGGATTATAGCCATTTTGAGGAATTTTGGTAGAATTTAGGAATGTGTGTTTAGATTAGGTATATTTGGGGACATATTAGTAGATATTAGTATTAGTAGTACTGAAGGGCTATTCCTTTCTTTGGTGGTTTTATTAGTATAAGGTTTAGTATTTTTAGTATAGGTATAGGATTGTTTAGTTACGACAATCACAATGGATGTTGGAAGATTATTGGCGGACGAGCTGACGTATGAATTGCTAATTCGTGGATGTCCAGTGGGGCGACCGTAACCGAGAAAAGATCAATTTTGCGAGACGCTATGCATAGACAGCAGTTAGGAACGCTAGACATGGCAACAAGAATTTATTTCGAGCCTGATAAAGAACTGAAGATTTGCGCTACAAAACTTCACGAACTGCAAGAAGCATCAGAACAGTTTGATGTCAATAACAAAGATAATGAAGTACAACGCATTAGGACAAGAATGTATCATGTGTTAGGTCGCTTACGTCGAGTTAACGCCGAAAACAACATGCAACGACAGCATCAGCAAACACTGTGTACCCAAATAGGTCAGTTATTTATAGCTATCGATCAAGCTTATTCAGGTTACCACAAACAAACTATACATGAGCAAGCAACAGTTCAGTCTTAACAACAATCTATTCTAGATGAACCTAATTTACTACTTCCAGTTACCACATCCTTGGCGATTACAGGTGCAGAAGAAAATGCAACTGCCATCGGGCAAGTCATTGATCATGAGATGTCAATTTGAAACATCGAAACGTCGAGTGAGCTTCCATGAGTCAACGCAGTGCGTAATACTGAAGTTTCCCATCACGACACCAACTTACAGCAAAAACTGAAGTTCATGGAACTTAGCAAGATTGTAAGGCCTACAACAAGATTAGATAGATAAGCTGAAAATTTACACATACCTACCACTGAAAGTCGAAGATATTCAGAGTGTTCTCGACCTGTGTACGGCAACTTTATTCCAATCAGCGACTGGAACATTCATTATGATGGTGAATCATTCAGTTTAACAAGCTTTTTAGTGCGTGCAGAAGAGCTACGAGAAGCACGTGGAATTTCAAAAACTCAATTTCTTCAGTCAGCAGTAGAAATCTTCACTGGAGACGCACTGATATGGTACCAAGCAGTGAAGCGTACTATCATCGATTGGGACGACTTGATTAGCAAGTTGAAAGCAAACTTTCTAACTCACAATTACGATATCCGCCTTTGGGACGAAATTCGAAGCCGCACACAACACCCATTCGAAAAAGTGGTCGTTTCTATAGCAACCATGGATAACTTATTCAGCAGGCTGCCTCAACTTCCATTCAAAACTACAAGATTGGCAATAATTAACAATAACTTACAGCCGTATTATGCTATGCAATTAGCATTACTCCCGGTTTATACTATCACTGAACTTACTCAAACTTGTATGACTTTAGAAGATGCCAAGATACCTTCGACCAATTTTAAAGCACTTCTTACGCCTAATTCATATTTACTTGAACCAGAGTTAGCTTACTGCAAGCGTGCTGGAAAGCCACCGATTTGTGTAGTCAAAGAAAAGCCTCTGATTGACTTCGGCGAAATGGAGCTTCCAACAAACACTTCCCAGAACCACCTAACCATAGAGTAGTAATAAAATTACAGAAGCCCCAACTGCTATTGCATCACTTACTTGTTGGAATTGTTCTAAGTCAGGACATCGAGCCATGCAGTGTACTGCTCTTAAACGGTTGTACTGTTATGGATGCGGGCAAGTAGGAGTAACCAGCTGCACTTGTAAGAGTTGCTCGGGAAACGAGCGAGGAGCACGGTAGGTGACCGGACCCGGTGCTCTAGAACAAGGAAGAAGCCGGTCAATAATTTCAAGCAATTTTTGCCGTCAAAGCCTGTTTCCAGATCAGATCATGTTGTGTTAACCGTCGAAGAATCAGCACCCATTCGAGATCATTGGTATCGGAATCTGAGAAAAAAATTATATCAATTCCGTCACAATTTCCACAGTGGCGAGTTGAAGGTGATATAATCTACACATATTTCAAATGTACCTGCCCGCAACTGAGAAACAATAATGAAACATGGAAAGAAGTTGTTCCGAAAGAAAAACGCCAAGAACTCATGCATGAACATCATGACGCATTGACAGCATGCCATGCAGGCATCTTCAAAACCTACGAACGTCTGAAGAATCACTTCTATTGGCCGAAAATGCGATCCGATGTAGCCAACTACATTCGAAGGTGTAAGATCTGCGCTGCCATGAATGGGACAGCGTCCGAATATCACAAAACCTTGGCAGATGATTGTAGTACCATCCTCAAGCTAACTTCGTAGAAAGAGTTACTCGTATCATCAATACTATGTTGGCTTCATATGTTGCAGACAACCACAAGAAATGGGAACAACTTTTGCCTAAAGTGGGCTGCGCTGTCAGGAGTTCCGTTCATGAAGTAACTAAAGTGACTCCGTTCTTTGCCAACTTTGCCCCTGAACATGTTCCTAGAGGTGATTATTTTAAATCTGGTGTAAAGGCTGAAACAGATAACCTGTTACACCTGTTACATACGAACTTCAAGATGAAGATTGGACATTTCGCGGTACATGGCATGTCAAAGACATAAAGCAACACCTGCTAGATGAAGAAAATTAGATTCTGTTGGATTGTCGTAACAAAGACAAACTTAGCATTAGGACTTGGCATTCGAGTTTGTTACTAGGATTTGGAATGTTAGATTAAGCTTTGGGACCTAGGGTTTTTAGTTGAGCCCTAGGGTGGTTGGTTGGGCTTGAAGAGAGGTCTCTGTTGGGGAACTTTATCGTCTCGTTCTTCCCCCTTTTGTTGTAAAGTCTTGGGTGGTTGGTTGGGATTGAAGGGAGGTCTCTCTCTCTCTGTTGGGGAACTTTATTATCTTGTTCTCCCCCCCCCCCCTTGTCGGACAGTTACGTTCCATCATATCATACAAGAGTGAGACATTTTTGCAGTCTCATTTCCGGTGTTTCGCCATCTGGTCACTGTGGATGGTGTTTCAGTGTGTAGCCGTTCCTGGGCTGCATACTTTCCTCGACTAGTAGGGTGTAGAGTTTTTATTTTGTCCTCATGGAGTGTAGTTGCCTATGATCGCGGTGTATTCTACGGGTTCCCACGCCTGGTACCTATGTTCTGTGATTACTTCAAACTTTTTCGGCTTTTGCCCATGTAGAAATTTTCAGTTAGCTTTTCTTTATACCACCCTACGTTGACATTGGACTAATCCTTTCTCATCCTTCTTCGTCATATTTCTAGTTTCGAATTTATGTTTCTAAATGTCAATATTTTTATATAATCTCACCTTACAGTCCTCAATGATTGCCAAACCATTCACTTATAAATTTTCAGGCCCGTATTGTTTCCAAATTTCTGTACCTGACCAATACTAGATCTTTTTGTCAACAATCTTTCGCGATAGTGTCCATTACATTGCGGAATAGTAGCATTTAGTAGCGATTGCATATTTCCTATTCTCGTGTTAAAATTTTTTCTTCATTGTTTTGAAGTTAGTGCAGCGGATTTGTTTTTTCTTCCTTGTTAATTTACTTACTCTATAAAATAATCTGTGATTTTCTTTAGTTTTACTCCAGCGTTAGGCCAAATTTCTCCCATTTTTGCCATAAGCTTCCTAAGTCATCCCTTTCACTTTTCTTTCTCTGGTCGTTATATTCTTCATAACTCTTCATTCTACAAGCTGGTTTGTTCCCATTAATGCTTTATTTTTGTTTTACCAGATACTCCTTTCGCTGCTGTCAAGATTTTTTTTAAAGTTCGACCAAGCTTTTTCTAAATTTACTAGCTTACTAAGTTTTCTACTAACGTCTGTATGCTATATTTATTCTTATAAGGGAGCATTATATTTTTTAACATATGCTACTTGACTATTTACATAAGGGATGTAATAGTTTTTAATCTGTTTCCTTTTCAATTATTTTATTGCTTTTTAATCGAAACTCGTATTTAAAAATTTACAAAATTTTGCCAGTACAAAGCATACCGATTTGCAGTAAAGGATCTATATCGTTTTGTAGCAATTAGATTGGGAGACACTGGAATTTTTTATTTTCTAGCAAAATGATTATTCTACCCATAGAGCTGCAATGATGTCATTTATGCCAACCTATCACAAACATGGGTATACCCAAGCATCGCAATTGATTCAGCCCAGTGCTACACTTCTCTATTATAAATTTTAAGTCAAAATTTCCCAGGGTAACATGAAAATTTCCTAGAGTGTTATTTAGTATTATATATTTAATGTTAATATTACTGTTTAAACGAGCAATGTTTCTACCTTTTGAGTTTAAACTGTAACAAATTTTATTTTATTTCATTAAAGCTGCTTCAAACTTTTAGAAAATAGTCAATAATCATTTAATTTTAAGCAATTTTTCACCACCTTTACAGATTGGTTTCAGTAAGTGTATAGTTTCTTTGCAGAAAAGCTTAAGCAACTTCTACGAAAAGTTGTAGGATTTTTTTTGGTGATATTTCAAGTAATTTCCAGAGAGACGTTTTACCAATTTTTCAGTTGTTTAATACCCTTTGCACTATTGCTAAAAAATTTTGCAATAGTGCAATACATTTCAATACGCTTGCAGAGAATTCTCAGTACGTTTGCAGTATATTTTAAGCAAGTTGGCAGCCAATTTTTAGCTTTTTACTTCCCTCATCTAAAACATGAAGATATTGCAATCTTATAAAAATCACCTTCGGATATTTATTCAGATCTTCACGTTTCAGGGTCCCTAGATGACGAAAAACAGGTTTTCTCAATTCCTTCTGTCTATTTGTCTGTCTGTCTGCCTATTGGCGGTCTAACTCAATAGTTATTTTCATGACAAGCGTCGAAAGTAGCAAATATCGTGCGAGTGTTGATTAGACAAACGAGGGCGTAGCGAAGCGAAGCCCGAGTGGATCTAAAACACGAGCACAGATATTTGCACTTTCGGGCGAGTTATGAACACTATTTTTTAGACGACCACTCAAAGTAAATTCTATTTTTAAGAATTGTTTTTATTTCGTTTGCAAAATTGATCGTTATATTATTATTGGTACAATTATAAAAAATTAGAGCTTGTCGGAAGCAGAACAACGAATAAAGCAAAAGCGTCTGGATTATTTGAATCACGGTCTGCTGAATTGTGTGACAAACGTCAAAGTGACGTTTGTGACACAATTAAGCAGGCCGTGATTTGAATAACTTTGTGCCGTTACGATATGACTAGCACGATATAATATCGTACTAGTGTATGAAATTGTCAACTTTCTGTAGTAGGCTGGCTGCTGTCGCGATAATGTTACTTTCATAGGTGGTCGTCTAAAAAAACGATTTGTTGGAGGAAGACTATATTTTGCACGAAAATTATATATCTACCTCGCATGAAACCGAAATCATGCAAAAGCGGCAAGCGCACTTTTAGCTCGAAATATACATACTATTTTTTCGACGACTGAGCATGTTATTACGTCCAAAATAATCATATTTCATTTTAGTGAAAAAAATTATTGACAATCAATTTAAAATTACTCACATAGTCTATGCCATGTGACGCGGTTACTTAAACAAATGGCGGGCGTTGTCAAGGAAATATTCGGACGTGCCCACCTATTTTGCTCACACGGAAATCCAAAACGCTTGGCGAACGGCAAAGTGATGAAAACGCACGCTCAGCGGCGAATGGCAACTTTCTGTTGTCAAATGGCAGTTAGAAAAATTTACTTTCGATGTCAGTCGTCGAAAAAATATATTTTAGATGACAAACCACTAGTTGCTATAAGCAATGTTCATGGAAGAAAAAGAGATTTACCTAATGAAATAAATTAACGTAGCTACTACTACTACTGCTACTCGTATACGAAGTGTCCAAGCTACTAAACTTACAAGAAATGTGGTAATACACGTGTTAGTGTGTTTAGCGTAGACATAATAGTTATTTATGGTACAAATCTGATATATTACAAATCATGCAAGAGAGAAAACATGAAAAAGATTTTATATTCTATTTCAATATACAGAGTACCAATTTATAAACTAATCCAGCATTTGCAAATAATAACACTCTAAATGTATTGTTTATCCCAACTCCTAACTGAATGAGATTTTCTTCACTCGTTAATGGTCTCTTCATTAAATCTCTGCATGATACCGGGAGATTAAAAATAAACTTGATCATCACAGGAGCCGTTGAAAACAATAAAAATTGCCCCAGATAAGCTTGTTGACATAGAATTTTGATTTTTTTAAAGTTTAAAATTAACTTTCAACATCTAATCCCATTGTTATTTATGTATCTCATTAAAGAGTGTCAAAAGTCACATAAAGTAATAATTCAGTTAACTGTAATTCAAATATACTTACTTCTATAAAGTGCAGTATAGACAGTATTTTTCAAAGGTACCCGCAATCAAGTTTTTTTAAATCACTCTATATCATTTACGGCAGTAGTCCCAATACGTCATATCAATATTATTATCTTTTATTGCTTCGATATTACATCGATCATGAAATGAAGTTCGTTATAAAAAATTTCCGTTCCATTCTTCCATTTCTCATGCCAGATGCAAACACGGCTGTCTTATGCCTTTTTGATTTCTCTAAATCTCTATAATTCAATCCATTCCGAGGCTTAATTGAATTACTAGGAGCCTGTTCTTGTTTTACTTTAGGCAAGTAGCTAAGCTTACTCATGAACTCTCCTCTTTTATCGGGGCTTTGGACCAACAACGACGCTACTGAGCTACTTAATTCACTCAACAGTCATAGCAGGTGGATTTACTTCGACACGAAGAGTGCGAAGCATTGAAATTCCCTCATATCGAAAACCACTCTGAGTCAAATAGCTCGAAAATTCGTGTCAACCGACTAATGAACCCACAATACCAAATCTCCGTCTCGGCTGTGCGAATCTTTTGGTAAAGACCCCAGCCCACTAGATCCCTCCATCGTATTGGGGGGTGCCTAAACCTGCACACACGCTGTGCGGTGTACGTATGTTAGTATGTGTACAAGATTCCGGTCGCCAGCAACTTTTCTTAAGTTTTGGATCGTTTTCATACGATAAGTCCTCCGAAAATGAAGGCAACATCAACTTCTGATGTATGCTGGAAGGCAAAAAAATCATTTTTTTGGTTTTTTTTTTTTATATATAACTGGTTCATAACATTTCATTGCACTAGTGAGACGGAGCGATGCTGAGTGTCGAATTATTATTGAAAAGCACCTAAGGGCGCTTTTCTTGGGTAGGGGGTACGGTATTTTTTTTCAAATTCGTAGTTTGTTTAATTTTTTATATTGTATTTTTCCATACATTTAAAAATGTTTTTAATTATGACGAATCGTGTTGTACTTATTTTCTCAAGTGAATTAAACACACAAAATTTTATTCGACAACTCAATAAATATCTAAAGAACATAGATTTTTTATGGACAGCTGTGAAAAGTCAAAGTGGCAAATTAATAGGGTGTCAACTAAAGTACCGTGAGATCAATTAAATATATAATTAGAGTCGCACTGTCGATCTATGTCCAATTCGAGGTTAATAGATTAGATTTTGTTGGTTATTTGACACAGCCTGACGCAAAACTTATCTATCTAATTTCCAATTTGACAAAGCCTAACAGTGCTACCAACATTGCAGTAGCGAGTTATGGTTTTTACTTCAACATGGCCCACTTTAGAAGTCTAAAATCTTTCTAATTATAACCTTATAACTAGGAGGTGTTGGATAAATGGCTTTATCTCAGAAAACAGTGTACCTAATTAAATCTTGAAATCTTGGTATACCAAACCAACAAAAGTTTTACAAAATAAGACGTAAAGACGGTTATGCAATTGTATACAAATTAAACAAAATTCTGCAAATAATACTATTTAAAAAATCTGGTGTGATACACGCACACAACTTCCTTTTACCGTGATCTTATTTTTAGCTAAGAATTTGATTTTAAATTTTGAAGCATTTGACAAAAAATTTCAAAATTACAAATTTTACAAAAACGGTACAAAATGAGTGTTAGTTCAAGAGACAAATTTTTTCTAGAATTTTAAGCTGAATTTAAAAATGTAATAATATACCGGGTGTTCTATTTAAAATAGGAGTTAATAAAAAAAATAGATAAAAAAACAAAAGAAACCCATTTTAGAAGTATTCAACTGGAAAATCACGTATCTCACATCAATACACATTAAAAATGTAATAAAAATGTAAAGTTAAAAAAAATCGTTAGAGCCGTTTTTGAAAAAATCGAAAAAAACTGAAAAATCACAAGAGTAAACACCTACTTCCGGTTATACACAAAACTTATATATGAAGTTTGAACGCCATACCTCTTTCCGTTTTTGAGATATGCTGTTCACAGACAGACACACAGACACACAGACCAATAAATGTTTTTTGGGATCAGGGGTGAATCCAATACTTCCTTTATTGTAAAAGGAAGTAAAAATAGCCAACATTTAAAGGCTGCCATCTTTTAGAAAATACAGGCAGTCTTTGACTTTCTAATTCGATAGTTTACAATTCGTACCATCTTTATTCATGAGTTTACCTTAGCAATTGTTCCTTAGCATTGTTTCTAGTATTTGCGAAAGCAATTATTCTTAAACACAGTAAAGTACCTGCTCCATTACTAGTTTACGGAATAAAACTACTCCGACTCCATTATTTCTCTGATAACTATATAGTAATGTGTTCTTTACTGAACGAACGACAACCCATTGAACACACTCAACTAGCTGTTCTAATTTACATGAAGGCCCAACATTAATTCAAGGGATCAATCATTTAATAAACTGTCTAATTCAGTTACGTTTAGGGACTAACATTCATTCACACATGAATTATTCGAACTTGAAAGCATATGACTGTGAACGTTCTTTTTTGTGTGAACACAACATAATCGCTAAAACCTGTCCCCGGGCTGTTTTTCTTAATTAGGCTGACCCTGGTCAGCTACTTGACAGAAAGGTCTTAAGTACACATAATAAATCTCATTCGGGCACTATTATAACAGCCCTAGACTAATTGCCTCTAATCGGGACTTCTGATCAAAGTCTGATGTATGTCCTGAGTGTTAGCTTTACATTTAGTGGATAACTTTAGGGGCTTCGCTGCTAAAGGATGGCGAAATTGCAACAAAGCAGTTCAAAAAGAGCAATTATGCATCAGATGTATGTTTAAGTTTGTATAGTTGAACTGCTGTTTTTATTTTTCTTAGTCGTTTGTTATTTAAATTGCAAATATACTTATCCCAAGCCTTCAATTGTTACCGACAAGCTTAGTATGACAAGCACAATAGTTAGAAAATGCAATTCAGCATTTTCGATCAAAAACTCACAGCTTGCATAATGGATGATACTTGTTCAAAGATAAAGGTCAATAGACCTACCAGGAAAAATAAAACTAATGATAATGATATTTTCTTAAACACATTACAGTAGCGACCAGGGCTGTGGAGTCGGTCACAAAAAATCCGACTCCGGCTCCGACTCCGACTCCTGATATTTTAGTAGTTTGAATCCGACTCCGACTCCCGACTCCGACCCCCCCCCCCCCCCCCCTTCATTTTCATCTACCTGATAAACTTTACAGGCTCATAACGAATTTCACAAGTTTTGCGGAATGTGGTTGATTATAATTAATTTCATATTTACAAATATTGCATTTACGGTTTCCAGCAACGTACTGATTTCACGTCCAAATACACAGAGAGGTTTACAAAAATAAATGAGGAAAAGGATAAAATTTACTTTAAGAAGAATACATTTCATGGCACAATTTCATAAACGTGCAAATGTCATTGTTATAACAAGACAGTTTCTTACCTGCCTACTAAACTAACTACAGTACTAACTACATTCCGTAGTAGATTATTTTCTTAAGGGGTCATTTACTACCTGCCTACATAATACAAGTTTACTGAGTCATAGAAAATTCAAATAGTGTGACGTCTGAGCAGGGTTGAGCAGATTTCAATTATTTGATTAAAATACTGAATTTAATGGAGGAATTTAATTATCAAAATCATTGATTTAAATAATATTTTTTTATATTTTGCCAAATAAACAAAACAAATACACCAAAGGAGTGCCCTTCAAATATTGCCAATTAAACAAAAACACCATGAACAGTAACAATATAACAAAATTATGAAACTTGGTTTAACTTTTAAAATACATCTTGAAACCGTTAAAACATAAAAATAAGGTACAATATGAAAGTTAGAAATTCGAGGTAAAGGTAATACTAATAATAGTAATAATACGTACTATGCTTCTTTTATTGTTAATCACATAAAACAGTTATTGGTAAGATATATAAAAACCGTCTACTACGCTGTACACGGACAAAGTAGTCATTTTAAAATAGTTTGGCAGGAATTTAAATTTACAAGCGGTGATGACACTGATTCTAGAACACACTCTGCACACTCGTGGACCTATGAATTAACATGTTATAGTAGTGCACGTGCATTTTCATAAACTAACATACATTTTAAAAAAACGATTTTTATTAACCTTAATCTGTCTTCAAATAGTCAGTACTACAGTCGTTCAAATATTTTAATAGCTTTTGAGGTTTTTATTGAAAAAAATTGAGAAGTGGAAGTCGGAGTCGGATAAATTTATACGGACTCCGACTCCGACTCCGACTCCACCCTAAAAGTTCCGACTCCTCGACTCCGACTCCCGACTCCGACTCCGACTCCGACTCCGACCCTACAGCCCTGGTAGCGACAATAAAAGAATTGCGTATTCAACATTTAAAATTAGTGAAAAATTTAAAATTATTTCAACGTCCTCAATTAAGGCAGGGAACTGCTATAGGGCCTTTGCGTCCTTCTTCAGTGAAGAGCGAGAATTATAAAATGGTGACATAAGCGAGAGATACAGAATCGAAGAAAGGTCAGGAAATGAGGGGGACTGCCCGAGCATTCGCCTCGTCTGTTGACTCAAAGGCCGAGGAACAAAAATGGTACCGCTTTCCCAGAAATGCAATTAATTTGTACGTAATGGGAATACGGGACTTTACTAGAAAAACCATAAGTATATAGTATGAGTATAGTAAGTTATACGTAGTGAAAATGGCGTGTATCTGCACAGAGTGAGATTCATAGCGTACCATATAGAGTATCCGCGGCCGAATAAGTTTTAACAATAATAATAATAACTGTTACTGTTTCTACAGATACTAACGACATAATGGCTAAGGTGTAACTGTGTTTATTTCAAATTGCAGTAGAGGAACGTCACCAAGTACAGAATATTAGGCTGCCAATGAAAGATATAAAGAATTGCGTTTGAACCAAGTCACCAAGTGGTTATGTGAGATAGGTCACGCTATATTTCCAGACCTTCCTAAGCCAAACCCAAGTACTATTTTAAGAATCCTTTTCAACTACAGCAGATGTGTCAAGGTAACCCATTCAAAAATAAATAGAATCCGCACAATTCTAAAAGGAAAAAAACGTAAAAATAATTAGAATTGTAAATAATACACACTACCAAGGGAATAATCCAACTGTCTTATGCATGTAGCAGTATGGACTACCACTTTTTAGAAAAAGGCTACCATAAATTGGACACCAATGAGGACCACAGTGGTCAGCAAGGTTGTCTTATCTGGCCCCGAATTATTTCTATTAAAACAACAATCTAGAGCAGGAGTATTTATTGTACTCTATTTTGAAGTAAACGTATAGACTTACGTTGGAGGTGCTATATTTATAGCCTGCCCTTTGCACTTTTTCATAGGCCTACAACCCAGTCTAGCTCAAATTATGGCGATTATGCTCGTCAGTCGGATTAGACAAACGGTTTTAATAACTATTATACAAAAACAAACTGAGCAACGATTGCCGTCTTACGACAACGATAACTTCAATCGTAACATGAATCCAGGTAAACTTAACTTACCGCTGAGGTCCCTCTCTCGCACATAATCTTAATCTTTATAGAAGGTGTCGATGGGACAAATAAGGGAAAGATCATGATAGTCGAAGACTTTAACAAAGATAAATAGCCAATAGAAATTTAAAAGAAAGTCAGAAATTATTAAACTCGGCGGTCTTGCAAGACATGATAGGAGAGGATCGTGCAAGGAATTTAAGAAATAATACTTAGGCGTTGGAATCGAAGAGCAAAATTACCCTAACTGGGATACAGCCGCATTAGGGGCTTAGTAAAGAGAGCTAAATCATGACGTACAACACGTTACACAACGCTTATACTTTATGCCTCCCGAGAGCTAAGCGCATTTATAATTATATAACCTTATCGTCTCGGAAACAATATTTCGCTGAAATCCATGGTGCGCTATCAAGGAAAAGAAACGAGTTTATCTTAGCAATTAAGAAACAACGTGATATAAAAATAATTCCTACGAAAAATAGTTAAATCGATAAACAAAAACTCGTCACGAAATCAAAGTTTTAAAACAGCTAATGAATGAATGCAAGTTATAAAAATATTGAATACATTAAAATGACTTTGTTAAACCACTTATTAAACAGGTATTAGAGAAGGTAAAAAGATACAAATTTTTTTTTTTTTTTATTTACAGAAACCTGTTCAGCAATACATACTTGCTATGCACGGTTTTGTTAATTAATCATGATATACAGGACAATGACACTTAACTGAAACGTTTACATTGATAGGATTGTTGTGCTTGATTGTCACATTTATAATTTATGTTTGAGTTATCAAAGTCAAATTATCTTGCGGTAACCGACGTTTGAGTCTTTTATGTATACCAAAAAGATACAAATAAATTTCCTTTGCGTTAAACCACGTGAAAATAGTGACTCTATCGCATACTCTTAGGTGGCCATTGTCCTTAAGGTTGCAAGAGAATTAATAGGCAATGCTTAACGGACAGCGGCAGTGATATCCAGCCAAATATGTAAATATTGGGCTCACTTTTGGCCAGTACGGAAGATGATCATGGAGTAAAAAAGTACTGGGTTTTTTATGCCACCGTCTTACATCCTCGGTCTTAGGTTACCATTGGACGAACACCAGATATTACGACTACACTAACGTTAAACGCGTAAAAGAAACCATCACCAACGAAGTGTGATATTCAATTGTTCAGAATATATCAAAAATTACCCAAAATGGAAAGAGGCCACATGCTCTACACACAAGCCTTTAAGAAAGTGGCCTAATTCTAAGACACGAAATAGCTATATTTGAAAGAAAGGAAAAGTCATTTAGTGAAAACATTATTTCTATTCCGTACAAAACGACTAATGTTAGAAATTGCGTTTGTTTACCTTTATATAACTTCACGTTTCCGTAATTTTATGGAAAATTTAAATTATAGATGCTTTTTTTAATTTTGCTTCAAAAGTTAACATAATAGTAAGTATAAATATAAGAAGGGGTACATTTCCGATCAGAAGTAGTTTGCTGTAGTGTATTTATCTAAAGTGTTATCTCTATTACGAACAAAGCTCCTAATACTTTGCTTACCTTTTATAATTTCAGAATTTTGAGGCGTAGTCACCAAGACGATTAGTAAACAAGTAAATGCACTTTAGACTAAAATTTGGTCTAACAAATCATAAACATCAACCTCTGCATTCATATTGCGAAGTATGCCGCACTAGAACTCGATTACAGTCAGTGTATCTGATTTGACCCATAGCTTTTGAACGAACTTTACTCAAACTCTATTTTTCTAGGTGTTGTTTGGGTGTAAAACACATCATCGTCAACATGTACCGTAACAGACAAAATTTTCGTATATCGTGGAAAATTATTTGTAAATAAAAATTCCGAAAATGGATTAATTGACCAAGAGCGATCTACTGTATCACCTGAAAGCGTCGAACTATTTTTTCAAACATGTAAAACTCTTGGCTTATACAACAGAAGTTAAGAGATAGAAGCCCTTTGGCAAAGTTGTTTTGAAACATGATTTTCGCAGTGTTAAATGAAGCATTCAAGTACACTTGTAAGAGAAGAGGCAATAATTCTGAAACAGTTCTTATAATTTACTAGAAACAACGCAAAAAGTAGCAAAAATACTTATCTCTTGATTAGAAAAACAAAAGCCTAATACTAACAGTCTGTAATTTTCGTCTTTTGGATTTCTACTTGCATTGTGTTTTAACGTTGTTAGGATAATTATAACGTTAGCTTCTATTTTTGATTTATTTTCTAGCGTTGGCTCCAGTGATTTACTTCACCTCTAGCTTTTGCCAAGAGCTACACTACTAACAGCTACGTGAAATTAAAAGAACATAGATGATTTTATTTGCCACGGTTAACGTTGGGTTTGCGGCCAGTACTATGTTTGGTTTGGAATTCTCGCATTTTACTTTGCGAATAATGTTATGCTTCCTGGTTCTGTTATGCCCCTTTAAAAGCATTATTTTCATTAATATGCTCTGGCGCTGGCGGTTCAATACTTTAAAGGTTAGGCATATGCTAATATTCCGTTAGTAATTTTTGGTTGATGCGTTAAAAGTGGATGTCGGCAGCTTGCAGTGTTTGTTGTGAATTTATTTGCGCCTGGTATCTCGCACTGCTTTAGCTTTTTTGACATTCTCTATTTGATTTTGGTATATTATCTACACTATTTCAGGAGTTTATCGGTTTGCGCCGTGAGTCCTACAGTGGTCACTTAGGAACTTCCTTTGACGGTCAGGTTTTCTAAGGTTAGTTTGTCCCACTACAGTGGTAAAATTGCTTATCGAATGGCGATTCGGCCCGAGCTCGCAAAACGAAAGTAAACCACTACAATTTTGGAGATCCCGACTTTCTCCCTTGATGACGAATTTATAATTGAATGGTTGCAGTATCTCTGTAATTTTCCCCATACTTTACCGTTCGTGACCAACATGGGATCTGGCAATCTGTTTTATATGGTGAGTTCCATCGAGGCGCAAATGCTGCATTATATGTACTACTAACAATAGTAAACTAGTTTGATATTCCCATTCATGTATTTCCTGAACAATAAAAAGCTACTACACATGTGTCACAAGAGTTTTTGGAATGAAAAACTCATGGCTATCTTGGCACTAGTTTTCATTGAACATTTTGAAGTTAGGTTTTGTTACAACAGCTTCATTCTTCATACAAGTTTTGGTAATGTAATTGGCGGTTTTTTATAAAGATGCTACTACGTGTAGCTCGAAGGGTATTAATCTATGAACATGATCGAAATCGTTTAGGAGTTTAGGCAAAACTAGAGTACCCGAAGTTACTCGTGTCGCCCCACGGAACTGAACTGCGGTTTCTTGAACTCGGCTTATTAAACCTTATTAAACAAATAATCGGATTAGCAATTACTCACGCACGCACGCCTTCGCGACAAAGGTAAAACTTTCGCCGAAATACTCCACAAATAAGCATTACTTCGCGCGGCTCCCATCGAAAAGTTCTCCGAATACGCAATTGTCCCACCAAATTGGCGACGAAGTTTTCAGCCGGATTCAGAGCCGCAAAACGGCAGAGTCGCACACACTGAAAATTATTTGTAACAAGGAAGCGCCAAAGTTTGTCTTAAAGCAAACAAAATAATTTAGTGAGATGAGTAAAGGCAGGGAGTGAGCCCTAAATAGAATCTTTATGTCAAGTTAATTCTGCGTTTGAAATGTTAAATGTAACATTCGAAGGCTTAAGTGAAGCAGTCGCGAGTCAACTTGTAAAAGGTCCTTGCTATTGAGCTCAAGTTGGGCATTAGAAGTTGCAATATAAATGAGGAGCGTTGGGACAAACAGTTTTGGTCTAATGAAGCATTACGCTTAATCTGATGAATGGTAGTGTCAGCTGAAAGTCGACGACCGGCGCTGCCGTCGCGTCGCCTGGAAATTTTAGCGAGCTTTAATTCCTCCTTTGCCAGCTTTCCGGGCCATGTTTAAATTGAATGATATAAAGTCACTTATCAAATAATTTGCTTATGTTGAAAGCAAGTGCTTTGCTTAGATCTAGTCGTAGCGATTCGCTGCGAGCACTTCGCCGTCGCAACAGTCAAGCACCGTCTTAAGTTATTCTAAAGCAATAAAGATGGTTAATGCGTCTATAAATTAATGAAATACTGCTAAGGACGCAAACTACCTGCATGAACGCCATTAAAACTACATACGAGGACCTGCCAGCCAGCTAACGAGGCACGATAACTTCAAAATCCTGGGAAATATGGACTCGGAAATAAACCCATTCGCATTACACTTACGTGATGCTCTAAATAAATAGAAGAAAAATAAATTCCTCATTTATTAATATTATTATATTTGTATAACTTCCTATTAATAATAACTAAGCTAACATAAAAATAAAGTAGGTTAATTAATGATACTGGGGCAAATATAGCATGCAAAGAAATTGTATGCAAAAGAAGAAATCGTGAATAACTACGTAGATGATAAATCTAGAATAACAACAAAGGCTATCTACAAACAAACTTATTTTGAGTGATAAAATACAACAGCGAATATATTTTCAAAAAGTACTTACATTAACCTTTATATACCAAGAGAGAGGTAGTTTAACGCCCACCAACGTAAAAACAAAAAATCTGTAAAATGAAATTAAATTAGGAGTAAAGATATCTTCATGTTTCTACTAAATTAAATAAATTTTCAAATAAAAAAAATCCGTACCGGAGGGATTTCAACGGCGGCCCTGGCGACTGCGAACAAATCGCGTTGACCAATTTCTAGCAACGCTTCTATGGAGCCCTCTTCATACCGTTGCGTTTCAGCTCGCTTAACCTTCACGCCGGGCATGTCTTAAGTTTCGTGTCGAAACGAGGTGCGTTTCAACTAAATCAGGCAATGGAAAATTAATTATATTTTTTACATCAATAAACCAACGCAGATAATTCTTTTACTAAAAATGTCTTGATTCTTTCTTACACACTTTATACGCTAGACGTATACACTTATCTGTAATCGTTTCCAAAATACATCGATGCTAAGGTTTATCCTGCACATTCCCCATAAGCTTTATTTAAACAATTTCTGTAGCAGTTGTTAAAAGTCATTTTGAAAGTAATTTGATATCAACTGAATATAGAGAGAATAATCCTTCCACTAGTTTAAGAATCATCGAGAAATATTCAAAACTAAGCTTATAAATGCGATGTATGCATAAAACTCCTCTATTTTCAGTCTGACAGCCTCGCGAAAAGATTTGCGTATTATGCGGCTCCCGGCCTAAAAAGGTCAACATAACGCAGTTATATAGTCCAGTCACTATGTACCAAAATAAGGCTTTTGCTGGAAAGTGAACCGAAATTTGAAATTCATTTTTGGGGTGTTGGAGGTGTCCAGCAAAGCTTAACTTCAAGTTGTCAACCAAGATTTCCTATGTGCTATTTCCGCCATCTTAAAAAAAGGTGGGTATGATTTTTTTGCAATAACTCAGTTTCTGTTAACGGTACGTCAAAATAAAGTGCACTTTTCCACGTACGAGCCATATTAGTCGAGATATCGAACGCGAAAGAAATGCGTGAACGGGTCGAGATTTTTTTTCGCCCTTCTTCGCTTGTATTTCGGTTCTCGACTTATTTGGCGAAAAACTCGTTATGATAAAACTTGTAGAGCTTAAAAATACCTGCAATTTGATCTATTATAAATGAAAATGCGACTAAAATTACGAATTGTAAAGCGGACCAAAGTTATCAAGTCAGCGCTTAATTTTGATTTCGTGTATCGGACTATTACATAAATGTATAATGTATAAAAAATAAACAGGAGAGATATTAAAAACACCAAACCTTCCCCATGTATCACATTTAATGAAAACAAAAGCTACAGCTAAAGCGACATGTTTCGACTAAAGAGTCATCTCCAGGCTAACTACAATTAATATTAAAAGTTAGTAAAAGTAAACCATTGAAAAGGCGAGAACTTACATGATATACCTAATAATCCAGTTACATTAGAATCCGTCTGCCGAAAAATCAAAGTGAGCTGAAATTTTGCATACACCTTTATTTTGACATTACAAATAAATTCTCAAAAGTCCCCATTGATATCGCGCTTGCGTCTTGAGTTTTTCAAGGTCAAAGGTGACAGAAATAAGTTTTTCGCAAATATCTCTCTTTCTATGGGTCGTATGACTTTTTTAGGTATTACAAGAAATGAAGGCTAGGAAATTCTCTACAAAAAATAATATACAGGTTTTTTACGTACAACTAACCATTCAGTAAATAATACACTGTTAAGTTTTGTAGACGGGCTTTAAGTACTTCCTTTTACAATAAAGGAAGTATTGGATTCACCCCAAAAATTCGAAATTGAGTTTTTAACAAATCTTCACGTTTTGGAGTCCCCTGAACTCAAAAAACATGTTATTGCTCATTGGTCTGTGTGCTTGTGTGTCTTCGTGTCTGTCTGTCTGTGAACAGAATATCTCAAAAACGAAAAGAGGTATGGCGTTGAAATTTCATATATAAGTTTTGTGTGTTATCTAAATGCGACAACAAGATTTTGAAGAAAATTGCATAACCGGAAGTATGGCGCTTACTCTTGTGATTTTTCAGTTTTAAAATATATTTAAAATAGGTGTTAATAAAAAAACACGAAAAACACAAAAGAAACTCATTTTAGAAATATTCAACTGGAAAATTAGCTATATTACATCAATACACATTCAAAATGCAATAAAAATGTAATGTTTGAAAAAAATTGTTAGAGACGTTTTTGAAAAAATCGAAAGAAACTGAAAAATCACAAGAGTAAACACCATACTTCCGGTTATGCGATTTTTTCTAAAATCTTGCTGTCGCAGTTAGATAACACAAAACTTATATATCAAGTTTCAACGCCATACCTCTTTTCATTTTTGAGATATTCTGTTCACAGACAGACAGACACACAGACACACAATCACACAGACCAATGAGAAAAAATATGTTTTTTTGGTTCAGGGGACTCTAAAACGTGAAGATCTGTTGAAAAATCAATTTCGAATTTTTGGGGTGAATTCAATACTTCCTTTATTGTAAAAGGAAGTAAAGCCCGTCTACAAAACTTAACAATGTATTATTTACTGAATGGTTAGTTGTACGTAAAAAACATGTATAATCTTTTTTATAGAGAATTTCCTAGCCTTCATTTCTTGTAATACCTAAAAGAGTCATACGACCCATAGAAAGAGAGATATTTGCGAAAAACTTATCTCTCACCTTTGACCTTGAATAGCTCAAGACGCAACCACGATAGCGATGGGAACTTTTGAGACATTATTTGTAATGTCAAAATGAAGGTGTATGCAAAACTTCAGCTCACTTGGATTTTTTCGGCAGATGCTGCGTTTTCAGTCTAATGTAACTGTGCTATAACAGTAGTTAAAAGCTAGGTAAAAGCTCTTACCGAAAAGACAACGTCTTCCCGAATTATATCCATCTAAAAACTAAAAACGACAGCCGTCAAGCCGCTGAAGCTATCCACAAAGGTAAACTTTCTTGGATCAGCAATGAAATCAATCACTGGTATGCAATAAGGGATGACCTTAACCTTCAGTTGTATAATTTGCATCTTTTACATCATAAAACTTTTAATAACTTTGATTTTGATTACTTTGATCGTCAGATTAGGGACGATGTTCAACCATTTGGTTCCCAAATCTTTAATAAATTAAACTTAAAACTTAACAATCTCATAAAAGTTCAACGCTTTCAGTCATTTAACGTTAAACCTTTTGTTAATAAGTCCTCTGCTAACTTTAATTTTCACAAACGATTTATTAATTAAAGTAATGTCGACTTTGATTCAGATGTGGTTACAGCTTTGAACCTTGGTCTTAAACATAATCCCAATAGTTTGGACAAAAAACTCCTAGAGGAATTCTCCCTTGATCTTGAATGTCTTATACACAGATCCCCTCAGGACAAAAACCTCATTAGGGCCCTCTGCCATAATAAACTCAATATCATTTCCATTAAAGACGGTAACTTTAACATTTCAATTTTCAAAAAAATTCAGAAAAAACTTAAGACCAATGATCTCATCTGCACCAAGGCTGACAAAGGCAATGCCTTAATTGTTATGCCTAGGGTTGATTATAACGTTAAGGTTGAGAATTTTCTTAATTCTGATAACTTTGCACCTACTAAATTAAACTTTAATAGTTTTACCATTGCTGTCAGAAAGTTTTTAGTCTCCAACAGTCCAACACTCATCATTACAAACTCTTACTTATGAACCCGTTGCCGCCCCGCCTTTACGCCTTACCTCAAATTCACAAACCTGGTGTTCCTGTTAGACCGATTGTATCCTTATTTAACACCCCGGTCTCTAAACTCACAGTTTGGCTTAACCAAATTCTCAGATCGAACATACAATTCAATTTTTCTTTTTATATCAATAATTCTTAGCCATTTGCAAATTAACTCTCTTAAGTAAATTTACTTAATAATTATAAATAAGTCTCCTTTGATATTATTAATTTATTCCCTGGCGTTCCCTTTGATGACTGCTTAGTTGCTGTCGACAATTACCTCTCATCTAGTAACTTATCAGATAATACTTGTAATTTCTTAAAACAACCTTTATTATTACTTATGTCATACTCAAATTTTTTTTCTGTTCAATAACCACATTTTTAAACAAAACACAGGTTTACCCATGGGGAATAATCTGTCGCCGCTTTTGGCTGAAATATTTCTTTCAAATTTAGAAATCAACCACATCTTCACTAACCCTTTAATCAGAAAACACTTTGTTTACTATAGGAGGTATGTTGATGACATCTTTGTTGTTTTCGACGGTAACGACTCTGATCTTGTCACAGCTTTTTGAATTCAGTTCATAACAATATCAAATTTACAGTTGAACATGAAACCGATAAGGTTTTAAACTGTTTGGACTTGTCCATCACTAGAAATGATCTTTCTCTCTCCATTGGTATTTACAGAAAACCTACTACTACAGACAATGTTATTCCATTTTGTTCCTTCCACCCTATGTCACACAAACTTGCTGCCTTCAGGTTTTTCTTTAATCGTCTTTACAGCTTAACTCTTAACCAGGGCTCTTTTAATAATGAACTTCAAATTATATATCAGATAGCTTTTAACAACGGTTAACCTCTCGAACTTATTAAAAAACTTCAAAACAATTTTTTTTCGGCCTAGAAACCTAAACTTTTTACTACATTAACTCCTATAATGACTACTAATAAAATTTATCATTCTCTTCCTTACATTGGTCTTTGTTCTCATCTATTCCAGAATATTTTTAAATAATTCAACTTAACATTTCATTTTCCTCCAAACAAAATGTCAAATCTTTTCTTGTTAATACTAAAGACAAAATCAACATTTTAGATCAGTCTGGTATATAATATAAACTGAATTGTGGAGATTGCGATGCTTCGTATGTGGGCCAGACGGGTAGGAGGTTTAAAACTAGATTCAATGAACACCTCACTTGTATTAAAAACAACAATTAAGCTATTTCTCCGTCAAAATCTGCTTTTGTAAATCATATTTTAGACTGCGGTCATTCCTTCAATTCCTCCACCAATTTTGATATCCTTCATGTTTGTAACAAGGGGCTTAAATTAAATTTGTTGGAAAATAAAGAGATTCATAAAAATTATAGTATTAACCCTCAGTTATCTCTTAACGAAGTCCTGACCTTAAATCACGATCTATTGTTCTTACATTAGTTCCTATTGTTGTCACCTCGTTTTTACAGAAACCTAATTTTGACAGTTTTCTGTTTTACCGGCTTGTTTAAACTTTCATTTTGGCTCGAGTTTTCTGAGCACCTTCTGTCGTACTTCGTCTAACGAAGCATGGTAGGTTTACTTTGTTTTTAAATATTGTTTTAATTAGTTTGTTAAGATTTTCCCGTAAGTTTTGCTTTGAGATTATACTCTTTTTACTAATTATATGGTTTTTTTGCATGTAATTTTGCGTCTTCACGACCGCGAAGGTCTGTAAATTTTTCATGTGACTTTTGTACATATGGCTTAGCATATGTTCCTCCTCAAGGACCACCCAGCATAACTTAATTATGCTTTTACCTAGCTTTTAATTACTCTTATATCATGTAAGTTCTCGCTTTTTTAATGGTTTACTATTAATAATTTTTAATATTAATTGTAGTCACCCTGATGATGACTCTTTAGTCGAAACATGTAGCTTTAGCTGTAGGTTTTGCTTTCATTAAATGTGATACATGGAGAAGGTTTGGTGTTTTTAATATCTCTCCTGTGATACACAACCCTATTTCGGATACCTTTTATTGACATAATAAACTTCATTACATTATTAGAACCATTATATTTCTTAGAACATCTTAATCGACAACTTGAAATTCAACTTTTCTGGACCCCCAACATTCCAAATAAGGAGTTTAAACTTTTGGTTCTTAAGAATTTATTGTTTCGGTATACGAGAGTCATCCATCCTACAGAGATGTTCGTGTGAATTGGTTCTGTATTGTTTTATTTTTTTATTTAGATTGGAAATACCTAATTTTTTTCTAATTTCCTGATGTGTTTATGGTTCAATATTCTTCTTGCTGGGCTTTTAGTCATCGTTCAGTTTTCACATTTGTTTAGCAGTACGGGAACAGCCATAACCTAATAAAATTTAAAGCGTTGGTATCTCCTTGGTTTTTATTGTTCCACACATGTAGTTGTATTTTGCTATTTTGCTGTTGATGTCTCTTTGTTCTCCATATCTAATTTTGTATCCTAGATAACTGAAGCAATTGACTCGTATGATTGGCGTATCATCAATAATGAAATTTCGCTCAAAAGTGATCTTGGGCTTTAAAAGCTATCACCTTAATCTTTGGAGTAGAGATTTCTAAATTATATATTGTTGATGCTTTGTGAGAAGAACGGACGCCTTCGAAAAGTTTTGCTGGCGTAGAATGTTACGGATCGCCTAGACTGCGCATAGAACCAAGCGTCGATTTTAGAGGAAACAAAAGCCTCTCAAACATCGTTTGCACAAAGATACCTCAATTCTTGGGCCATATTGCCAGTAGAACTGACAACCTAGAGAAAACTATTGTTCAAGAAAAACCACATGGCAAAAAACGAAAAGGCAGATCCTCTAAACCTAAACGATGGCTTGATATCACGCGGGCGGTACAGACGAACCACCTTAAGTTTGCAGAATACATAAAATAACATGTTATATCCTAAAAAAGTCACATATGAATTTGAGGCTCATCTTGTAAGTGTACGTAGTACTTTGAACACTGTTTAATAATAAAAACTCTTAAGAACCAAAAGTTTAAACTCCTTATTTGGGATGTTGGAGGTCCAGGAAAGTAGAATTTCAAGTTGTCCACTAAGATTTTCTATGAAATATAATGGTTCTAATAATGTAATGACGTTTATTATGTAATTTATGTAATAGTACGATACACGAAATCAAAATTAAGCGCTAACTTGTGGACTTTGGTCCGCTCTACAAGTCATAATTGTGGTCACATTTTACTACTACTGACTAATATCGCTCGTACGTGAAAAAGTAATTGAACATAAATAAATTGTAGACCACATACAATTCTAACTAAAAGTTCCACTTCATTTCCATGTACCGTTAACGGGAACAAAGTTATCGCACATAGGAAATCTTGGTCGACAACTTGAAGTTAAGCTTTGTTGGACACCCCCCCCCCCCCAAACATTCCAAAAAAGGAATTTCAAATTCGGTTCACTTTCAAGCAAAAATGACATAGTGACTGGACTATTAAGTTATATGATGGCTTAATAGTTTGCCGATTTTTATTTAGAAAAAAAGTACGAAAAAGTTTTAATTTCATTAAATCCTCTAAGCAGGGGAGCGAAGCGCTTCGCCTTGGGCTGCGGTGTGACAGCTGCTGTCGCCGTGTGCTATTAGCTCGGGTGATTCTGTATGTTCATATATCACTATAGTAGCGCATTATTTAAACAAGCCAGGTTGGTCCAGGTGTAGAATGCTCGCCTGCCACGCGGGCGGCCCGTGTTCGATTCCCGGCCGATGCATTCTTTTTTTAAATTTATATCAATGAATCTCTCTTAAATTAGCTCACTAGTTATAAATGTTTTCTGAATCCTATAATAAGATAACCTTATTTTTTCGATGTACTTCGTATTTTTTTAAATTATAATAATTATCTATAATGGTTACCTTCAGAAGAAATTCTTCTATGGAGCATTCCTTTATATATCTCAACTTTAGCATTGGTACTGAAAAATATAAAACTACTAGCTTTTGAGCCCATCACATATAGGTGGCCTTGCTTTATAGCAGAGCGGCTACGCCACAAAAAATTGGGAGTGTGCTCCCCTAGACTTTCTCGCATTCGCCTTGTTTTCTAGCAAATTTGAAAAGTTTATTGCAATGTATATACATACAGCGATAAAATTACATTTTCAGGTAACCACTACCTGTTTAGGTAAAGTGCCGCTTTAGGTTAACCTATCATACTGAAATTTTATATCTGGGAGTTTTTCTCAATAATAAATGTATGTGCAAAATTTCGTGCAAATACCTTGAAGCAAACTGGTACTTTACTTGAATGGATACCGCTACCTGTTTAGGTAAAATGCCACTTCCGGTTACCCGATCATGCTAAAATGTAATATCTGGTAGTTTTTCTACATAAGAAATGTATGTACAAAATTTTGTTCAAATATCTCGAAGCAAACTGGTACTCTACTTGAAAAGGTACCGCTACCTGTTTAGGTAAAGTGCCACTTCCGGTTAACCGATTTCACTCAAAATTGGTGTGGAATCTAAAAATTTTGAATAATGACTATGTACATAATTTCAAGGGTCTAGCTTATTTCGTTTTTAAGTTATCGTGTTCACACACACACACACACACGCACATACACACAGACATAATTCGAAAAATGGATTTTTCGGACTCTAGGAGGTCTAAAACGTCAAGATTCGTCAAAATCTCAAAGTCGATTTTTTTGACGATTACAATACTTTCTCTATGCGAGAAAGTAAAAACGACTATTAATGAAAGAATTCTGAAATTTGCCAGGGTGGTTTGTATTGTTAAAAGAAGTAATTTTCAAAGTAGCGCCAAATCAAAATGGCCGCTAGTTCCAAGATGGCGATTCTTTTTTGAAGCATTAAAAAATATAATTTTTTAGAAAACTGTAGTTGTTATCAAAAAAGTTTATATAGAAAACTTGTTGCTTATTAAATTTCAGATAACAAAGTATATTCATATTTTTGCCGTAAAACTAAAAATAAAGCCTCCTTATAAAAAATACCTCAAAATACCCTTTTTATTGATAATAATTGCAAATATATGTGAGTAAGTGATAAATAAGGTAATATCTCATGTGGGCAGTTCATAAATTATTCGATTATAAAAAAAATATGAAGATAGTTCCAACCTGAAAATGATTTTATAGTGATTACAATTATATAATGAATAAATTGCTATACGTACATTTTGTATGTTAATGAAGAACATTCTCCCTTGCAGTTCGTACAAAGCAAAGTACAATGCAAACCGGCCTTCTTGCAACTACATATGGTCTGTGTACATCCATTTTTGCATGCACATTGAATTAGTTGTCTAAGTACTTTAGATACCTCCGGAAGTGTTGACCATTTTGGCAACCAACAGTCTTTTGACATACATTAACCCCATTTTTTGAGAGCAGGAAAATTCAATTTGAATGCCAAGGGTTCTCCCCATATGTGTTCATTTTGGTACGCAGCTCTCAAAATGTGCTGCTCCAGGGCTGCTTTTGATGGAGACATGTTTGAAATTGTCTTTTTTCTGGAAGTGAACAATACTTTTCCGGCTTGATTCACTCCAATGCAGTTAGAAGTA
This sequence comes from Agriotes lineatus, assembly GCA_940337035.1. Classification (NCBI taxonomy): domain Eukaryota; kingdom Metazoa; phylum Arthropoda; class Insecta; order Coleoptera; family Elateridae; genus Agriotes; species Agriotes lineatus. The sequence continues at coordinate 41,355,367 of OW679194.1, forward strand.
TTGAAATACATAAGGACAACAAATCGTTGCAATAGCTCCTTCAAGTTCAGTTAAATCTTTAATATACCTGGACAGTCAGCGGCAATAATTTGGGTGGTCAAATATAAAAAATAATAGTAGTAAAAGTTGTAAATCCAGACATTGACTTCAGTATTTAAACATTGGAACTTTTTTTGATTTTTACTTCCTCTTGCAATAAAGGAAGTATTGGATTCACCCCAAAAATTCGAAATTGAGGTTTCAACAGACCCAAAAACATATTTTTGTTCATGGGTCTGTCTGTTTGTGTGTGTCTGCCTGTGTGTGAACGGAATATGTCAAAAACGAAAAGAGGCATGGCGTTGAAACTTCATATAAAAGTTTTGTGTACTATCTAGGTGAGACAGCAAGCTTTTGAAGAAAATCGCATAGCCGGTATGGTGTTTACTCTTGTGATTTTTCAGTTTTTTTTTTATTACATTTTTAATGTGTATGTATGTGAGATAGGTGATTTTCAAGTTGAATGCCTCTAAACTGGGTTTCTTTTCCTTTTTTCTTTTTTTAACTGCTATTTTAAATAAAACACCCGGTATATTATTACATTTTTGAATTCAGCTAAAAATTTTAGAGACAATTTGTCTTTTTAACTAACGCTTTATTTTGTACGGTTTCTGTAGAATTTGTAATGTTTGAAAAATTTTGACAAATGCTTAAAAATTTAAAATCACATTTTTGGCTAATTATAAGATTACTGTAAAAGGAAGTTGTGTGCGTGTATCACACCAGATGGTTTCGCATGCCAATCCTGAAATTATCATCAATCATTTCGCCAAAGAGTGGATTTTAAAATTTTTCGAAATAAGTAGTTATATTGAAGCCGGATGCCCTTTTTATTTGGCGCTGCTTGGAAAAATAGTCTCTAGGACAACAAGAATCAGTGTGCAAAATTGCAAATTTTTTTCACTAATAAGCGTTTCTTACAAATGTTTGGCCTGTAGCCGCGCTACTATTAATTAAAACAGGTTTTGCAATTTTCAAATTTTTAGTAAATAAAAAGTTACTAAAATTGTAAACAAAAAAAATCAGAAGTAAATGTTTTAATGTCTTTAATACGGAAATCGTACCCCAAGAGTGGTGAAAAATGTGTACTACATAGGTAATAGTTATTTACCTAACCAGTTCGGGAAGGTAATTTTCCCGAATGAGCACTTTGTTTGCAGCACGACCGAAGGCAGTGCTGCATGTAGTGCGAATTATAATATCGATTTGTTTAGAACTGTTTATCAGCAAGCTCCTAGCCGTTGTTTGTCGCCAGCAAGCAACTAGGCAAACGCAAAACTCAAAAAAATAGTCAATAGCTTCACAATTTCCTAACAATATCTGACGTCACCAAAAATAACCTTCTATGTCAATTTATTAGACTTGTCATATAGAAATATTATGTTTTACCTGTCATACAGAAACGCAACAACCTTCACGAAATAAATTTCTGACTTTACAAATTGTGAAATATAAATTTTTCACGGTTTCAGTTAAACATGTTGGAGATCAATATTTTTTGCTGCAATAATATAATTAAAAATACCGATTGCCAAACATACGTCCTTAAATAAACACGTGCTTCAAAAACTTGTATTTTTGAATCTAAATGGTGCTTTGGCATTGAAGTATACGCGCTACTAAAGGCATGTTTTATAATTCCTACCCGCCTAGAACTGAAAGACTTTCTGAATGCTCATGATGTCATTATAATCTCATTTTCTCAAAGCATATTTTTTTTAATCACAAGGAGAGTTGCTCGTGCCAACACTATTAATATCCATTGTTGTTCAGTCTCATGGCATTAGCAGTTAATCTCGTCTTATGAGCTGAATCGTCTTCTATAGAAATTTAAACTCAAGCTAGGCAAACCGTCCCGAGCCGACATACAGCGAAAAATGCCGGAGATTATTTTATCTGAAAATATGAACCAGCGAAATCAATCAGCGATGCCACTGCAAGTTATGAAAGAAAATATTTCGTGGAGTTTATGTAAAGTGCATCGCGCTGCAAAAAATAACACAGGCCCGCAGAAATCAGCGGTTGTTTTCCTACCTGAATTGGGGCGCCTTATATTTCGCCACTTTGCTTTTGAGTGAAATACCGTGTACCTTATAGAATGGAAATCTCGGCATCCGCGTATATAAGACATCCGGCAGGGTGCGGTACAAGCGCGATTTTGTCGATTCCGCCGATGCCATTTCGGGCTGAAGTTCGCATTTCTTGTATCGAGATTTTATTGATGTTAGTGCGCAGAAAAAACCTGTAAACATTTGCTTGCAGCGAGCAACTATTATTTATTTCCCGGTGAAACTCTAGCCATTAGCTCTCGCCGCCGTAATGGCGCTGCACTCGCTGCTCTTAACTCGAAAGTATGTTTTAATTCGAACAGCAAACAACGAAAGCTAAATTAATTGCAGTCGGATTTACATTCGATGGCACTGCGAATTTAAACGGCCGCTTTCAGATGCTCGACTTTTATTATTTTGTACCTGAATTTATTAACAGTTCTAGTGTGCTTAATTGAAAAACTTACTAATTTACATTTCCATTGTTTCTGTTTAAACTGCTGTTTAATTAACCCAATAAAGCCGTCGCTGTTTGAACTGTGCATAAAATAATACCAGAAGTGGTAAATCCTTATTGAAAGTGGAAATTCTGAGATCACAACTTTAAATTATTGGAATTTTGACTGTAAATGGTTTTATAAAGTATATTGCTTGTGCATCTCTTCTAGCTCGTTGGTGGCAAATAGTCCCATTTTTTAAACCTTATTTCTTTATTATAGAATTCGGAGCAGGTTCAAATTGCATATCTTTGTAATACAAATTACTAATTTCTTAATTTATTTCGAGAATTACTTACTTCATAATGGTCAATGTAGATAATTATATCTTAACTAAAAGCTACACGTCTTACCATAAATCCTAAAACTTTATAAATTGAAACAAAAATTAGTTTTCCAAAATTTCAAAATGTACCATAACATACATGTCACTATACATAAGCTCACTACGTTTCCTACTAGTAAAACAACTAGTGCTGGGCATATATTAATGTCATTTATATACGAGGAGCGTTCAAATACAGACTATCATTTAATATTTATAATGTATTATAATGTATATCATGTCACTTTTCTAGTCAGTCTCCCTCTCTTTTAATAAAGCCATCTTTCCGGAAGTTTCTGTTTTCCACGAGAAAAAAAATCTTTTGGCTGCTGTCACACTCATTCCCGAACAATTTCTATGACTTCTTCATTACACCGAGGCATTCTTCTCCTAGAAACTATTTTAAGGGTCCAAACAAATAAAAAACTGATGCAGCAAGGTCCGAAGTGTATGGTAAATGGGGCAGCATGATCCATTTCAATTTTTGAATCGTAGTGAGCGTGTGAATAGCAAAATGAGGTCGAGCATTATCCTGTAAGACGCAGACAGAGAACTCGCGGTTTTTTCAAGTTACCCCTACTGATATTTAATGCAGAAGGAATATCCTTCACTGTAATTCGACGATCGTTTCAAATAAGTGCATTTTACTCTGTCAGCATTCTCTTCTGTTGTCAATGCTGTTGGACGGCGAGAATGCAATTTTTTCTTGCCACTTTTGCAGCCATCTTTAAACGCTTTAGTCCTTTTGTAAACGCTTATGTCTGATAGTGGTTACTCATCTAACGGTCTTTTAACTCTTACACAAATTTCTTATAGTTTGATATCTTCGTCGACGTCGATAAGAAATTTACTAATAATGCGTTGTTCAACGCTCTAATGCACTCCTACTTCACTCATGCATGCAATTGAACAAAAATGAATTGTGACGACTTAATGACCGAATGAAGTTAGGTCTTGTTCCAAAGCATTAATTAATGTATACAACTTTTGTACTAATATTCTTCTCGTATTAATATTAGTCGATATTCGTTTAAAGTTAACGCTTTACATGGCGTTTGACACGAGAATATTAGTTACTTATTCACTTATTCTATCGGACAAATTTAGTTTTGATTCAGTATCGGATGCAGAACAGATTTTTCTAGAAAAACTATATTTGGATGAGTCTCATTCTCACTAGAATTTTCCCTTTATTTTAGCCAGTTATCATTAATCAGTTTATCACAGTGGTTAATGCTGTTTTGCCATATGTCCCTATTATATTTAGAATCAGTTCCTAGCGATAAATGCTTTTTTCAAAAAGGGTTTCTATGTTTATTATATTATTTCCATACCATATCAATAGGATTGTATTGGCAATTGTACTGAGGTAATCTAGAAATATCATGTTCGAATGCATTTAATTCAATAACTTTATTTTCTTAATAATTTATATTTTTCAAGACTGGTCTTACAACATCCCAAAGTTGTTTTTTACTCCACCAAAATTAAATCTGTATTCGTTTAACCGTTCCCCCATTTTAGATTTGAGAGAATTTGAAGTCAATATGTTATCAAAGAGCATGGAACAATATGGAGCATTATCCATCACCATTATCTACTTACCGCATATTGTATCCAATTCAAAAGATATTGATCCACTCACTTCCTTAAAATGTCGCCATTCCTGTTTCGGAAAATCTTTATATTCAATTCTTCCAGAACTAAACTCCTAGCACCCAGTATGCAGTGGTTCAGTAAATCTTTTTCTTCACATTTAATTTAACCTGAATTTCGTTTAAAACCTGTGTCGTGAATCCATATGGATATTTGCTAACCATTTTGATAAAACCAGATCTCATCAACATCTATAAAATAAATGTTTCATTCGATTATAAATATTTCCTCTAATCCTTAATCTTCTGCTCTCGTAAATGTAAATTTTATATGTTTAAAACGTATGCTTTTAATAATTTTGTGTAATGTTAGCTTCAACTATCCAAATACCAATTATTATTATGGAAATTTCATAAATTAAAATATATATGATAATCTTAACCTTTTTACCCAAATCTTGGGCGCTTGAAATATTGTATCCTGCTGCGTAAGCTACCTGTATATAAAAATCACTAAATATTATATAATAAAACAATAATAATAATATATAATGATATAAAATAATTATAAATTATCTGATGATTTAATTTTAAACAAGGGCGTGCCTCAGGGTTCAGTCCTTGGACCAGTTTTATATATATTATATACTACAGATTTTAATTCATTTTTAAACCATAGTAGAATTCATGCGTACGCTGACGATTCGCAGTTATACTTTTCAAGTTATTATAATCATTTAGACAACACGATTAATAAAATCAACAATGACATACAAAACTTGGTAGACATTTCTGAAAAACAATCTTAAAATTAATCTGCTAAAATCAGGTGTGATGCTATTTTCTAACAATCCTAATCTTGAATACTTAAAAACTATTATTAATATAAAAACAAAGGAAGTACCGTTACCGTTCAAAGCTCAGTTTAAGGGCTTACACTTGACGAATCATTAAGGTTAAAGGAAGACATTGGTACTTTAACTAGAAAGCCTATTCGGTAATCAAAAATCTGTATGTAAACCGCGCATTGTTATAAAAATCTTAACAGAATGTTATCTGCATCCTTGATATTATCATTATTTAATTATTGCGATGTTGTCTACGGTCCGTGTCTAGATCAGGATACCCTTTCGGCCTATTCAGAAAGTACAGAATTCATGTGTGCAATTTGTTTGTAATATGAAAAGAAGCGAGCACGTATCCATTAATTTTTAAAAGACGTTTCAGTTATACGGTCTATAACAAACTCAAATCTGAATATAAAAGATCTGGTGTTATACACGCACACAACTTCCTTTTACAGTGATCTAATAATTAGCGAAAAATTTGATTTTTAGTTTTTAAGCATTTGCCAAAAATTACAAATTCTACAGGAACCCTACAAAATAGAATGTTCAAGAGACAAATTTTCTCCAAAATTTTAAGCTGAATTTGAAAATGTAATAATATATCGGGTGTTCTATTTAAAATAGGAATAAAAAAAATGGAAATTAAACAAAAGGAACTCATTTTTTCAACTGGAAAATCACCTATCTCACATCAATACACATTAAAAATGTAATAAAAATGTAACGTTTGAAAAAAATCGTCAAGTGTCGTATTTGAGGAAAAACTGAAAAATCACAAAAGTATTCACCATGCTTCCGGTTATGCGATTTTTTTGAAAAGCTTGCTGTCGCATCAAGATACTACACAAAACTTATATATGAAGTTTCAATGCCATACTTCTTTTCGTTTTTGAGATATTCTATTCACAGACAGACACGCAGACACACACACACACACACACACACACACACACACAGACAGACAGATAGACCAATGAACAACATAGTATATTATATCATGAGGGACTAAAGTGCACCATTTAATCCCGCGAGTGGAGTTTGTTGCCTCGAGGGAGAAGCCCGAGGGCAACAACCATTCAAGGGATTTAGGCACTTTAGTCCCGAGGTATATACGCTATTTTTTGCACTTTTCGGAACATTATCATCAAACATTTCCAAAATTTGGAATCTGTCAATTTGGAAACTGACAATTACAATTTATTAAAAACTGAATTGCAGCAGGTTCTGGATAGCCTGAATCAGTTGGCAGTACTGAAGTGTATTGTCAGTATATGTCAAATTCGAGATTTGCAGGTTAAGTTTTGCGTCAGTGTGTGTCAAATGACAAACAAAACCTAACCTACTAATCTCGTGTGTAAATAAATTTACCATAGTTACGGTATCATTTTTACTTTAGTCTCTAGGGATTAAGGGCCAGTTCTACAATCCAAGGATAAAGTTATCCCAGGAATAAATACTCTAGAAACGATTGTTGTAACAAAGAAAACTATGACAATTATACCTCGGATAGCTTATTCTAAGTATATACTTGAATTGTAGAATCGGCCCTAAATGAGCTACTTTAGTCCCTGTTTACTGGGACTAAAGTTGATACTTTAGTCCCGGAAGTGCAAAAACATGTTTTATGGATTCAGGGGACTCGAAAACGTGAATATATCTGTTGAAAACTCAATTTCAAATTTTTGGAGTTAATCCAATACTTCCTTTATCGTAAAATGAAGTAAAAGCGAGTAGAAAATATTTCAAATATATCGCATAAAAAATAATGTATGGATGGTAATAAGAAATGCAGAGCAGTATATTCCACACGTAAACTTAATTTGTAGAGATTTTGTGATCGTTTCTTCTGAACATCTCGCATGGTATTTGTGTGTTAATGCTTCTAGCTGGTCTTTAGTAAAAATATTGCTGAAAGCTTCTCGAGTTTCTCGTTTTTACACTCTTAAGTGTGTAATTTTTTGGTCAGGATAAAGTTACCTTTTTAAAGTGTTGATTTATGCTTGAATGCCAGCTATTAATTTTGAATAAAAGTGGCAATTATTGCTTTGGTGTGAGGATTCATAAATGGTTTGGGTAACACATTCCTGTTTATTGCTCCTTCTGCCTTCAAAGCAATGATCAAATAAAGGTTCTGAGAAAATGTCATATTTAGCATCAAATGCAATTTCACTTTCAAGTATTGTCGTATGATATAAAAACATGAGTACCTTTTAATTTTCTTTTGCTATCCACTCGCTTTTTTCCCGTTGATTTTCATTAAAATGGATTTGGCTGCGCTATTTGGTGTCCATTTTATTCTTTTTATATTGTTTATCCATGCTCCTCTTTGCTCTTCTTCTTTAGGATTTTTTTAATACAAAACCTTGTACAGATCGATTTTGAATACAGCAGAATACAGCAACCAGTCATTTCAGACATTCTAGGTGCTGCTTAGGTTAAAGTGCAGCTCTAAATATTATACGCGTAGGTGTTCTGCAAATGCAATTTTACAACTTGTATTGTTCAAAGAACACTTATTAATGTAATTTTTCATTAACAAGTTATGACTTAAATGAACAATTTGTCAAATTTGACGGGGCTGGTAGGTCAGTGGTAGCCATCCTGGCTACTGATCGCGAGTTCGATTCCCCGTTCCGGTAACGTTTTAAAACAATTAAAAATGTGGAAAAACGTCTACAGAATGCCATCATTCGAAAGTAATGTAAAGCCGTGGGTCCCATGTTACTATGATGTGTAGCATGTAAAAGATCCCTTGGTAGGGTTGGAACTCCTTAGTCTCGGCAAAAGTCTAAGTAGGACTTTGACCATATGACCAAAGCAGTCGGTGTCTAAGATACCTGGTACTCCACATGCCTATAAACCATGTCCATAGAAAACAAACAAGTTTGATTAATGCGGAACTGTTTCCGTGGTAATAAGTAGCGCGTTGTGTATTTGAACACGACGGGCGTAATCCACTAATCGCATTATAATAATATATATTTATTTCAAAATATTTACAGAGGTAGGTACAAAAACAACAGGAGTTGAAGCAGAAATAAATGAGTTAGCCCACAGAAGTTAAGAACTTGTGCGTGGGCGAATATGTCAACATGTAGCTTCCTTTTGTAAAATTTTATTATTTTATTAATAAAATAGCATAAAATAGAGTAAGCAAATAAATAGGATTCAATTTGTACCAATAAAGTTATCAGCAGTGAAGTTATTTACATATTCTTTTTATCTACTAGGTTGTGTATATCAACTATTGGAGTTTCCTTTAACCACTTTTTAATTTTATTTTTAAAAGTATTGATACTTGGGGAATTTTTAATTTCTTGTGAAAGGCAAGAGTACAGTCGAGGAGCTAAATAACTTTGGGAACGTTGTCCAAAAGTTTTTATAGCTTTTTCAAGCTGTATTTCTTTTTGCACTTTATAACGGGTAAGGTGCCCATGTTCAATATTTTTTAAATTACCTTTTGTTTTATACAGAAGACAGAGTATTCTGTAACAGAATAGTTGCCGCAAGTCGAACAGGCCACATTCTTTGAAAAGCAAATCACTGGGATACAAGCGGTCCTTGCCAAGTATGATTTTGATGAAATATTTTTGCAACACTGTCAAATTTGCAAGGTGTGTTTTCAAAATACCTCCCCATCCAACGATACCATATTGTAAATGAGACTCAACCAAGGCATGATACAGTATTTTTAGATTTTTAATATCCAATATATTTTTAAGTTGTTTAAATATGAATAAGATTGATCTTAATTTTTTTATTAGTAGGTTTACGTGTATGTCCCATTTAAGATGTTGATCTATGCATATACCCAGATAATTTAAGTTATTAGTTGGTTCTATACGATATTCTTTTTGCCTATCCATAATAATTAAATCTGTAAGTTTTCGTGTCTTTTTTGAGTAACAAGAGAACGATATATATTTCGTCTTCGTGAAATTGATAGATAAGAAATTTTGATTAAACCAACTTTTAATTAATTTAAAATCTTCTTCCGCAGTACTTTTTACTTCGTCCCAAGTATTATCCGTATACATTAATACTGTATCATCTGCAAAAGAAGATGTTATACCAACTGTATTAAGTGCAAGCAAGTCATTTATATATAATAAAAATAAAATAGGCCCCAAAACAGTACCTTGGGGTACACCACATGTTAAAGTACAAGCCTCACTTATACAATTGTCAATTTTGACATATTGAATTCTATTCGCTAAATAGGTTTTTATTAAATTTAATGATACACCACGGAAACCAAAATTTTCTAAAGTACGTAATAATATTTTATGATTAACTGTATCAAACGCCTTGGCAAGATCCAAAAAAATGCACAAAGTCTCTTTATTATTATCAATCGCTTTATATATATTGTCAGTCAGAAAAGATATTGCGTTTTCCGTCGATATCCCTTCTCTGAAACCAAACTGTCTATGAGAAATAATGTTGTATTTATTTGTAAAGCTGATAATTCTATTCTTTATAATTTTTTCTGCAATTTTAGCGAGGTTTGAGATAAGAGATATCGGTCGATAATTGTTGAGATCTGTTTTATCGCCTTTTTTAAAAAGTGGCTTTACTATTGCAATTTTAAATGCAGAAGGAAAATTTCCTGACTGCAACATATTATTCATAATATGTACAACTGGATGTTTTATATGTTTTACGATACGTTTAAGAATTTCGGTTGTAATACCATCTTGACCTGGTGATTTTTTTGGTTTGAGTTGCTTTACTAACTCCTCAACTTCATTAGCATCTGTTGGATAGAGGTATAGGGTTTGGTTGATATTTATATGTCCAGCGGGTACCTCTTGAGCGGGTTTTGGTATAGTTTTTGCCATTTTTTCACCAATGGTAACAAAATGTTTATTAAATTGATTTGCAATGTCAATTTGATTTGTAACGGTAACTTTATTAATCTTTATTTCTTTTATTTCCAAGTTTGAGTGTTCTTTGTTTATAAATTGTTTTGCCATAGCCCACAATGTTTTGCTAGAGCCTTTATTTTGTTTAATTTTGTCTTGGTAATACTTATTTTTTGTGGCCCTAATCAATTCTGTTAGCTTATTTTTATATTTTGCATACTCACGTGCAATATCTAAGTTATCAGGTTGTGACATATGCTTTCTGTATAACATATTTTTTGTGTTGACAGATTTTAGAAGACCGCTCGTAATCCAAGGATTACGCCGAACTTGTGAAGATTTAATGCGATATGTTACAGTACAAAGTTTAATGGCATTTTGAATTTTACTAACTAATATGTTAGTTGCCTGATCTACATTAGCTGTGGCATATATCTGATTCCAATTCTCATCTTTTAAAGTATTATTTAATTTGTATTCATCAACTTTAGTTATAGTTCTCAAGTTACTACGTTTTTCAATCGGTGCTTTCAAATTTAAGCGTGAAATTATACAAAAATGATCACTAATATTAGTTTTAAGAACAAATGACTCATGCGAATTGTTTTCAATCTGTTTTAAAAATATATGATCAATACAAGACTTTGAATCTTTATTTACTCTTGTGTATTTATTTATTAACGATGTAAAACCGGCTTCGCTCATTATATTGAGGTAATCTTGACAAAAATCGGCATTTGATTTAATGTTAATATTTATATCGCCAACCAAAAAATGAACGTCACTTTTAATTTTATTTTCATTTCTCAAATAGTTTTGCAAATCTTCATTAAATTGATTAACACATATCGAATGTGGTCTGTAGATCGCACTTACTACAACTATCTTATCAGTAACATAAATGGATATTTTGATTATTTTGATTTCGCCCAAGTTTATAATTTCAGATTTATAGTTGTGTGAATCTTTTATATAAACTATTACACCGTCATTTTGGTTAACAACTCCTTGATTATAAATTGATCTAAATCCCGGTATGTTATAAAAATCTTTGTTATATATTTTCCAAGTTTCAGTAAAAACTATGCAATCAAAATTGTAACTCAATTCGTTAAGTAAAAGCGTCATTTCGTTAATGTTACGATTTATACTTCTAATATTATTATGAAATACAGAAAAACAATTAGTGTTTTTATTACCATTAGCTACCAAATAGTTAACATATTCTCTCGCCTCGTTCATTTCTGCTGTATCCTCCGGTACATAACTAAAATCTCTTAGATATTGCTCCATAGACGAAGAAACAATTTAAAAGATATCTGAAAGAAAATACATTAGTCTAGATAATATCTTTTTCACACTTAATTCTAACTATTGGGCTATTATCAGTTTTTCTGGCTAAAAGTTTAGAATTTTTGAACCATACATACTTAAACATTTTTTGACTGTTTACCATTTTTTGTTTAGTCAAGTACATAAGGCGTTTGAAGTAAGGTGTCAGATGTTCACTAACGTAAATCGGAGTAGCTTGTTGACTGGGAAAAACATCCTTCAGGGTTGGACGGATTATTTTGCTTTTTGCTAGAAGGTTATCTCGGACCATTCTGTTGACAAATTGAACTACGATGGATTTCTTATTATTTGCAGATGGAATGCGATGAACTGCCTGGATGTCAGCCGCTGATACTGATATTTGAGCCTTTTCGCCAATCTTTTGAATTAGATAAAGTAAATTTTCTTCTTTTGTTTCTGGGACCCCGTCAATTATCACATTATGATTCCGATTGTATTGACGATCTTCTTGAATAATTAGATTTAGTTCTTGGTTTTCTTTTTCAAGCTTAATGCACCTGGTTTCCATTTCCTCTTGTTTTTTTATTAGCTTGGTATTTTCTTCCGTTAACTTTTTCACCGCTTTAGTGTAATCATCTATTTGAGCACTATAATACTCCATTGATTTCCGAAATTCCTTTATCTGAGTGATAACTTCGCCGTTCTCTTCTTTCAGTATTTTTCGTATCAACTCGCCCATTAATTCAGCTGTTGTATTATCCATTGATATGGCCGGTAGAGCGGCTTGTTTTACTTTGTTAGAATCCGAATTTTTCTGTTCTTCTAATTTATTTCTACACATAATGCAGCGCCACATCTCTTTAAAGTCATTATTGCTTGACTTCCATTGAATTACCACATTTTCTCAACTCGTATGTAACTGTATCCATGGACTCTAAGTAAAACAATTTTTTTTAGAATAAGTGGTCTATCCCAGACATGTATTTTTTTTTCTTAAGTGTTCATAAAGTTAAAAAATCTGTAAAAGGCTTTACCCAGAACTTCCCTCGTTGACATTGTCATAATAAATAATTCTAAAAATCAAATTAAGTTAGGAGTAAAAATATCGTCACGTTTATAATAAATTAAATACATTTTCAAATAAAAAAGATATCCCGCTGGGGTTTGAACTCGCCGCACCTGCAGAGAGCTCGTAACCGCACCCCTGCTTAGAGATCGTATCTGCATCGATAAATCCAACTACGCAACCGAGCCACTTCGAAATGGATCCGGCGCGCTCCTCTCTTGAACAGGACGGTGTTATTGTTGAAACGTTTTTACTCTTTTGTGACATTTTCCTATATCGGTTGAGTCTTATTTTCGGCAAATGTAAACCCTGACCTATGTGAAAGTTATTACTTCCTTTTATTTCAAAATTAACCCAAAAATAAACAAAATTTAATTTTTGTAAGGTGCTCACCCTGTATATATGTATATGAAATTGTACCGGTTTCATGCGAGGTAGATGTATAATATGTATGCAAAGTATCGTCTTCCTCGGATAAATACTTTTTGAGCTATACGGCCAACAGACAGACAGACAGACGGAATTCAGAAAACCTCTTTTCCGTCATTTAGGGATCTTGAAACTTGAAGGTCTGAAGAGATCTCGGAAGGTGATTTTTTCGTGATTGCAATACTTCCTTCATCTTTCAGACGAGGGAAGTCAAAAGCAAAAATCCAAAAATATCTCGCAGTATATGATTTTTCAGAAACAGTTGTGAGTAGATTTTACAGTGGTTTGGTTAATAGCTAGATACATCAAGAACTATAATTTACAACACAGGAAAAGTTTTTCTAAATTATGTAATGAAAATTAGGATTTACTATATACTACTGTACTACCTAACTTAACCAAACAAAACAATGTACCTTTTATATGTAAAAATATTAGTTTTTGGTGTCAAAACAATTCATAGAAAGTGCCCTCAAGACCTTTTCAGATTTTACCCAGTAAGAAGATTACATCTGGATAAATGACAGTGACAGACTGATGACATACTAGTTTTAAGCTGTCTTAAAGCCACGCGTTTTGGTGATTCTGAAATCTCGACTTCAAAGGGGCTTAGGCTACAATACAAACCAATCTCTTTATTAAATCTCAGATTTGTATTATCATGCAGAGAGCCGTTAGTTTATATTGTTTTCTACAGGACAGATTTAATTTTTTGTTTACATACTGGACACATTTTAACTTGTTAAACATATTTTGTGCCCGATAGTAACGTCGTGGTTTTAAGTTCTACATCTAACTGATTTAACAGATACGTCAAGTTCAATAATTTACCGAAATTTGCCTCGCCGAACGAAACTAAGTAAATGAGCTGTGACGAAAAACATGTTATAAGGAGATGACAAGTACCCAACTTAAATAAACAGTACGGCTAGTGCTAAACATTAACAATGCGTTTATTCATAACGACTACAATAAACCATAGAAGAGCATTAATGACACAGGCAAACATAAATAACACTGTGCTCGTCGATGCAAGACGAACCCAAGGAATAAATTATTGGCATGTTAATGTAATGACGTATGAGCAAAAAGATCTTAACTTTAACCTCCATTTGTCATTCTATTATTCTATTATTTTTCTTGTGATATAATTTCTGTCCTATTATCAGTATTTCCGTTCCTCCACATTTCTCTTATCGACCTCTATGTATGTATACCTTAAGGAGCTTTGCGTAAATACTACAACTACACTGTTACATCAGTCATTTATTTACCTTAACTGTTGAAGTCAGTTCCACTCCTACCTTTACCAATACCGTTTGGCCATACAGGTTCATTACAGCTCTGACTAACGTGTTATTTATGTTGCTATTATAGAGTCCTTCCCGTAGCTTTCTTCTTGTACATTGTCAAATGCTTTAGCGTTGTCTATAAATACTAGATGTAGTGTTACGGTTAAAAAGCATTACGCTTTAGTGGCCCGTTAATTGTACCGTCCGTTTTATGCTTGTTTTCAGCGGCATTGATTATCGATCCATTGTCATTCGTAACTAGGTCAAGTCTCATTCAATTGTCTCCGTGGACCTGCGGCGATGTTTATTTTCTTTGTTTTCTTTTGCAAGCGTCTTTGACTAGATTGCATGCGTTCACTTCGTATTAACTTTTGCCGTAGTTTATGATTAGTTTATAGTGAGTTACAAGGACAAGAATAATGAGTAATAACCTAGAAGATATTTGGGTCTGAATTACCTATCGCCTTTTATTCAGGATTTTTTTGGCGTCATCATTTAAGTCTTAAAGCTGTAAGCTGAAGGTTTATAAATGTGTGCACTTTATTTTTTTTTGTTCTCTATTTTAATTAGACACTTGCGTTTCTTGGATTTAGAGCCGACTCTAAAGTCGCTTAAGTATGCTAAGCTAGTTTGTGCTGCTAGTTTGATAGTTGAGTCTTTTAAACCATTGTGTTGTTAGTTGAAAGCTTCGAAGGATCGCAACAGTTTATCGAGGCCTTTGTTGTATCGCCGCTTCCTTCTAGTGACGTTTTATGGTAGCTGGTTGTTGCTGTTTACTCTACAGCACAATTTCACATCACTGCGGCAGTATTAAAACACAAACTCGTGTTGTAAAAGTAAAAATGAATTTGTACATTAAGCACACCAACCGATTGCAATCAACGGCTAGTGCTGTATCACCTCCGAGTTTGTCAGTAATTACTGCCGCATATGTGGGGAATTATAGTCTACATACTCCCCTTCTGACCCTCTGATTATTACTTCTTGTTGTCTTTTATCTTGCGTATCTGTTCTGTCTTTCGTATTTTTTCCATTTCTTTGGAGGTACAATCTATATTCTTGGTCTTTCCGCGTGTGGAGCTTTAACATTTTGTATGTATTTCCATATTTCGGCTCTTTTGTGTGTCCTATATATGTATCTATTTCTTTAAAAAAATTACATGTTTGCTGTTCTGTCTTTTTCATTTTCTGTCTACCATTCGCCGTTGTTCCTTAATTTTTGTTATCCCCTTCGTTCTTCGTTTTAAGTCATTTATCGTATAATCTGTTTTTATATAGGTACTGCACACTTACATGTTGTAGTCTTTCGATGTAGCATCTCTTCTCCTTCCGTTGTTCTCTAGTCTTTGTTTCTTCTGTTTTGTTTTGGTCTAAGAGAGGAAACATTACTTTGATTATCACCAGGTACTGATCCAATCTGCAAGTTAGCCTCCTGTAAGCTGGAACACTCTGAATTCTACCTGTAGAATACTGTTGATCTGTTACTTAGTCTATCATTGATCTTTGATTTCTTGTGTGTTGTTGTCAAGTGAATGGGTGCATTGATTTGTTTTTATAGAATTCAGTTATTCTTAACCTATGTTGCTCGTAAAAGCTTATAAAACTCTCTCCGTCATTGTTTTTCTTCGCCATATTGTAGGACTACTTTACTAAAATTACTCTTTTCCACTCTTATATTAAAGTCTCCTAGCGACTATTTCTTGTTTACGCCGTGTTCGCTTAGATTTCGTCAAGTTTTCCATAAAATTCGTCTTTTTTGTTGGGATAGAATAAACAGTACAAAACAAAACTAATTGTACAAATTGTGGAAGTATATATGTATATCGGTCAGATTCATAGCAGTTATGTTGCAGTATCGTATAAGAATGTGAATTCTATTAAGGAATAACCACTGACAATATATTGAGTATAAATAGTAAAGCCAATATTACGTATTATCTTTAAATTAATGTCTGCTTTTCGCATTTCAATAATTACGCATAGACACAAAGCAAACTACTTGTAATATTTTATTTCTCTCGATCTTTCTTACGTATATATTTTTATCAAAATTCCGTAAAAAATAATGGTCCAGTTCTTATTTGCTATTTATTTTTTTGGTATGGACAACTACGAAGAGAGTCGCCGTCTGGCAGTTACACCAAACCAATATTTTAGCACTAAAGTCCGTTCCAAATAGTAGGTAGCAAACATTTACGTTTGCTATACTCTGGAGGCAATACAAAAGCTAATTGCTTGTTTGTAGCAGGATAATTAGGACGCTGATTCGTTGGGAACTAACTACAAGTTTTTTATCGCAGGGCAGGCTTTTCGCTCATCAACTAGTGAGAGCACATTCCGAGAATTAACTTGCGAGATGAATAATTTATGTTTTGTAACAGCAGTGCCCCAATTAAACCGCTCTCAGCATCAGTCACCTGTCAACTGAATTTTGGTTTGTAGATGACGATCTAATTAATGGCGTTTTCCATAACGTTTTCCTGATTGCAGTTCAGGTTAAAAATCTGTTTTCCTTAAATGCAAGGTGCTTTCTAAAAAGCAGGGAGCAACAATAACTTCTACTCATCATCACAAATTTATTTGAAACTGAGTGGTTCGTGGCAGCTAATTTATCAAACAGGTGAGATGATAATGTATAACATATAATTCGAATATTTTATTGTAAGTATTATTTAATGGACGTCCAATTAAGCCTACCCTAGGATGGTACATGAATATTATGAATACTAATTTAGTTACATGTGGCATAAACTTTTCCTGAATCTCGCCGTTTATATTACAGTGTCCCCGGAATGTGAAAGTTTATGCAGTACTAAAGGATTTACTATTTTCTTGCAGAGTATATTCTATTTATTAATAATAAAACGTTTACGTGGTACTTCCCCACGGCAGGTTTATCAAAAAAGCTAAAATGTAAATCCGTATTTTTAGGAGACAATTCTGGCGTACTGAGCAGATAATGTCGTTTGGCGAAGGGCTTTTCAATGCCTCTGTCTCTATTACGACATCGCCTCTCCTTTTTCTACAATTAGTGTTAATTATCATTTCCTGTTAGTGCGCCTCTTGGCCAGAGGGAATACAAATACCGCGGTGAGGGTGGTTTGTCCGCATATTTGTAACGAAATTACCCTACCGTAACCCTGCAATCGTCCAACAATGAGTCCTCAGCGCGTGTTTGAGGCGTTATAAATCCCACGACACCCTTCATAACGGAGCCTCTCCTGCAAAATTATTGCTCACTTCTCTTGTCACAAAAACCTACTGCCACGACTAACTGATTTGCTTCCACTTACGAAGCGGATCCGTCTTGGTTTATTCGGTTTTTGTACACGCGGCATTCGTGGCTGCTTTGTTATCCCCTCACCTTTGTTCCGGGGATGAGGGATAAAGGATTGCCATTTGTCCAAACGTTTCTCTGTTCGTCGTGGTCTTTACTTGCGTGTATTTGATCCTCTTGCTATTCATGCTTGTCACTGGCATTTCACAATACTTTGAAATTAAGAGTGGTAATATCAGAACGTTTCGAAACTGTATTGCCATTATCAATGCAACACATTAAAAATAATATAGTCGTTTTGAAACTAGACGAAACACTAGATTGTTATTGGCAGCATATTAGTTTCTAATTTTAAATGTCCCGAGTAGTCATCTTGTAAGGGAGAAATTTATAATGTATCAATGCAGAGAAAAATCGTAATTCCTGCAAACCAGATATCTCAGCAAAATAAAGCCTAAGATTAAGTGATTTTCGATTAATGAGTAAGACAATGAATACTGATGAAAGAAAACAGCCACTAAAAGCTGTTTTGAAGAATTTTAAAGCGTGTGCAAAGGCACAAGTAATTTCGAAGTAATTTAAAAAGTTGGAAGAATACCTTCTCTAAGTAATTGAGTTTATAAAACACTGTATTATTGTGACTATTCAATTCACCTGTCATCTGTCGAAAAGTAACCAATGAAAATCCAGAATTCTGACGTTTCTTGACCAATCAAAAAAATATCAGTGGATATACCGTCCTAGAAGGTATTCAAGTGACTATTTTTAACAAATGCTATTTTTATTAGAAAATGTCAATATTAGTGTTCAGCTGTTACTATAGAAATTGCGTAGTTTGTTGCTAGATTTACTGAAAACTAATTTGAAAAAGTAGTTTGGTTCATTAAATAGTCCCTCGAATACCATTCTTAGTCAAAGTTAAGTAGATTATTTTTGCGGTCGTATCACTACTCATGTCCGTTGCGCTTGGGATTAGGACTCGTGCTAGTGCATCCGTCCTAATCGTACCAAAGCGCAATGGACATTCGTGACACCACCGCAAAAATAGTCGACATAACTTTGACTCACTAATTTCTAGATTTCAATCAGTAATGTTTATAAATATTTAAAATACAATATTCAAGCTGTAGGAAAACAAAGCCAAGAGATAACTACTTACATAATGAATATTTGGAAATCCAATTGGATTGAAAAATTTGCGAATACCACGAAACAAGCGAGTATTTTACTTTTCACAGTTTACTAGACCATGTTGGAATACACAGGGAGCTACGCAAGACTGACAACTATTGAAATTGATGGAGTATAAATATTAAAAAGATTGTAAAAGGTTTTACCCAGAACTTCCCTCGTCAACATTGTGACACTAAATCATTTTAAAAATTAAATTAAGTTAGGCGTACAAATATCTTCACGTTTCTAACAAATTAAATACATTTTCAAATAAAAAAAATGTATCCCGCTGGGGTTCGAACCCACCGCATATGCAGCTCTGCAAAATGCTCGATCCTAACCGAATCTCCGCAGCGGATATAACTACAGCGAAATTCCATCTGCGCTACCGAGTCTCTTCCAGATAATTCGGGCGCGCGCTTGTCTCGAAGAGCACGGTGTTATGGTTGAAACATTTTTACTCTTTGGTGACATTATCCTTTATCGGTTGAGTCTTATTTTCGGCAAATGTAAAACCTGACCTATATGAAAGTTACTACTTCCTTTTATTTCAAAATTAACCCAAAAATAAACAAAATTTTATTTTTCTAAGGTGCTCACCCTGTATATATTTCTATGAAATTGTACCGATTTCATGCGAGGTAGATATATAATATGTAGTATGCAAAATATCGTCTTCCTCCGACAAATAGTTTTTGAGCTATACTGCCAACAGACAGACAGACAGACAGACAGACAGACGGACAGACAGACAGACAGAATGACGGAATTGAGAAAACCTCTTTTTCGTTATCTAGGGACCTTGAACCGTGAAGATCTGAAAAAATCTCGGAAGGTGATTTTTTCGTGATAACAATACTTGCTTCGTCTTTAGTAATAAAAAAATCTATAGAATACATGATTGATTCAATATGTCCGTTGGCAAACAAACTCAAAAGTGACTTTTATTTACCTAACGGAAGCCTGATACCCATATGGTTGAAAGATGATGATAGGTGTACTAATAACAAGAGATTGCAATCAGAAGGTAAGAGATTCACACTGCTTCATGGTTTCCTATCGGGGTGTGACTCATTTTAAAGTGGAATTAAATTTATAACTAAATTCCAATAACGGAAATCCAACGACTTTAAATTAAAACTTGTCTTACTTTGGCACCTAGTGTATAGCTTGGTGTCTAACAAGTTGTGATCGAAGCGCCTTCTGTAGTGTACCTTATGATTAGCAAAGTGCTTGGTTAGTCGGTTGCCTTTGCTTTTCTTCTTTTACAGCCACAGTGACGGTAACAACATCGGAATAAGTTCCAAGATAACTTAAACTCCTCCTTAATTAATCCTTATTCGATCAACAACATTCTAGATATCCATGCTAACGTTGAAACGTTTACTACTGCAGTAACCGACGCCATTCATCTGGCAACTATTCCCCAATCGCTCATAAGGTAAACAAATTTTTATATTCCTTCAGTGTAGATCTTACTGGAGAGAAGAATAGGTCTACGAAGAGAATGGCAAAGAACCAGAGTGCTTAAAGTCAACAAATTGTTAAACGTTACTCGACGCATTCGGAGAGAGCTGGATAATTACAGAATTAATAGCTATAAAAAACATATAAGCGATCTAGAACACAACGACCCTGGTATGTGGAGGACTACAAAGCGTAGACGACAAAAACTGTACACTTTTTGCTGACCACTTGGAAAATACCGTTATGTCCACAATTTCCGATGAGACCAAACAATTCTCTAACACCATCATTTTGTATAATGAGACGCACCACCCAGTCAGCAACGGTTTTTATTTTCCATTAACTTTTCGAGAACTCTCAGTCCACATTAAATCATTATCTATATCAAAAGTATTCGAGAAAGTTGTTAATCATCGACTACACATTTTGCTAGGGGACAACAATATTATTCATTGATTTTCGCAAAGAGGATTTGACTACATACCAGCTTCAAAGTGTCTCCAAAATAACGGAACACGGGTTCGAGAATAAGTAATGTACAGTTATAGCATTTTTAGACACTGTCAAGGCATTTGAAAAAGTATGGATAGACGGGTTAAAATATAAAATGCTGCATTTGAATATTCCCAACTATATAAAGTCTACGTTATTCTCTTTTTTGGATAATCAAACATTTACCGTAAGACTGAATAATTCATTTTCGTTTTCAAAAAGAGTTCTTGTTGGAGTCCCGCTGGGTAGTATACTCGGCCTCACACTGTTTAACATATATATCCAGGACATACTACACCAGGACATTGTCAAAATCGCAACTTTTGCGGATGATACTGTAATTATTAGAGTATAAAATGATGACATAACAGTAACCGCTATTCAAACTCTTAACAATTATTAGATATAACTTCTATTTGGCTTACAAAATGGGATATAACTATTAATTCATGTAAGTGCGTTAATAAGATCTTTGCTCTTAGACACATTAAAGGTGTACCAGAAATCTATATCTGCAGCACGACAATACCATGAGCAGATAAAAATTAATGCGTCAAATGCTTTTGGATACCCGATTGGCTTGCAGTACACACATTAACAACAAACTCAACCAAGCTTCTGCGAGACTTGCTCAACTCTTTCCGCTAATTAATCGAAAAAGATTCCTGAAAACTGAATGCACGTTACTATTGTATCAAGCCCTACTACGATCATTAACAACACATGGTTGTCCAGTTGGGAGTGTTACATCAGAGACAAATCTTAAAAAGATTCAAGTTTTTTAAAATAAAGTGCTCAGAATAGCAGTCAACGCACCATGGCTTATCAGTAACCAGCAAATCCATTATGAACTTGGAATTCCAACAATAAACCAGTTCCTTTAAACAACGAACACGAAGTTCTTCGAAAACATGGAGTTGTGCCACAGCTCAATGTATCACAAACTAGGTCATCGAAATATTCATACTAGGCTCAAGAGGAAGTTGTCACAGTATCTAATCGGTTGAAAGTCAACAAGCAGCTGATGCCAAGGGGTCGTCTATTCCTTAGGTTAAGTTTATATGTTTAATTTTATATGTACTAAATAACACAACCATGGCTAATAATGTATATTGTTGAACTGGTTAATCTTACAATAAAATAAAATGTAGCCTCTCTTCTGAGTCATCAAAATGTTTCACTGGCAAGCTACAGTTAATGGAAGTATGGAAACACTAAAAGTGGTCGAGATTTATAATAACAGTATATATGGGCAGTTTGAGCAATAGAATAATGAGAAGAGTATCATAATAAGTTATATAAGATCGACAACAATTTATGACAGACCTAACAGTAGCAACAGAGAGGAAGAAACAGATAATACTGACAGAAGAGAAGACCAGATGGTGTCCACAAGAAATACATAATGAGTAATCACTTGGCACTGGTAATATTCCCGTCGCTTTCTTCTTTTTCTTCTACCGTTTTCTATTATTTGAATATAGACAGCTCACATATTCTTTTTGGTTTCTCCTAGTTGCTACTATTTTATACTAATTTAAACTTGTCGCCTTACTACCGCTGCTGCGATGTTTTAATTTACCTTTATCGCCGTGGTGTTTCTGGTAATAGGCCGTCCGAATTCCATTTGGTTCTGAGACATATCCATTCATTAGTTTTATGTTGCCTGTTGTTTAAAATTGTGTTGATCAAGACCCTTACATATTACGCTTCGTTAACGCATCCATTAATTTCGATGCCTGTTCAGATTTCGTATTTCGCTGGCGTGAGCCACGCCTACCCTTCGCTTTGAGTCCATGAAGTGTCAGTCGAGAATTGTTCTTTCTGGTTCCATCTTCATGCCGTGATGAAGTCAGCTTGAGCGTTTTATTAGGTGTCTAGCGGATGGTTATTGTGTAGTATTTGCCCTCGCCACTGTCAGCGGATCATTGCATTCCTGGCCTATTAATTAGGGAATTCTGTTGCACGCCATATCGGCGGATCCAACGCTGGCTGACCTATTTTTGCACTTGCCCGAAATCACCTTGAGGTAAGTTGACTGAAGCTTTTATCAGGCTTTTCCGTTTTCTATTGTGAGCTTTTCGTCTTGTAGCCACAAATTCGGGGCTCCATTCCGGCCCCTGGCATTTAGTCGTGGAAGCATCCAGGGCATAACCTTGGCCCCAGCTACTCACACTGAGAACAACTGTCAACCGTGGTCCGCTTCAACATCAGCTACGTAAATTTAATGGCACACAGAAAGAGGCCCGATGAAAAAATACACAGATTAAATTTTCTCTTTATGTAACATTTACTGGCGACCAGTGATCGGATGCTGCTAGCTCCACTCATGCATTTGGTGTTTGGAATTCCGACGTGAGCTCAGGTTATACAGTTGGTCCCGCAAACTTTGTACCCAAAGGCATCAAACGTTTCTTCCCCGTGCCCCACTGCTTGCCATATCGACTTGTAACTTTGTGTCTTATTTTAATGCCTGTGATAAATGAAAACGCCGTACTGTAAATTTTGTTAAGTCTTAAATGTATGCGTTTTATGAAATATACAATTAATAGAAACCCTCATGTCTGAACACCGACTTTATCTCGGACCCGTCTCTCATCATCACCAGCCATCCCCAAACAGCAAGACAATACCGACCATAGCATTTCTTTTAATAAAACTTCTATTAAAATCATAAATGAGAACGCTAGAAGCTGATGGAAACAATTGCGCTAGTAAGAGTTTTTTTATGTTTTTTCTTTATAAGTGTATTTATGTGTTCGTTGTTTGCAACATTCATTTAATTTTTAAAGATCAGGGAGTGGTAGAGTGTTGAACATCATATGGTATGCGTTTAACTTATTCATATCTTTGTGCAAAACCTTTTTCATTAATGTTTGTTGTAAAAGCTATTTAAATAAATAACATACACTTACTATTTTTCTATTATTCTCACGACTTTTCCTGGGTTATAAACAGAATCGGTACATACCAAGGTAAGCACTTAGAAAGCATCTTGTAATATGGCCTATATCCAGAACGATCCATTTGCGGCATTCATATTATTATCATTAATAGAATGAACACGCCACTTGAACGATAACCAAAACATAAATAATTAAATGGGCCCAGAAGTTAAAGCAAAGCAAAGAAGGCTGGTTTTAGGAGTGAGAAAGTACAGTATCCTTTTCAAGAAAGGCAAGCGAAATAATTGTGAGAATTACCAAGCAATTAGCCTGCTGAACACCGCTTCTAAGGTATAATCGAAAATCATAAATAAACGACTGAGAACAATCACAAATGTAATGCTACAAGAATAACAAGCAGAATTTAGACAAGTACGCTCTTGCAACGATAACATATTTACTATAAGACAAATTATACAAAGACGTGATTTTAACTTAGCGACTCATATGGCATTTATTGACTTCGACAGACACTAGACCGTCAAAAACTATGGAAGCTAAGGAATGCCAAAGAATACACAGACCATCCGATAAGAGCAGTACAAATTTTATACAGTTCAACGAAAATAGTAATAAATACAAGAAATAGACAAAAGAAAAAAAATCAACTGAAGGATACGACAACAGTGCAGCCTACTTCATTTAACATATATATATAGTCCACCTCATAAAAAAACAAACGGTGGTCATTTCGGAAATACTATTAAACAAAATATGAAGCAATAAAACCATTGTCTTCTCCACGATTTTGTTACAGTTTTGTACGTAGCGACATGTTTTGAAACGACTGGTTTCATTATCATATCATAACATTCATCTACAAAGGTATAATATTAACATAGGTAATCATCATAAGGGATTGCACTTACGGTTATTAGCATGTGGCAAGCACATGGTAAAAGTGAGGTTAAAATTTAAAACACCATCCAAGTGGAGAAGTAAATAATTAACCAGTAAACTGCATTACAAAAACCGTTCTACTGGTTAACCCATAATAATTAAAATTTGCAAGTTACGAAGTATTATAAGGAAAGGCACTTATAGTGACGACGTGTATCGTAAATAATTCAGGTATTTATTGCACATCTGGCTATTTAAATGTTCTTTAGAAAGATGGCCAATTATGTTGATTGCAAATTCCACCTTTATGTTCAATAAAGAAAATTCGGATTGAAATGCAAACCATTTTCGTAATGGCATTTTAGATTCTTCAGTTCCATAGTATAGTACGGTACGGTAGTACTTACTACAAGAATTGTAGCATTAATTTAATTTGTGTAATACTTTGAACTGCTAACGTAATTGATAGAGTAGTACAGATAGATAAAAATGTATTTTAAAATGAATATAAGAATTCATCAAATATGCTACTCTTTAAATAATTTATCAATCATACAAACTCTAATCTCAGGGTTGAGTTTCTACACAATTGAACATTTACACAATTGTATGACACGTACGAGTATGACGAAATAATGGTAGCGAAACGACACAGAATTTTGTGTTCAATTTTACTTTTAATCCAAGGAAGCCGTCGATAATTACGTCACAGGTAAATAACAATGAAAATAAAATGCAACCTTGTAACTATGCAAACCTGTTTATCGGTAAACAGGGATGCCGTTTGATCCAGCGCTATCCGAATTTCAGAAAGACGCCAACCTGCTTCAAAGCCTTTTTGGTCCCCATATGCTAGAAACTGCTGAAAATGCGCCCTTTTCTTTCACTTTCTGATCATCTGCTCGCTGGAAACGCTTTGCTCTAAAATGCCTGTAGCTACCTCGACTGAGATTCTTGGGCGGCTCGCCTTATTGCTTGAACTGCCTTCGTTGATACTCCCGTTGTCGTTGCTATTCGTCGTACCTGCTCTCAGGCTTCGTTTATTGGTCCAAATCGTCACTTTGCTTCTCCAAATTGTGGCTGTGTGTCGAAGTTTAGAGTTTTGCTGCTCCAATCTTAATTATTTGGGATTACCGAAAACACTGCACATACAAAAACTAGCCCTCGTCTGGATAACAATAATACAACCAGTTGGAAATCAACAGGACTTTGATTACACGAATATTTACAACAATTTTATTTGGAAGCCAGTACACAACCTTCTGCTTGGCTTCGATTGGGTGATCTTTTTTTGTTCTTATTACTGGTGTTGCTTAGTAACCTACTACATTCTATTATTTTGTGAGTACACATACTTGATCTTATAAATTAAATGTTTGTTTTGTCGAATTGTCAAAGAGTGTTGCGCTAACCTCACATTTGTTTTAATTTACATAATTGTCACCTTTTTGGTTTTATTAAGCACTGCCACTCAAAAATTGCTGACGTTACAGGTTGATTTATGCGCTTACACATGTTACAAAAATTATTCAGTGTATCATTACACGTAACTGCATTGACCACCAGCCTAACATGTCCCTGTGAATACAAACTAACTGCACTTTTTCTCTATGAGGCTTCGCCACCATTTTTACTAACACAATCTGGTTAACATGTCTTACGTTACTTCAAATATCTGAGCATTTACCAAAATCATAATAGCACTTTTCATATTAAATCATAACATTGAGTTAAGTTAAACGAAACCCTGGCGATATCGTTTTTCGAAACCTATTTGTTATTCTAAGTCTAATTAAATTATAAATAAATTATCAATTACACATTTATAAATGTATCAAATATTAATCCTGATAATGTGATAATACTTCTATCTGTAGCGATTAATAAAGTACCAATCCTGTTCACGTTTGATTTCCATTTAATTAACATTTATTCAATAATAATACAAGAGCCAAAATTGCCATAGGTAGAATACTATCCCAAAATATGCTTCGGAACTTAAGTATATGACCCATACATAAGAAAAAATTAGACGAAGCAGATACTTTTTGACCTAGTCAGATATTAGCATCTACTACATTTCATGCATACTACCCCTTACGCAATTATTAATTTATCTTGAATTAAAAAACAAGAAATTTGGATTTACAGTTAGGAGAATAACTGTGTATGCATCCGTGGAGTAAACTTTGTTAATCTCTCGACTTACAGTCTCGGGATTAAAATCGTACTTTACTTCGTGGTCCATAAACAACTATTAATATATTAATTACCTTGTTACGCGAGAATATATTTTTCCCGTGAACATTCACATATTAATATATTTTTAATTTTATAGTGCGGCGAATTGCCCAATAAAAATCTTAAATCTTAGAACGCTAAGAAAAAGTAACTGTCTTTGATTCTGTTTCACGTAGTTTGTTAAATGTTTTACTAAAAATAAATCGCCTCGCATTTAACTCGCCCTGCTTTCTATTTAGATCCATCCAGTGCCCCTCAGAGATGAAAAAGAATCACCATAGAGATTTAGCGAACCGAGCAGGACTTCTCTGATGAAAAACGCAGCATTAAGTCAATTAATTTCAAAACATGAATGAACGAAAGCGCTTCTTTTGCGTTTTAATTTCTATTCGAGTGAATAGCAATATTTTAAAATGGAGGCACGTTGTTATTCAACAAACCTTGGGGATTTAAACAACCCGATTTTTTTTTCTGTATTCACATTTAAACTCACTTACGTTTATAAACCGCATTTTTATTTTTCCTAGCAATATGTTTTGTAATATTATTTTAAATACCCCCCAATGCATGAAGTATAGCTAAAATTTAAAACGTGTAAACACAAAAAAGCATAAAATTATTAAGGTAATCTTCGATTCCCTTATCCTGTGTTCTAATGAAAATCAAGACATTAATACTAAAAAGCTTTTCTGAAACAGATCTGCTCCCATAGTCAACATGAAAATAAATTAAAGTGAAAACTATAACATTAATAAAGGGTACTATCGAGAGATCCAAAAAAAAAACTAATCCTTAGCGGGCTGTGGAAATTCAAACGTATGAATAATATGTTGGTGGCACTGTAAGTCTATGTGAAATTCGAGGTTAGCAAGTTAGGTTTTGCGTCAGTCTGTGTGAAAACTGACGCAAAACCTAACCTGATAACCTCAAATTTGACATAGACTTACAATGCCATCAATATATTACTCATACGTTTGAATTTCCACAGCCCGCTGAGGATCAGTTTTTTTTATCTCTCGATAGATATCCACGCGGTAAAAACTTTGTTCTGGCAGATTGCTCGTTAGCAATAATTCAATATTAATTGTTTTTATTCTTCAACCCTATTATTTAATAATCAAAGGGCCGATCAATAAATATATTATACCACGAATTTCTGAATTGAGTTTGCAAACATATCAGTGTTTTGGACGGAAATAATAAATAACGGATTTCATTCACTTACACGATATTATGCCAGCAACATTAATTCAGTTTGTTACTGAAATATCGGCATGCTACAGTTTATTTTGGCTACTAATAATTTATGTATGAAACTGTCATCTTAAATGAGACGCTATCGATTTATAATTTTTGAATCTCGGATTTTCAGATAAAAATACAATAGCGGATGCGTTTTATGATAAGTTGGAGAAAAAACGGATTTTTTCTACATTTTAGGAAAATATAAATCTCCACAGATTGAGATTGAGCACTCTACCCACATAGTTTATTGGACACATGACTCGCAAGTCTTAGAAATTAATAGTATAAAGCAAAGCGAAAGGTGTAGGATCTAAACCTAAAGGACGCTCTCCAAAGGAGTGGATTGGTTAGGTAAAGGAAATACGAGTGATTCACCGCTTCCTTCAACAAGCAAGTAGGGAAACAGGAAACTAGGACAGAGGGAAGGGAAACATTAAGACAGTAACAGAGAGCAACTGATTTCAAAATTTGTGAAGTGTGATGGCCATAACCCTTCTGTAGGAACAAAGAGAATGACGTGATGTTAATTTCAACGCGATAGTATTAAACATAACTTTTTTCTGAAAATCTATAGCTGCGAAGTTGAAACAGTTTACAATTGTATAGTAGTTTCTTCTTCTTTTATAATTATTTGTAAAATCAACATTACGTTGCGTACAATATTTGGCATCTTATAACTAAATATTGAACTATATGGACGCAGTCATTACTTGACATTGATATGCATATAATAAATTCTCAATATGTTTAGCTCGATCTCAAAATTGATACATCTCAGTTTGACTTGTATTTATCGTGATATGCAACTCAAGACAATTTGAACATTTTAAATTTCAGAGAGCAGGTCAATATAAAAAACGCATCCTATAATTATAAGTTTCGAATACGAACCAACTTTAAATTATACGAACAAACGTTCAAAATTGTATCATACTCTGTTTGACTTCAGCTACATTTCTACCAGATTACAGGACGAGTCTTATTATTTGCTAGTCTATACTACTTACTGCATTTTACTTTTGATAAACTGCAGAAGTCGTGTAATAATAATAATGATAATGTTTTTACTAGGTATGTCTCAAAAGTGAATGAAAACATTCAATTGCAAAAATTTGCAATAATTTTTACTTCCTTTTACTATAAAGGAAGTATTGGATTCACCCCAAAAATTCGAAATTGAGTTTTCAACAGATCTTCACGTTTTAGAGTCCCCTGATCCCAAAAAACATATTTTTTTTCATTGGTCTGTGTGTCTGTCTGTCTGTCTGTCTGTGTGTCTGTCTGTCTGTGTGTCTGTGAACAGAATATCTCAAAAACTAAAAGAGGGGTGATGTTGAAACTTCATATATAAGGTTTGTGTACTATGTAGATGTGACAGCAAGCTTTTGAAGAAAATCGCATAACCGGAAGTAGGTGTTTACTCTTGTGATTTTTCAGTTTTTTTCGATTTTTTCAAAAACGGCTCTAACGATTTTTTTTAAAATTCACATTTTTATTACACTTTGAATGTGTATTGATGTGAGATAGGTGATTTTCCATTTGAATACTTCTAAAATGGGTTTCTTTTGTTTTTTTTTCTATTTTTTTTTGTTAACTCCCGTTTTAAATAGAACACCCGGTATATTATTACATTTTTGAATTCAGCTTAAAATTATAGAGAAAATGTGTCTCTTCAACTAACGCTCTATTTTGTACCGTTTTGGCAGAATTTGTAATTTTCGAAAAATTTTGACAAATGCTTACAAATTTAAAATCAAATTTTTGGCTAATTATATGATCACTGTAAAAGGAAGTTGTGTGCGTGTATCACACCAGATTTTTTTTTATTAGAAACGTAAGGTGATTTTCAGACTGATAATTATTAACCAGATATCTCTCTCCATTTGACCTTGATTTAAGACATCAATATTGGAAATCAGTAACTAATATCGACTAGAAGGTATGAAGCAAATAAATGTGTAACTGTAATAACTGCAATGGATTGCAGAATTTAGCAAAAATTTTAGGAGCTATTAAGAGTTTTTTATGTTACATCGTTTTGAAAAAAAAAATGACTATGAAAGATCAGAAAAGACAATGTAAGAAACATTTTCTATATATCTCTTGCAATTTGTTATACATAAAATCAATTCAGTAGCAAAACGATCTTTAAAATAAAACCGTATGTGCAAGGAACGTGGAACTCGTAAAACGAATGTAAACATTGGCAACATCAATTTTGAAAGTCGGTTTATGTTATAAGCATTGAGGTAATGTAATAAAAGTTTATGATAAAGGCACATGTATTGCAATATACGTCTATTATACATATTCACCCAACCACTATTAGAACACTTTCTAAGAAGTAGGTCCATATTTCTCAATCTAGTCATCTTGAGCAGGCACTCTGAGCTTGCTGAGTTCTTCCAGTTGTCAGAATTGGGGAAAACGATGCATGGCGTGAATTAGTTAAACCTAAAGTATTAGAGTGGTATTTTAGAGAATGGTCATTGGACGATTACTCTGCTCATGTTATACTCTTGTATATAATTTACTTATTAATCTGTACTTAAGAGTAGATTGTAACTGTGCAGTTATATTAAAAGATATATATATATATATATATATATATATATATATATTGTTATGATACATGAGGCAGTGTAATCAATTTCAATAAAGAAATATTTAAAACGAATAAGTTTGGAATATTGATATAATTAAATCTTGATGGGTGTAAAATTTTAAACATTATTAATAAATTTAATTGAGACAATGAAAGAGGAGATTTTGATATTAATTGAATACTAATTTAATAGTTACAGAAAATTTTAATAAAATACAAGCCAAGGTAACGATTGACAAATGTGTTATAGTGATAATGTGAATTATTAAGTTGTAATAATAGATAATTTAAAATATGGTAGGGTGCAGTAAGAATTGTATCCAACAAGAACAAGTTTTTGTTTAAGGGTAGTTATAATATAAATAAACTCGAAGAAAGATGTATAACATATTTTGAAATGTGATTATGACTAAATAAAAAAATGGAAATTGGTGCATAATTTGTATAGTTGTTTGGTTTACATACAAATATAAATGCTATAAATAAATCTACGAGGTATTAAAGATGGAGCATAAATATTAGTATTATAAAATACTCACAATCGGTGAAGGGATTGTTAAGTGCTGCGAATTACATTAAAGGAACTAGAGAACGACAAAATTTGATGGAATTGGATTTATTGACTGGCGTGTGGCATAGTTATATGTTCATATTTGACATTGGTGGTTGCATCGTAATAAAGTAATTCAAATAGAACGAGATTAGTGACGGTGCTACCAGAATTGGACCACTTCAGAGGAGATTGCAGAGGAGCGAAGGATATCTAAGAAAGAAACAAGATAAGAGCTGTTGCAGTTATAAACCTGAAACTTACCAGGTTTGGTTGGCGTTGAAGCTGACGTTTGATAGAGGGATTGCAGCCAGAATCAGCAGGGTATTGGAGTTGGTTGACAGGTGTAGGCTGTAGGTGTCAAACGAGGACAACATTGGGATCTTTTGGAAGCAGTAGGCACTGGTGTATGGAATTGTGCGAATTAAGCTGAATAAGTGACACGGTTTGTTAGTAATTAATATTAAAACATTTTGAATAAAGATCAGTGAAATACAAAAATACAAAGCAATATTTAATTTAATGAATTCATTAATGTAAAAATTCAATTGTCAAAACCTGGTTTGATAAGTTTTGCAAATTAGTTTGACAGCAAATGTCATTAACTGTAATATTAAAATTCAATTAATAGAGAGCTTGATTTGGCGAACCACTTGAGATAAGAGAACTTGATTTTAAAAAAGAATTATTATTTAATTAGAAAGGGCATTGCATTTCATAAAATATATGGATAGTCCAACGTGTAGCTTTATATATTCTATACATAATATATATATATATATATATATATATATATATATATATATATGTATGTAGAAGGTATTCAAGTGACTATTTTAAACAAATGTGATTTTTATTAGAAAAAGTCAATATTAGTGTTCTGTTACTATAGAAATTGTGTAGTTTGTTGCTAGATTTACTGGAAACTAATTTGAAAACGTAGTTTGGTTCATTGAATAGTCCCTCGAATGCCATTCTTAGTCAAAGTTAAGTAGATTATTTTTGCGGTGGTATCACTACTCATGTCCATTGCGCTTGAGATTAGAACTCGTGCTAGTGCATCCGTCCTAATCGTACCAAAGCGCAATGGACATTCGTGACACCACCGCAAAAATAGTCGACATAACTTTGACTCACTAATTTCTAGATTTCAATCAGTAATGTTTATAAATATTTAAAATACAATATTCAAGCTGTAGGAAAATAAAACCAAGAGATAACTACTTACATAATGAATATTTGGAAATCCAATTGGATTGAAAAATTTGCGAATACCACGAAACAAGCGAGTATTTTACTTTTCACAGTTTACTAGACCATGTTGGAATACACAGGGAGCTACGCAAGACTGACAACTATTGAAATTGATGGAGTATAAATATTAAAAAAATTTTAAAAGGTTTTACCCAGAACTTCCCTCGTCAATATTGTGACACCACCGCAAAAATAGTCGACATAACTTTGACTACTCATGGTATTATAAGTGAATATTCTTCAGAAACGTTCTCTCAAAGTACCGGGTGGCCATAAATATCTGTGATCCCGGTAGCCATGAAATTAGCTACTTATAAATGCTGGTCAACACTATATTTCAATTATAATAATAAACTATAGAAATCTGTAATCATTTTGACACCTGGGAATGGTAAAGTACATTTTTTTTCTATAATAATTGTTAAGGTCAAGTTTCTAGGGATAAGTTGCATTCCTGCAGGGTCCCTAGTTTTACTAATGTTGGTACATAGATTAATAGTTCTTTTTTTCCACTAAAAAAATGATTGCATTTTGACAGATATGTCATAATTAAAAATTCCCTAGAGTTTTAATCACATATCTACCAACATTGTAACACTTTGACAGTTATTATAGAAAAAAAAAAGTACTTTAGTTGCGATAACATGAATGACATTTGATATTCAGGTTCGGTAGTTGAATTCATAATTTTTTAATATTACTCATTCCAAAGGTACTGCGATCACAGACATTGATGACCACCCGGTTTATATAGATATTTCGACATTTGGGCCCGATAATAAAGAATATTATTCAAGATCAGCAAGAAACTTTCTGATGTCGCGGCTTAAGGAATTCTGAGATCATTCTGATTTTCATTGCCAAATAAAATATCCTGTATTAATAATGTCCCGCCTGTTATAATTCTTGGGACAGGTTCACAACCAAGACTAATCCAAGATTATCTGCGATTTGTAGACGAAATCCAAACAGGCTTCACTTACCGTTATAGTCCTCTCTCTCACATAAATCTAATGTTAGTAAAATTTAAATGTAAAGGCTAAAAAATAAGATGTCTAACCCAGCTTGAACAAAAATTCTCGCAAATACCATTATAAAGTTGCGATATTAATGATCAACCAGAAAGAACATATTTAAAGCCATTAAATTCAACCACAACTAAAAATATAATATCAAAATTCACATTACACAAGTAACGCTGGGTTCATTATATTCACTCACGCATAAATTAAATGGCTAATACATGGTGTTTCTAAAGTAAGGGAACATACTTAGGAGAAGTATTTATAATAAAAAATCCGGAGGAGGCCAACTGGCCAAAATGGTCAGTTTGTCCGTAAATCCTAGGGGTCAACTGGGCAACAAGCAAAACATTTTTGTACAAAGATACGAATTTAGGTTATTTGCAGATTTAAGATTTGTGTGTACTGAGTACAAACATTCCTGTGTAATGTAAAAAATGTGTGTAGGCCCTAGCGCGAGTCCCTTGCCCAGTTGACCCCTATACTTACATGTAAAAGTTAAGTAGCGGGATTATAGAGTTGACCGTTTGCCCAGTTGGCCTGCACCCAAAAAATCAATTTAAAAAATCTAGTAAACCCATGTTCGCAAATGTTCCCTTTCGAAGACATTGTGTTTTAAAGTTCTAATGTGTGGATCACTTTTAAAGTAATAATATGAAATGTGGAAAAGCATGATTGAATAGTTTACGTTTCTTGGAAACGTGGATAATGTTATCAAAACTACTTAGTGAAGTTGTTGATTAAGTGAGGGTACTACGTATTAACATTTCACGGAAATAAGTCAAATTCAGTTTCAGTAAAAGAATGGTGATTTTGACTTTTCGTGAAAAAGCCGATATAGTTTTTGTGTACGGTCATGCAATGAGAATAGCCGCTAGGCTACAAGACTCTATCAACAGTTTTTTCAAATCTACAGCAGCCAACTCTTACAAATTTGCTGCAGAAAATTATCTAATTATTTATATATTCAAACCTTAGAACTTAATATCTTAGAAAGGATTCATTTGTGGACAAGGGTTTATTATACCTTTTTGACCTAATTTTTATCGTAGAATAGGTACCTCCGCAAAGTTTGTCCCCTTATTTTAGAAACCCCTGTATATGGAAACTAATGGGGTTTGTTAGATTCAAAGTGATCCCAGCATATAAATTACTAAAATATAAAAACTGCAAGATGCTCGTTGTCTATACAGCAAATCCACAATTTAAATTAGTAATATACAACGATTGCACTTCAATATAGAATAAATTATAAACAAATATATAAATAAATATTATGATAAAATTATGCCAGAAAACAAAGAAACGTATTAAATATGCGCCGAAATCAAACAGACAAATTACCTGTAACTGAAATGCAGCTTTATTAGGCGTTCAAAAAATACTTAACTCGTAACCTGTAATGTAAATCATGTTACGTAACGCTTATTGCAGAGTCCTCACGTAAACTATGCGCATTTCTAATTACTTAAAATTATCGGTACATAAAAACTTGGCTGGATGCAATCGACGCTAAATCAAATTGATTTCGAATACTATTTTAACAATTAAGTACATTTTCTGTTACTTGAAATTACTTGGAATGGCTTAAATATGCTCAAGCAAGCAAAAAGTCGTAAACATGAAATATTTGAATTCAAGTTAAGAGCGTAAATGCATTGAATTGATTTTAATAAACCACATCTACGCTCTTGGTAGTTTACACCCTACTAATATAGCGAAGAACGCCTCATGCATCTACATCTATCCACTTTGTCGAGCAGAAAATCTCGTGTTGATATAATGGAGGTCTACAAGATATTACATGAACACTATTCGTGGAATACATTTTTTTTTAAATTTTTAATCGCAATGCAAACATGAAACGGGCCATTTGGTATCCCTCACCTATATTTCTTATTTCCATGCTTAAATGTAAAAGCCAGGTTGTATTTATTACGTTTTATTATTAGATATAATGTTATATTTAAAATAGCAGACATTCGCAAAAGACGGTCCTGTATAACTAACGCGTTGTAAAATGGCAGCAGCGAGCGCAGTAGGAAACGCGCACCCAAGTCTGTCGACGGGATGACCCCTTAAAAAGGCGCTAAGCAATCGTTTCCGCGGTGTGACAGTTGTGCTCAATACATGCCTTTACGTACGCCAATTCTACTAACTTGAGTACTTGCAAATATGAACACGTCTGGCTGCATTTTCAACCCGATCAACACTACAGAAGGAATCAGGTTCTTGTTTTGGCAAATAATTAACTTTCATAACTCGCGAACTAAGGTATTAAGAGAGTTTCATATATCTTCTCAGCTAGCTAAAGGTTGTAAAGAGCAAATAATTATTAAAATATTACTGCCTACTAGACGCCTTGACCAAATTTAAAGCGAAGCGTGAGGTTTAAACCCATGGGGTTGTACTGTTACAGAATAACTACAGAGGGTAACAGATTAAATTTACTTCTTACTCAAAACTTTGTCAGCTGTTCTTGTCAAAGACAATGGAATTTATTATCAAACGGTATTGTAAACTCTCCAAGTTTAAACGGGTTAAAGAATTTAAGTGATCGTTTTATAGTGGTATAATACCAAATTCCAGCATCATTTGTATAATCACATATTTAAGTTTGATTGTATTTGCTTGAGTTCTTTATAGGAGTTTCATGGGCTTTGATGCTTAATTCTTGAAAATATAATAACAATCATGTCTGCGCTCCAAATAGTGGAATATATACAGATACTGAACGCAAATATCGAAGGTTGCCACTGTTACGTCATGAAATCCATTACAGGACCTCGACCTATGATGTCACCAGTCAATGCAAAAAAAATTTTTTTTTATTATAAAAAAATAAATAGGCCGTTGTAACTCTACTGCGATAGCAGTTTTTCGATATCTGAACATGCAACTGTATTCCTATTAAAAGAATACCTTAATAAAGCTCAAGTTGAATTTGACTTCGTCTTAAAATGGATAAGTTGTAAAATAAATCGAAAAATTGAAAAATTACTAGTTTATTTATGGGCGGTTTGATACAACAGCACCTGAGGCATACTTCATCCTATTTAACCAAATCTCTATCTGTCATAATAATGGAAGTCCGCATGCCGAGAATGAGTCTGTGGACATACTGTATATGGAACATAATCCTTGTGGTATTCCAAGGTATTATAAACAACGATATTACTAACTGAATGCCAAGTGTAGCACTCTCTGTTCTGCATGCAACGTAATCATAAATTAGATTTCTTTCATCTGCTGTACAAGATCACCAAGAAATTACAATACAGTGGTTGATCTTGTAATCTATAGCATCATCAACTTTACTACACTCTAGTAAC
The DNA here is from genome assembly GCA_940337035.1 of Agriotes lineatus. NCBI lineage: Eukaryota > Metazoa > Arthropoda > Insecta > Coleoptera > Elateridae > Agriotes > Agriotes lineatus. The sequence continues at coordinate 41,392,107 of OW679194.1, forward strand.
ACCTGAAAAGTAACAAATCATATAAAAAACTGTTATTATATCACCACCTACTTTCACATAAGTTTAATTTACAACAGTAGTTGTTTGAAATCCAGGTTGAGCAACAATGACTAAAGTGTTAAGTAGTCTTGGACCAAGCAGGAAGTAAACTTATGGTCTAAGGTCTTTGAATTCCACTAGATTTTCATTTTTGAGTAAAGAAATAATGTGTATCGATGCATATGTAAAGGCAGTATTTATAAAGCCAAGGCAATAAATATTGCTTAACATGTAAATTTCAATTAGGCCCTCCGATAATTCATGCCCCTGGTGTCCGCAAACCTGAACCAGCAGTTCCAAACCGAAAAGACAAACGTAAACAAAGGAAAGCCTGTGGAACAACATCCACGTTTAATTTTCCTTTTAAGTGCAACCACCCGTTTGCAAATTGGGCAAACGGTAAGTAAATCCTATTATTTTAGGATAATGATCTTTACGGGTCGACCCTTATCAAAAAATTCCGAATGTAACCATCAAAGTTTTTTGGACAAAAAGCCTCATGAATGTTGACCGGCGGGAACTTTTTCCGACTGCATTGTTTACCTCATACATTTATGTATACAAGAAATATTCGTGGCTCTGGCCGCGCGGTCCTTAGCACAAATTTAAATTAGAAGGGATGCTGGTTAGATAATCCCCGAATATTTTTCGTAAATGGGCCGGTAAAGGCGGATAATTCCATTACTTTTATCATTCTAACGGCGGGCTAAATAAAGGCATTGTGTTGAAAGATCACGAGCACGAAATGAATTCAGAAACTACTGAAATGAAAATATTCTCGCGGAATAATTTCATTAGCGGCGACGTACGCAGACTAGCAACTCGTGCCGTAATGAAAGCGAGATATGAACCAAGGGAACCTGGCGAAATGCACTTGCTAGTTGAACCTATTTGTTATTAAATTTTAAATTATTCTTGATGGTTATAGTTGCTGCTGTACTGCAACGTATTCCTTTCATTTCTTATTGCACATACGTGCAGAATACGAACGTGCATGCAGCGTATGAACATCGATCGTAAATTTTCTGATTTTATGCTTACCTTTAAAGCTCCAACACACTACAGGGTGAACTAACTGTACCCCGGTGTTAAGGTGGCTTATAATTCAGCAATAGTTTAAATGTAAAAAGTATATGACTGTCCACGGTGCAGACTTCAAAATTACTTTCAACTTTATGAGTATAGGGTATACATGCACAAGACGGGTCATATGTCATCTTTTTGAAAAAGTAGGTACCGTCATTTTTATCGATTCGAAATTATTACCAAAGTGTCTTCACAACGAGGCATCTTTTGTTCATTTTTTGTGCCGTTGCCAAGTTGAAGCATTTTAATTTTTATCCTAACATATGTATATTTTTATATATTGTGTAACTATTTTTTAAGATTCCATCTTGAAAATGGTATTTAGGTAAACCTACAACCTTTTATTTAAAAAAACTGGACTGACTGCAAATGATAATTCGTGTATGTATTATTTTTGACAGCAACAGTCGATTCGGAGATGCAAACATATTAATAAATATATCTTGCTGTAGTTCATCAACATCGAGAACCTACATTCAAGTAAACCTTGGAAGATGCAGAAGAATAAAATGATAGGTATTCCCCTTGAAAAATGGCGTTGAAAACATCATGGCATTCATGGCATCAGACATCAGAGCAAGATAGCCAACATGATCGCCAACGTTCGATAAGAGGATGCAATACTTCAAAAAGAAGAATTATTATTTTCCTTCTAACATTTCTTGTTAACAATGTTCCATTACCCAATGTACGAGGAGCATTCAAATATGAAGTATAATTTGAATTTCGTGCCAAAAGACAAAGAAGTTGTATACATTAATTAATGCTCTGGAACAAGTCCTAACTTCATTCAATCGTTAAGTCGTCACAATTCATTTTCGTTTAATTTGCAAGCATGAATGGAGTGGGAGTGCATTCAAGCGTGGAACAACGCATTAGTAGAAAATTTCTTATCAACGAAGATATCAAACGATAAGAAATATGTGTAAGAGTTAAAAGACCGTTTGATGAGCAACCACTATCAGACATAAACGTTAACAAAAGGAGTAAAGCGTTTAAATATAACTGCAAAGGTGCCGAGAATGACTGCAATCTCGCCGTCCAAAAACATTGACAACAGAAGAGAATGCTGACAGAGTAAAATGCACTTATTTGAAACATTGTCGATTTACAGTAAAGGATATTCTTTCTGCATTATATATCAGTAAGGATAACTTGAAAAAAAACACGAGTTCTTTATCTGCGTCTTACAGGATAATGCTCGACCCCATTTTGCTATTCACACGCTGACTACGATTCAACAATTTAATTGAACCATGCTGTCCTATTTACCATACATTTCGGACCTTGTTCTATCAGTTTCTTATTTGTTTGGACCCTTAAATTATAATTTATATTTGAACGTTCCTCGTACTATGTAAGACAAAAAAAACTGGGAGTTAGTATGGTCTGCTGTGTATTTGACTGCCTTAATATGTACAGTTGCTAGGTATTTCTAACTTAACCGTCAACTTGTTTAGACGTTGCGATAAATCAGAATTGCTATAATAAAGGTAATTGTTTAAAGCCTCGTTTGAGTTAATCAAATTAGGCTAAAATCTCTATCAAGATTGTTCCAATTTTTTTTGTCTTGCATAGTACATATTTTGAATATAAAATTTGCGTAGATACATAAACTTTAGTTTTTGTTTGTGTTGAAGTTTATTCATATCTTCTTTAAAGGCACACATGACATGCATGCAGAAATTGTGCTCTTCAGTCCTAAGTAAAAAAGCTTCTTCTGGCAGTGCTGCACAGATCGAAAACATTCTTCCGCTTGTTCATGTCGTTTTGTAAAAATAATTGGTTTCTGTGGTGACGTTAAATTCTTGTGCTAACATTCTTACCACGATAGTTGAATCAATTGCCTACGTCTGTATAGCATTTTGCAAGAAATTAGGTATCAAAGCTGTTCTTGGAATTCCTCATTAACCTTCCTTATCTTCCTGATAAATCTTGTAAACCATTTAAACATTTGATAGACATCCATAACCATAAACTAGTTTTAACATGCCATGTGCCTACAGCAGAGTTTTGTATTTATGCTTAGCTTGATCGTGACTGTGCATACACGTACTCACTAAATAAATGCCCGACGTTGATAGTGTTCAGCTTAAATCTGAACCAATTTTTCGATAGGTAAGGCTCACGTGAAAATGTAAACTTTAAAATTGAAAAACATTAATCACGAAATTCTTACATATGCTGTGTTTTTCTAGAGCTCTTTTCATTTCTATTGGATAAGTACGTGGTGATTAGTATTTTTAATGACTGTGTCGAAATCGAATTTCCAACGATCGTCAATCCCTGCTGGACAAGTTACTATTCCTCTGTCCAATGTTATGGAGAGATAGGGGAGACCGAGGAATAGTGGTCACAGAGGCACATAAGTTCATTAGATCATAAATTCTGTTAAATTTTTGCAAATAAGAGGCTCCATTTATGAAGGATAGGCTAAACGCAAATCAACTGTGTGCCAACACTAGTTGCTTGTTTTTGTTAGAGTGCATAAAATTTTGGTAAGTGGTTTACACAAGTTCTTTTAATTTAAATTTGCAAAACTATTATGTTACATCAGCGACATATATGCATATATACATTAAAAGAGTATTATCATAAGAAGATTCTTAAATTTGTTTAATATTTTACTGTTACTATCAAAAATGTGTTTAGGTTACCTCTGGGGTACAATGGTCATCAAAAATAAAGAGCACAGCGATTACTGGTTATATTATGCTTCAGCGGTGACTACTATACCCCGAACTTGTGATATGCTTTCAAAAGTACCAATTATCCCTCGGTTTAAGAATATTTTGTTCAAATTTCAGACAATGGTGCGTAATCGACAAATATGGGCTAACTATACGACATGTAATGCCGAATAAACATCCTTGGCAAACGCCGTGGGCTTTAATGAACCAGTTGTTCGCATGTTTTTGATAAATACGAACGTCTGTTACAGAGACATCATTAGTCCGCAAAATATATACAACACCGATGAAACGGTGGTAACTGCAGTTCAGGATTCTATTAACCCTTAACTGGTAACGTGAAATTTTGTAGCACAACTGGTAACGTGCAGTCTGTGAGACTGGCACACCTTTGAAGCGAAAAAAATTATACTGTTTTAATTATTTGTTTAAATATATATATAGAGGTTTGTTAGGCATATATTTGTTAGTAATAATTTTATTTAAAATAACCGAAAACTTAATGTAAAGAAAAAATAATAAAATAATTTTCAACTTGAACACAAATTGACAATGTACTTTTTACCAGACCAAGATAACAAAGGAAAACTTTTGATCAAAAGTAATTTTATTTATTTTACGATTAATAATAAGCAAAACAATGCATTTGTAAAAAAAAACTTAAAGAAATATTGTAATTCACAGGGCCTGCCATGCATACAAGTGGCAAAAAATTCTCACGTAAACCGTCACCTTTGAGGAGAAAAAAATTAAACTGTTTTAATTATTTTTTAAATATATATATAGAGGTTTGTTAGGCATATATGTTTTAGTAATAATTTTATTTAAAATAACCGAAAATTTAATGTAAAGAAAAAATAATAAGATAATTTGCAACTTAAACACAAATTGGTAATGTACTTTTTACCAGACCAAGATAACAAAAAAAACTTACTTTATTTATTTTACGATTAATAATAAGTAAAACAATGCATTTGTAAAAAAAACTTAAAGAAATATTGTAATTCACAGGGCCTGCCATGCCTACCAATGAAAAACAATTCTCACGTAAACCGTAACGTGCCGTCTCACAGACTGTACTGAACTAAAAATAAAACACATCTCCAGCGTTAGTTACCCAAATTTACCAATAATTATGCGATAGGTGGGGTACCAAGAGGAGAAAGATTAGATCAGATCATTTGCCGAAAAGCGGTACTGTTTTGCTGAAAATTTGAGATTAAAATTTGCTTGCAGTCTCACAGACGGCACGTTACCAGTTAAGGGTTAAAGTCCTGGCCTCAAGGGGCCAGAAATAACTTGACCAGATAGCATCAGGGAATAGGGGCACATTAATAACAATGTGAAGAACTGTAAATACACTTGCCAGTGTTATACCGCCAATGTTGTACTTTTCTAAAGTTCACTACAAGTATTTTATAATCGGAGAAGGCTTATCGGGACCGTTGGTGCGACAACCCCTACTGGTTAAATATCCACAAACTTTTTTTGCAATATTTTCATCGTTGCATTATACATACCTCTACGACCCTATTAAGTAATATACAACCGTAATTCTCATATGTTTTAAAGGCTCTTGACTATGCAAAATCAAATTAAGTGATTCTAATCCCCTTCTCCTACACAAACACCATTCATTGGTCGCATAGGGTACGTCGAGCAAATATTATATTATATGGTATAAAAGAATAGTTAAAAGTAATATAAATAAACCTCTATACGTGAAGAAGCGAGTCGTGCGTGAATGCCCATAACGAGTGAGGATCGTTTACAGTTGTTCATTAAAACTTTAACAGTGGCCCTACGCCCTAGGGTGCTAATATCTTGTGTTAATAATTAACTTTTCACTCTTAAAAGTGTATCAGTGAGTGGACATATAGCCGATAACAAAGACCGCAGGTCAGCAGCCTTCCTTGGATCATGGCTCTGACAAAGCAAAATAATCGGTCAAACACAGATAGAATTCTTAATCAGCCTAAACTTATTTACAAAGGTAATAACGTGCCACTTAATCTAGACACTCACATGGCAATCGACACCGAATCTACCTTCATTTCCGGAAAACGAAATCACACCTCCCCGACAGATGACGAACCCAACAAGCGATACCTTTTTGAGCCAGACTCTCTTATCTCAAACAATAGATATTATTTACTAAATAATAATGAAGACTTAAAACAAGAAGAAGTAAACCCCAGCGAGCCCGAAAACACACCAAAAAAACTGAAGGTGCCCCCAATTTTTCTACACGCACCTGTGAAATACCAAGAAGTGCTAAAAGACCTCCAAATAATAACTCAAGGCAAATTTACCACCGCATGCCCTGGAAACTCAATTAAAATTAACCTTCAAGACCCGGATCACTACAGAACACTAACTACGTTCTATGACGAACATAAAATACATTATCACACTTTTCACAATCCTCAACAAGCAAACCTATCCGCAGTAATAAGAAATATACCGATTTCTATTACAAATGAGGAAATTAAACAAGAATTATTTAAATCTTTTATCTCAAATAATAAATGTTACTCGACTTTATAACAAAGAAAAATTGCCAATACTAATATTCGCAGTTTTCATGAAACAATCCGAAAACTCTGGCGAAATTTTCAAAATTACGCACTAGTCCATTTTCTAAACGCTAAAAATTCGCCAAAGTTCTAACTTCGTTGACTCAAAACCGATTTTTAACATTTTTTTTTTATTATTTCGGAAAAAGTTTATAGAAAAGTTCCCCATAGGTGAGAAGGTGTGCTTTTTATTTTTTGAATTGTTATTAACAAATAAGTGTTTTTAATATACCCTACCATAAAAAAATGTATAACTGTTCTATTTATTTAAACAATTGCTTGAAATTTGACAACATAAGGTTTTTGGGGTCACAGATTACGAATCTGGCCTCCAAATGGGTCTAAAAACAAAATGGCGTCGAAGGTCTAATTTTCTATTTTTTTTTTTTAATGTTTATTAGATGTCTGTAGGGTGTTGGGTCGCTGATTACGAATTTGACATTAAAACTCAACTAAAATAAAAAATGGCGGATCCAAAATGGCGGAAAGGGTTTTTTTTTAATTTCTGATACCTATACCTAGGGGTTTGTTGAGTCACTCATCCCAAATTTTCACATATAATCTCATAAGAGCATTAATTCTTTCCGGAAATTTTTTGAGTGCGTTGCAACAACGTCGTATTAATTTGCCCGAGCGGGACGCGAGGGCAAATTAGGACGTTGTTGGAATGCGCGAAAAATTATTTCCGGATATGAATTAATGCTCGAATGCAGATTCGGTAAGAAAATCGTAACGACACAAACCCTGAAAAGAAGTAATGTCTACTTACAAAAAATGTCCAAGAAATTTTTTAGTTGTCTTGGTTACGGCTCGTGAACTAATTTTTCTATTGGTCATTAATGAGTGTCGTACGATTTTCTGTTAAAATTTATCAAAAATGGAAAACGGTGTCTGAAAAATGGTGGAAACAAATGATAGAAGAGTTAAATGAGTATTGAAGATATTATATTTTAATTGATTTATTAAAATTAACCCAAGATACATTTAAAAACAAGGAAAAAATTATTTAGCTTTAGTTTCTTCTTCCTCTACTTCTTACATTGACACTGCCGGTCGTGAATTAAGGTAACTATTTCCGTTACATTCATCGCAAGCCGTCGAGCCTAAACGCCACTTTTCCTACACCCTCAAGCTGGCCCGCAACTAGTTTTGAAGTTGCAAAAAAAATAATTTTTAAGATGTTTTGTGGAGCTGGTTCTTGTGTCATTAGGATTGGAAAACACTTTCCTGTATCATATTTCCAACCCTAATCTTCCGTTGAAATATCTTGGTTTCCCAGGCACAACTGTGTTTGCAAATACCCTTTCTCACAAAACGAACTTTTCGCGTTAAAATCAATGCCGCACTGTCAGAATTAAAACCAATCGCAGCCGGAGTGCCTCAAGGCTCGGTCTTGGGACCAGTACTATTAAATATATTCATGTACGACATACCCAATGCAGACAACAACACTATTTCAATTTATGCGGATGATACCGCTGTTCTCACCCAACACCAAGATATTAACACAGCTGCTGAAATGCTCCAGAACTCACTAAATGAACTTCTTGCATGGTTTAGACACTGGAACATCCAAATCAATTCTACTAAATGTCAAGTTAAAATCTTCACTTTACGGAGACCACTAGATCCTGCACCTATCATTATAAATAATCACCCAATAACATGGAATCCTACAGATAAAGCCGTCAAATATCTAGGGCTACACTTAGACAGACGACTAACTTGGGGTCTACATGTCAACAACAAGTTACAAGAAGGCTATGCAAGAATTGCAATGTTTTATCCCATATTAAATTTAAAAAAAAACATGCTTAAAAATAGAATGTTCCAAAATGTTATATCTAGATATCATAAGGCCAGTCATAATGTACGCTTGCGTAGTGTGGGGTCCTACAAGTAAGACAAATATTAAAAAGTTCATACGCTCCAAAACAAGGTTTTGAGGATCGCTACCAACGCCGACTGGTACATCCGTAACTCTCAACTTCACCGCGAACTAAGAATCCTAAGCAGACTTTATTAAAACTTCAACCAAGAAGTTCTTCAGTAACCTTCATAACTGTCCAGCAACAGCTCATTATAACCTAAGAAGCAAAATAACTACAACACGGCTGAAACCACGATTCAGTGAACTACTTATAATAAACAGTGCGTTTAGTGCAGTATTATTGTCTAAAGGTTAATGTAATATTAATTATCAATGCTGTGAACAGCCCCAGTGTGCTTAGCCAGTATATCTATTATTAAAAAATAAAAAAACGTGAAGAAACCTGATATTAATGATTCGTCAAGTGATTCCGTGCCAGGTTCAGAATTTCCAGATTAAAAACAGTGGCTATGGTATGTCAATTGAAAATGAAGAAATAAAAATCTGGGAAGAGATGAAAATTGAAGAATTTTTGTTAGTTGGGTTTACTAAAAAAAAATAAAATACAATTTTACGTATCTAGTCTCTTATTAGTTAGCAGAATTTGCCTTTTATTTCCAACTCTATTCTAAAAGAACTTTCTGAAGTTAAATGTATTTGCAATTTAAAAGAAATGTGGTATTCAGTGAATCACGACGGCATGACGAATTAGTCCCTCTTCCGAGGTTGGCTGATCATAATATCTTTTTTTCTAAATGCTCTATAAGCCCGGTTCTACTTTCAATTAGTAAAGAAATATGTACGAAAGTGTGATTATACAGTTTGGTTCTGTTATGTGGTGACTAGTCTGTCCCGGTCTCCCTATCATTGCAAAGAAGTTAAATATAGTTTTAAAATAATATTTACTAGCTTATTTAGGATTAGAGACTAATAATCGGTATTCATAGTATTCGTCCATATAATCATATGAATAAGTAAGTAAAGTTTAATAGCTATTTGTGCACCAAGTGCTAAAAGTGAATGTTTATGCAAGATTTTGCACACAATATTTTTTCTACGGCCTTAAATTTACTGTTATTAATCCATAAATGTCTATTTAACAAAGGTTTGCATTTATGACAGTTATAACTTATGTCATAGTAAAGAGATGGCCGTGACGGCGCAGGTGACTGTTTCTGTAGGCGGTAGCTGTCAAAGTTAGTTATCAAAAGTAATTATAATAGTACATAGTTTACTTTATTCATTGCATTATTAAAAAAACACTTTACCTCTAACGAAAGAAGTAGCTAGAATAACTTTATAACCTCACTTCCAGTTTAAAATTCTAAATTCAACACCAGCTGTTTACTTTTAGCACATGTGCTAAAATTAAACAGCAGATTTCACTTTTAGCACGCTGATTTATAAAACGTCATTTTTAGTGACAGAAGCTAGTGCTAAAAAGCCTACTTTTAGTAGTGGTCTTAGAAAAATGTAATTTTTCTTGTTATCAGCGTTGTTGTTAACATCACCATTGCAGGAACATCGGTTTCTCCTCTTTGAAGAGCAATAATCATTAAGAACCCACGGTTGCTAAAGCCGGATTAAGGAATCGCAGTGAAGTCAACATAAGATTTTTATGGCAGCTGGAGTTACTAGGTTTTGAACCCAAGTTTTCTGTTCAGCAACGAGAGACTCGTACATCTGAGCAACCTCTTCTATTTAAACTGTTAATAAATACAAATAACATCAAGTTAATTTTAATTAGCAAATTCTTCTTAGTCGTAACATCATTACTGATGCGTCGTGACACTATATGGATGGAACATGATTAATTGTTGTAAACTTTATCATGCCAAATTTGTCTATTTTCAGCTGTGCGCATAGCTTAGTGTAGATTTAATCCAGTTCTACGGTTAATCAAGTCTGACCATCGCGTTGGTGAGCGTCCTCTTCGTCGCTTGCCATTAACTTCTCCTTGGACTACCAGACGCTCTAAATTATCGTCTTTCTTTCTACCTATGTGTCCAAAAAAAGACATAATTTTATTTTCTATGATGGTGGATAGACGTTGTTTTATACCTAGTTCGTCAGGTATTGATGCATTTGTTCTTTTCTGTGTCCATGGTATTCTCAGAATCCTGCGCCATATAAATATTTCTAGCGCATCAATTTTGCATTTATCTTGCTCTCTGATTACCCATGTTTCTGCTGCATATACGAATATTGGATGGATTATAGCTTTAACCAAACGGACTTTAGCTGATTTACTAATGTGGTTGACCTTCCATATTTTTTTAAGTTTTCTAGTAGCGCTTTTTGTTATTTCGGCTCTTCGTATTATTTCTTTCTTTATGTCGCCGGTATTATATCAGAGATTCTAGATATACAACATTTTTTACCACCTCATAGTCACCTACGGTTCAATAAAAGAGCACCTATTTAAATGTGGCTCTAGGGTTTTTTTTTAATAGTGAACGCTAAACACAGGGCCGCGCCAAGGTTGTGACGAAAGACACAGTTGCTTCAGGGTAAAAGCTTTTCCCACATACATTCCATATAGTCAAGTAGCCACGAAAAATTACAATATCATTCACCCGGTCGAAAAAATAATTCACAGTTATGGAGTGGGCTAAATATGCCATTTTAACTTAAAAACTACTGACACTGTATCATGTTATCTTAAAAACCACTGGCAATCTCCTAACATTCTCAGTTGTCACAATAAAGCTGTCATTCATTAAATCGCAAAAACGTGTTTGTTTTTGTTGTCGTGGGAAAAATAGCGTACATAACTCGCTCTAAAGTGTATCGTACCTTCGAGTTTTAGATCACTCGGATTGGCTACGCTTTGCCTCGTTTCTCAAATATACGTGCATAATATATGCACCTTCGCGACTTGTTAGGTTACCGGTGCTTCATGTTGCTGCCTGATTAGGCCGGTGGAATTTATTTATGACTCATCGAATGTTACAACGTTGTTACTGAGAAAGGAGTTAAGGGGTTCTCGCAGCTAAAGAAAGTGCTCGCCATTTGCTCTATCCTGCTTTACAACGTACAGATGTGAAAATATAGAAATGTTATTCTTGAGCAGATTTATTTGTGTTGCCTACTTTTCTTTCTTAGATTTTTCTGTATCTTTTAACAAAATAAAAGAATTCGTCTTTATTGGATCATGAATTGACTACGTGCGATTAAGAATATTTTGAAAATTTCTTTTCTCCAACAGTTAATGCTCATGTGGTTGCGCCACTCGCCTGCCGCTCGTGTAAAGAGTCAGCTTCAAGCACTTCTTTCACAATATACTATTTTAATGGGTGTCGCCTCAGGTATAAACATTTTTCGGAACGACCCTGTCCAAACACTGTTTAAAGAAAGCAAAAGATTCCATATAAATTAAGTTACAGAAACATCAAAGTACCTGCTTCAACAAGAACCGATACCGAGAATATAAACGTGCAACACCAACAAACTCAAGTTCAGCATCTTTATTCTTCCGTGCACGGCAAGGTATTTAATTAACGCATCTCCCTCCGTTCAGATTGAAATTATTTTTGAAGTACCTCATTATTTTCTGGCATTGTGATAGTAGTTCCAACGTGGCAAAACCAATATGAAGCAGCTTACAATGCGAATAAGGGAATAATACCGTAATAGCGTAATACCCCATTCGGTGTATTCTTACTCGCTAATGAACACACACGCTCACAGCCCTCACTTTCATAAAAGCAGATGGCGCTGTAGGCTTTAGTTTTAACAAGCTGCGTACTGAAACGGGAAATAAAAATCCTGGCTTCTCGCCTCGCTAATGTTTACAGCCCAAGGAAAGAAGTGGCACGTAAACATATTTAACATAACATTTTTCGGCAGAGCAGTTTTTGCTGCCGGGAAACATTTTCCATGAGTATGAATTTTATTGTATTCAAGAAAGTTATCCGCGTTGCTTAACAAATGCTTCGCTATACCGTTTTTCTGCTATTGATGCAAGCTTTTTTCTGAATGCTGTGTTTATAACCGGTATAAGGTTATACAATGCACAAATCACTAGTTTGAATATGCAAGTACAATTTTGTTGTACATATACGTTTATTTATCTAAAATCATACAGAACGACGCCGAAAAATGTCTAATCGTTCCTAGTTTCAGATTTGTTTAAGTTTGAATATGCGTTACTATTGGATATTTAATCTCTACAAATCCCCCCAGAAGGAAATATAAACTGGTTGAAGATATTATCACTGAATTCTATAAAATCCGTTTAGTTCAGGAAATTTCTATTCGAAATTATTACGATTTGACGAATGCACGGCATATATAAAATTGCAACTCTGAATAATTCAGTAAATTCCATTCTAAAAGAAACATACCTCACTTGTGTTTATAAGAACCATTAACATAACCATTTACATAATTTATTAATGTACAGCGACGCCTATAATTGGCCTAACGGCTGTTGGCTGAGTACCAAATAAAATAAAATAAAATAAAACAAAATAATCAACTAAAAATTAAAAAAAAAAATCTTATGTTCTATATAACTGTTTAGCCACATCAGCGAGTTTCAAAAGATTGCAGCAAATGTCCTTTCAAATAAATGTCGAATAAGTTAGCGATGAGAATTTACAACATATCAAGAATGTAATTAGATTTAGAAAAAGTATGACAGTAATCAAAATCACTTGACAACGGGCAATTGGCCTCTTTGAACATTAAATTAAAAAAACTGTATTTTTATTCCTAACACATCCCAGCATTCACAAATTTCATACTAAAGAACGGCCGTGAGGAATTTTAACCTCAATTGCAAACTATACATGTTAACAAGCTAATCCACGAAATATTTTGCCGAGGTCACTAGGCTACGTAGAAGTTGATAAATTATGGAATATGAAGGAAGCGCTTACGATCTCAAAATAATTATTTAGACCACAAGTGGTAGAAGTACTTACTACTTTTTTCACAAGTGTGGGGGCTTATTAAACGAGGCGCAGCCGAATTTAATAATCCACATGCGTGAATAAGCACGATATCACTAAATATGAATAAATGACTAAATAATTGGTTTCTAAAATCGTTCATTCCTAAATTAAATAAGTCCTTGGCTTGAAAGGGAAACGCCCATTGGCATTTCTCCTTATGTATCACTATTCCTTATTGTTGTTGAGGTAAATCTTCTGACCAGGATTTATTGAGTCTTCCGTTGTGCGGTCCATTCCTATATAGGTTTACTATAAGATCGTTTGGGTGCCCCGCAAGTCGGTGCTGGTAATTCGTGGAGATGGTTTTTATTTCTTCCGTGAGGTATGGGATCTGTAGGTCTTGATGCAGCATTACATTGCTAACGTACCATGGTGCGTTTACAATCGCACGAAGTGTTTTGTTTTGAAATGTTTGTATTGTTTTTAAGCGAGTAGGTTTAGCACACCCCCAAAGTTGAAGGCCATGTGACCAGATAGGTTTCAACATGGTCGTGTAAAGTAAGATTTTATTTTTAGTGGATAGTTTTGATTTTCGGCCCATCAGCCAATACATTTGTCTGAGCTTAGATCCGGTTGTCTTCGTATTGTTTGTATGCGTTTCTGCCACGTTAGCCGTTGATCGAGGTGTACTCCTAGGCATTTGACATCTGATTTTGCAGGCACTGGGGCTCCGTTATCGGCTTTTTCTTTGTTGGTGCGAGCCCATTCGTTGTTGGGTTTTCTTATCGGAGAATTTGGCGAAGTGGGTCTTTTGAACTTTTTGGTGGCTTTCCATAGACTGTGATCATTTGCGGATAATTTCTGTATGTATGTTTCAAAGGTTGAGTTTTGGGGTTCTTTGAGTGCCGTAGTAAGTTGTCTCGAGAGCCTTCTGTATTAATTTAGATCTTCAACGTTAGAACTTGCTGCTTCTTGTTCGGTTCTGGGGGTCGATTGCCATGCTGCTTGTTGTACTAAGCAAGTGAAGTACTGAACGGCAGCATCTAGATCTGCCGGATCTTTGATACGTCTATTGAGATTTATTTTCTCATCTATGTGCTCTTTAAATATTTCCCAGTCGGTGTATCTCGTTGTTAGCTTTGGGTGTGTGAGTTTGTTTATAACTGCAGTGCTCATACTTAAGATGGCAGGGGTCTGATGATAGATCGTAATTTGAGTCTACTATACAGTTTTGTTTTGGTATGCCGTTGGTTATAAAGAAATCCAGGAGATTTGGCAGTTTTCGCTGGTCTATCGGCCAGTAGGTAGGTTCTCCGTTAGATAGATGGGCGTAATTGTTGAAAGTTAAAGCCCGTAGAAGGTTGCAGCCCTTAGTAGTGATAAGTCTTGATCCCTAATGGGAATGTTTAGCATTCCAGTCTCCCCTTGCAATAAATCTATTACCAAGAGTTTGAAAGAATTGTTTATATTCGTCAGCAGGTATGTTGTGGCCAGGTGGACAGTAGACGGATGTTACGATCAGGTTCCACTTTTCTGTGTTTACCTGTATGTTTGTAGCTTGGATTTCGTTAGTTTGATATTTGTCTAATTCATGGTGAGATATAGAATTTTTAATGATGATTGCTGATCCTCCATGCGCTGTGGCGTCAGGGTGGATACAGCTGTAGGTAGAGTAATGTGGTAGGAAGAAGACAGTTCGGTCGTTGAAGTGGGTTTCAGATACTAGGAGAATGCCTATTTCATTAAGGTCTAAGAATGTAATTACTTCTTGTTTATGACTATGGAGCCCATTGGCATTCCACGTTACAATTCTGAGAATTTTAGTCATTACGGATTCAGCATGCCGATGACAGTGGCGAGCAAGTTTAATATCATGCTATTTTGATTAATTAGTTGAGAAAACATGTTTTTCTATTCGTTTAGAAATGATGTTAATTGCTCGCCTATGTCTGCTGTAGGTTGAACAGGAGTCTTATTTCCGTTGTTTGATGCAATTTGTGCATAAGTAGGATTTCGATTTTGCGATGTGTGTACGTTAATGTACGTTAACTAGTCACGGTATAGTTTGGTATGACCGTGGGGTGTGCTCAACGACGTGTATAGGGTTAGCGGGAGGGTTTTCCTTTCAAGCCAAGAACTTATAACACATTTACTCAATACTCACAATGAAGTAGATTGTAAATTTGTAATAAATGTCATAAAAAATATTCTAAATTAAAAGCAAACTGAAATTAATTTATAAAAGCCTACTTTTTAAACTGAAATTTTAAAAAGAAACTTATCGCAACCTCTGTTAAAATCAATTCAAAATCTTGTACCTTTTCCCAATTCCCATTATTCCATATAACGCATCTATGCTCGACCTAAATTATTAAACACAGATAGTTTTCATATAGAACGAGGTGTTTTAACCCCATGCTATTTTTACCTACTTTATGTGTTCTCTAATTTGGAAAATTTGATGCCAATCATTAATTTATAGCTACCGATGCGTATTAAAAATAAATTAGCTCTGGGAATTGAAGTTATAGAAGGTAAATATGAGTTCGATTTTTTGTTATGACCGAATATGCCGTTTATTTATACGACATGCACTAATTCATAATAACAGCTAATTAAATTTTATATTCATGGAAGGCACAAAGGTAAATTGATTTTCAATATTTTAATATCTACACAGTACGCCATTTATTAAATTAACCGATAGCTCACTACACATTGTTTAATTTAGGCATAATGGAAAAACTACGTATGGCATTTAGAAGTAAACGCTAAAAGCACTTTTAATTGAAACAATAAATTTACTCCACATGAACTTTAATAGTCTTGCTATTGAGTTAGTTGGCTCACAGGATACTACAATATCTAGCTTATTTAATGCTACTTCTTTATTTATATTGGCATAAAACTTGGTATTAAAATTTAATATCCTCCGATAATTAATAGCAAATCCAGAAAAAAATCTAAACATACACATTCAAACAACATATGTAATTAACTACGCAAACATCATACTTTATGTTCCCAAAACATGCACTCGTATTTTAATAAAACTATCTAGAGTAGACAAATTTATTAATCCCTGTACACCCGTCCATTACTGGCACTTAGCCAATCCTTTTGTCTGCAAACATCGCAATCAACTAAGTAATTTGATTATATTAATTTTTAATCCACTTTTTAAGGCCTGGTAATTGTATGTCACTGGTTTTAAAAACTACAGTTGCCATTAAAACGAAACAGGGGAGAAGGATTGATTGACTTTTACGTAGATAACAACTTATTCGCGACTCTATGTATAATGTTTAAGCACTCCTGCGTCAATTTTATCCTGAAAGATCTCTTAGAAATAGAAACCATACTAACTATGTCCTGATGGAAAAATTAAATGTGAGTAGTAATGAACTGCGGGAAGAAATAAAAATTAACCTATAACTGTCTCCTACATAAGCAAAAATCCAATATAACGACACGAATAAGGAGAAATCATGATTCTTGGACGGATCATAGAACATTATTAAACTGTTATGACTGAATGAAAAAGTAGGGAACTATCTTCGACACAGAAAATAAACAAACAATGAAATGTAGGAAACATAAACACACTTATTTAAATAATATATGTCGAAAATTAGATATCTACACTGCGACGAATAAAACATACAAATTTAAAAAAAATAAAATAACAATTTCTGAGCATCAACCAAAGATGATAAATATAAACGATGAACAACGGAAGTCCCTGGCATATACAGAATACCCAACCTATGTGTAACAATTAGACAGTATAGGTAGAAAAACATATACCTAGCTAATCTACTAAGATTTTAATAAAATAAACTTTAAAAGCTTAAAGAACAAACAAGAGTTCCGGTTTGTGTTTATGGCAACAGTATACAATACGCGTTAAATCGGAGAGATTTTTATTTAATTTTTTTTTGAAAAACCAAAACTTTGGTGATCGGAGGTGGCAGAAAAACATGACAATTGGGCAAGAAAAAGTTGTCACGTGACATCCGTTATCTGTCAAATTCTAAATTTTTAAAAATAAATGCCAAAAATACATTTATATATATGAGCCAAGATAAGCAATAACATTAACAACAAAAGTTATTTAAAATGTGATTTTCCATCTAAATACGAAATTTTGCCTCAAAACTTAAAAAAACCTTAATTATTTATCTAAAATCATACAGAACGACGCCGAAAAATGTCTAATCGTTCCTAGTTTCAGATTTGTTTAAGTTTGAATATGCGTTACTATTGGATATTTAACCAACATCTAAACTAAATAAAGAAAATCTCGTCAGTTAGACAACTGCAATAGCTATTAACATATCTAGGAATGTTATGAGTAAAGCTGATAATTATATGCACCCAAATGTACTAAAATATGCGCATATATATGCCTATACATATTTTGTTGAGTATATGCCACCAAAGTTATAATATATGCACATAATATGCTCTAATTTTTTTGAAAATAAATAGGAGTATTCTAAATGTTTACTATTTTGTATATTTCGTATATTTTTCTCATTTTTATTCATTCATTCATTCATTCATAATCTATAGCCTCTTTTACCTTTCGGTGTCGAGGGCCACTTATACATCGCGGGAAGTGCCAAAGACTTAATTCATTTTAACGTTTGACTATATAAACATGGACTGCCAACGTAAACTTCACGTTGTAAGCAACAAAAAAATGAGATTTCTCCTAACCCCACCAGACTATTATTCACCCAACATTCTATGTTGGCTGATTTCTTATGCAGAGAGTGAAAGTATATTGCAATGGATGCTCTCTAATAGCTTGGTTTTAATTAATTAAATTGTAAGTTAGAGCAAAATCCAATGTGTACAATGCTATGATTTAATATTTTACTGTGTACGGAGCTTTGCCTGTAATTCAATTCTTAGGTTCATTAAAATATGAGCTGTACTTAATTTAATGGTTGTGTGCCCGTTATTATAGTTTATTTATCTGCAATTAATTATAAAACGCTAGCTCTCAGTAAAGCAATAACCCTTTAACTCAGTTGGGTTCCAAGTTTATTGTGAATTACAAATTATCTGATACGGTCCTGTTCACCGCATTTAGTTCCAATGCACGGTAGCTAATTGTTTGCAATACTGTCAAAAATCTACAAAATGGAGCGCGTATGCAAGTCTGCGGTATATGACGTTTAAAACCAGTGTAATTATGAACATTCGAAAAGGTATTTATTCAAATTTTCGCGCTTTGGCGGGTAATTATCAGCTTTTGTTTCAGGCATTAATTTATTTCATGACGTCAGAAGGGACGCAACCGGAAATTTTAGCAATTGTTTATCGGACGCTTTCTGTGGCTTCAATTCCTTCGCATAACCTCAAATTTGGGAAACCGTTTATTTTTCGAACTGCGCCTTCGCTGTGGTCGTGGAATTGCTCGAATCCTCTTCAGTAAGGCCTCTATGCATATGCACGTGGAAATCCAACCGCTCACTCTTCTTTTTAGGCAAATTTTTCCTACCTCAATGCTGCGGCTTCCGATGAGCTCGGAGATGAACCTGCTGGTTGTGGCCTCTGGAACGGCTTTCCTCGCTCTTCTGCTGGCGGTGCCCTCCTGTAGTGCTACCCGATGTGTAGACGTGCAGATCCCTGGCTTAGGATTATTATCTTGGCTGGACGCAGGTATCGGAATCTTGAGCTGGATCGGCTGGCGAAAATCTTCGGAAACGCTCTTGTAAAATTTTTATTTTTGGGGGCGTAAAAAGTTTTATTCAAAAATCAAAAATGTAAATTTTTCAAATTTCTGTGGTAAAAAGGCATAAGGTTACAAGTCAACTTATGGCATATTTCATTTTGTTGAAGCCTCCGGTCCAGAGCAATATCCACCTAAAACCAAAAGGACATAAGCCTACATGCCATAGTAGCATCCTAACAGCGAGTTCTTAAAATTATATGTCATGCATTTTGCATTTTTATTCTAAATATTTTCAATTATGCAGATATTATCTACTTATTTCGTAATACTTTACAAAAGTCGCAGACTGGATACAATCCAGTGATTGAGGTTTTTCGTTAACCTTCAAGTACTAACGTGTCTGTTGTGGTGCATTAGTACTAACTTGACGTCTAACAGACGGGCATATAGTTAGTTACGAATTTATTACTATTTTTTTATTATCAGTAAACATATTTCAACAGAAAATGGTATTCTAACACAACTTAACTAAAAAAGAAGTGAAAAAAATACGTACAAAAAATTCACACCACCCTAAAACTATACAGAATTAGTGCAAGATGAACACATTAGGGTCACTAAGTATAGCAGAATTTTCATCAATATTTTGTTCTCCCTTACTGTCCTCACTATCTGATTTATTATACTACTGGAACACTTGCTGCTCAAGCAACTGTCTGTTGATCTAACCGTATTTGAGCAAGTTGGTTTTTGATCCATCATGCAAAAATAGTAGCGTGCAAACTAACATGACGTCTCTGAGACGGTATTTATTTTAAATATAAATAACTTCAGCACAAAACATCCCACCGCAGCGAAATTTTAAAACTGAGTTATTTTTGGGTAATTTGAAGTTAGATGAAGGATCAACCATAAATCCAACGGCGCAGGAACAGGGGGGGGCAGGGGGGGCGATTTCCCCCTCATAGAATATATTTGCCCCCTGATATATTTCACACGGTTTTTAAAAATGTGTACATAGGGTTTTCACATTAATTTATACAAGATGCTAAAACTTGTTGTTCTATTGCAGGTGGTGCAGAAATAAAACACGAAGAATTTGTTAAACAAGTTTTTATTTTTAGGTCGACAGCGAAGAATTCGATATAGTCCATTTTTGTTTCATATGGTAATGCAAATGTCGAAATTCTAGGGAAATGATTGACAACAAGCATTGTCACTAGGTTAAATTGTGTTGGTACATATATTTCTTATTATTTTTGTGGTGATGTTCGGCTTCATGTGGGCAGGTTGACATTTCATTATTTTAAATTGTAGCTTTGGCTATTATAAAATGGAAATGTGATTTTATAATTTGATTTTAACTAGTTGGTAGGTATTACACTAAGAACAATTTTAGTTTATAATAGCCAGAACTACAGATTAAAGTAACGACAGTGTCAATCAGTCAACATAAAACCTATCCTCGTTGCAAATATAATAACCACAAGTTTATGTACGAACACAGTGCAATGCAGTGACAATGTTTGTTCTCAATGGTTTCCCTAAATTGTATTTCCTTATGAAAAAATATGTAAAGGGGTTTACACTAAACTTCCCTCGC
The DNA here is from genome assembly GCA_940337035.1 of Agriotes lineatus. NCBI lineage: Eukaryota > Metazoa > Arthropoda > Insecta > Coleoptera > Elateridae > Agriotes > Agriotes lineatus. The sequence continues at coordinate 41,412,555 of OW679194.1, forward strand.
ACGAATTACATCCATTTGCAAAAAATGTGAATTACATCAATTTTCGCCCACAGGCGAATATTTCGAGCCTAGTTTCTGCTGCGTCAGAAAGACACCATATTATTCTGTCCCACTTGTGATTTTTACCCTGTATCTCCTAGGTCTCATTTTTGACAATGATAAAGCCTGAACTATGTACAAATTATTACGTTTATCTATTTCTAAGTTAAAGCAAAAATAAACAAATTTAATGTTTTAAGGTGCTCACCTTGTATATATTAATCTGAGATGTTTTCGGTTTTATTCCAGGTAGCTATATAATCTGCATGCAAAATATCGCCTTCCTCCAACAAATAGTTGTTGAGATATACCGCCAAGAGGCAGATAGAGGGATAGATGGAATCGAGAAAAAAGCATTTTAGCTTAATTGTAACTATTATAATTATTTATGTATCAAGTATATAAATGTAGGACTTTCTTGGAGTATTTAATGCAGAGCGAGCGTAGCGTAGCAGTAAAGAGGACGAATCAAATAAGGTTTGATTATGTACGAGCTGCATGCAAAGCTTTCCGTTCGACTGCACTGCAGAAGATATTTTATCTATAATATCATTTATATTACACACAGAAAATTCAAGTTGCTATTCAAACATTTGATAGTTTAGAAGTGCGCTTCTTCTAGGTTAATTGCGTTAGTAATATCAAGAATAGCTATTTATTACCGTAAGGTACTAAAAATAAATTTCTTTCTATTTTTTGTAAAGTTTTCAGTAACCTAATACAATCTTCTTTCCTGATTTTAATAAAATGACATTTATTTTCATAATAACTATTGAACATTGACAGGCGGATAGGTGGACTAAAGTAGCACTTTATGGACGCTAAATAATAAAGTGTTTTTGGAACATTAGACATAAAGCTTAGTCATGTTAAACCATTCAAAAAAATTTTTTGCCCCCCCCCCATGATTACAGTAGTTCCTGCGCCGCTGCATAAATCTTAACTGGAGGGGGAAATATTACACCCGCTTCGAACATTTCCGTCTCTTAGACGTAACGTAAATACATTGCACTAAAAATTAATCGAGTATGGAAGAAAAATCTCAGTGTAGCATTTACTCCTAAAATGATGTCCACACTTTTTTCATCACCCTGTCTATCTAAATATCAGTAAAATACGCGACCTTCTACCTCACCAGGTTATTATGTGCACACGGTTGCAAAAACGTTTGCACATGGTGGTTAAGAAGTAAATGATATCCACCGAACGTGACCATGCTCTTCGAATCGACTCGAAACACAGACCATTCTTAATGTCTACATATGCTGTTTTGACATAATAATAATTTATTACAAAAACTTATATCCTTTTGCTCTTTGAAAATATGTGTGAAAAGAGATGCGGTAAGGTATAAGTTCCGAATTTATTTATCTTCTAGTTCAAATAGTTCTAGAAGAAATGGCAAAGCAAGCTCTAGTTAATCAGTCGGCCTCGCTCATTTGATTGCCACAATTAAATGTTACTCTTAGATCTCTAGCAAAATAGTTTTTTGGCGTTTCTGTAAAATTATCATGTTTATTTATACCCTTTTGCCTATTCACCACAGATTTACTACCGACTTTTTGGCGGTCACCCTATAAGAAACTATAATGAGCGGTTGAGTGGCAACTGACAGAAGTCAGTATTTATATAACAGGGTGTGTACCCCAGGTGGGTGAATTACAACTTGACCACAAGTCCCACACTTCCAAAATGGAAGTCAGCCTTAAGGAAACTGGGGAAGGCAAAAATTTGCTAGTTAAACCACGACATCGACAACATTCAAAAATAACGACTAGAACAACATATGAACATAAGAAACAAAAATACTGCAAAAAAACACAACTAACAATAGCAACATATACTATAAGAACCTTACTCAGCGACGATAGACTTGAGGAACTGGAAGACGAATTAAAAAACATTAACTGTGACAAAATGGGTCTAGCCGAGGTTAGGAGAAGAGGCGAACAATGCTTAAACTGAAGTCTGGGAATACATTCTATAACAAAGGAAAAGACGATGAAGCTCAAAGCGGCGTTGGATTCGTAATAAATAAGAAATTATCAAGTAATGTGACAATGTACAACTCCATATCCGACAGAGTAGCACATATCATCCTAAAAATAACAAAAAAGGTTTCGTTAAAAGTTATTCAAGTATATTCACCTACAAATACATACGAAAACGAAGAAGTCGAAGCAGTCTGTGAGGAAATTACTCTATCACTAACAGACAATCCCACAACGTACACAATAGTAATGCGCAGAGTTAGGAACAAAACAAGAAGATAGTGAATGGAAAATAGGAAATTTCGGTTGTGGACAACGAAATCCAAGAGCTCAAATGCTTATAGAATACCTAGAGAAAGAAAACCTATATCCTATGAACACTTTCTACAAAAAAAAAATTCCAACGCAAATGGACATTGGTGAGCCCCGACGGAACTACAAGAAACGATGTAGACTACATACTATCTAGTAATAAAATCATAGTAAAAACATTTCTGTCCTGAATCACTTCACAGCCGGTAGCGACCATCGACTTGTTAGATCAAAGATAATAAATAAAAAATACGAAAGAATAAGGATGATTAAACTGAAAGAAAAGAAAATAGATACACAAATCTTACGAGAAAAAGGAGAAGAATACACAATGAAAATAAACCAAAAATTAGAAAGGGAATCAAATTTCGAACGCAAAACAAACGTCAACCAATTTCAGATGAAACTAAAAAAACTAATAGAAACAAGACGACAGATGTGGAGAAATGGAAACCGAAACACCGCAAAGTATTCAGAAATTAGCAAGACTATCACAATGAAGATCGGGAAGGAGAAAATGAAAGAACAGGAGGAAATGATAAAGGAAACAATTGAGAAAAACAAAAACATGAAATGTTTTAAACCAGTCATAGGTAAACTTCAGATACATGTCCTAAAGGATAAAAATGGAGTTATAACAAGAAATGTAATAGAAATACAAAAAATAGCGGAAGACTTTTATACAGATTTGTATAGCACAAAAAAACCAGAGCCATTAACAATTAAAGACAAGTTAAAAAAGAAGGTGATGAATTTCAACTCAGAGGAAATCCCAGATATAAGCAAAGACGAAGTTAAAAACGCTCTAAAATATATGAAAAACAAAAAAGTAGCGGCAGATACGAAGTGCTGACCGAAATGTTAAAACTAGGAGGTGAACAAGCTTTAGACCTAATAGTAATATTACTGAATAAATGCTTACATGAAACCAATATACCATCTCAATGGAATGAAGCGAATATGATTAGACTATTTCAAAAAGGCGATACAACTGATTTACAAAACTATAGGCCTATAACACTTCTCTCGCAAATTTACAAACTTTTCACAAAAATTATAACAAAAAGGCTTAATAACAAACTAGACACACGCCAGTCAGTGGAACAAGCTTTAGTACCTGCGATCACCTTTACACTGTCAAGATCCTAATTGAAAAAGCTATAGAATACCAAATACCACTATGTCTTGGATTTGTGGACTATGAAAAGGCATTGACAGTGTTGAACAGTGGGCAGTTTTAGAAGCACTACCAAACAGTAGAATCAATTACAGATACACCGAAGTTATAAAAACTATTTACCAGAATGTAACATCGACAATCAGACTCCATACAAATCCGAAACCGATTCCAATAAAAAGAGGAGTCCCCTCAGTTGTTCAATGCGGCACTGGAAGATATATTTAAAAATTTGTTATGGGAGAGCAAAGGTCTTAACATCAACGGATCAAGATTAAACCGTCTCCGCTTCGCCGATGACGTAATTGTAATCTCTGAATCAAAGGAAGACCTAGAAGTAATGCTGAATGAATTGGATATGATATCAGGACAAATTGGATTAGAAATGAGCTATAGAAAAACAAAGGTAATGACGAACACTCAGGAAGAGTTGAAAATAAAGATAAACGAACAAAAAGTGGAACAAGTACACAAATATATATATATACCTGGGACAGAAGATCAAACCACTACTTAAAAGAAAATCAAACAGCGGAAATAGACAGAAGAGTGCGCTTAGGATGGGCGGCATTTGCACGAATGAGTTATATTTTAAAGAACCAAAACATTTCGCTACACATGAGAAGCCAAGTGTTCGATAAATGTATATTTCCAGTTTTGACATATGGAGCACAAGTTTGGACCATCACAAAAAGAATTATAGACCGCCTTTAAAAAACACAGCGAGCAATGGAACGCACGATGTTACGTATATCCTTGAAAGATAAAATACGAAATGACGAAATCCGCCGAAAGACTAATGTCAATGATATAGTGACACATGTAAGTCAAATGAAATGGAAATGGGCAGGTCACAATGCAAGGTATACAGATAACAGATGGAATTACCAAATACAACAGTGGAGACCATGGACAAGAAAAAGAAATAGAAGAAAACCGTTGTTCCGTTGGGCGGATGATATAAAAAAGTCGGTGGTTATGATTGGTCAAGAAAGGCCACAGACAGAATATTACAGAAAGAAATGGAGGAGGCCTATGTCCAATACTGAAATGAAAGAGGCTGATGATGATACAAATTGGCGCAAAAGCCCCAGGTAGCGATATTCCTAGTACAGTTCTTAGTCGAAAATCTTAATACGAAAATGTTGGACGTGTATATTACACTCAGATTTCGAATTCCGTCAATTGACAAAATGGAATTCTCAGACCAGGAACTGCCTAAATTCAAAATTCTCCCAATTTCCGAATTAATTTGCTCAATGGCAGCATTAGCCAAATCCATTTCGGAAAATTCTGCATCTGTGGTGTTTCAAAAAGATGGTGCCAAACTTACGCAGCTTATAGAGAACGTTGAAGCATAAGTGTTTGCATATAAACTTTTCTGTCTAAATACCCCCCAAGTTAGCCCCTCCTAAATTGGATATTGGAATTTTTAAACGTCAAAAATGTTATTATAGAAAAATATGCGCTAAAAGCCTGATTTATAACAGCTTTTAGCTTTATTAGTTTTTTTATTAAGCTGAAAGGCAATATGATAAAGCTTTAGGAAAAACAGAAAATGTGAGCAGACAACTAGGATTAAAAATTTGGAAAAGGAAACGCAAGATTATTATAAACCCTTCCAGTAAAAACAGATATGATACGAAAGGAGTATATGCCATTATTGCATGTACAATTGACATTAAATAAGTTATATTAATATCCAGAAATTGCCTTAAGTGTTCTGCTATTATGATGTAGGTTAGGTCGCAGCTTCTTCGTTGGTATGCTTCGGTTGCATTAACCTCATTTTCCATTTCTCTGTAAATTTTGAAAATCTTTGATCTGAGAAACTTGTTTGTGATTTTTAAAGATTACTAGATTGCATAGAGCATGAGATTTTCTATGTCCATTTCGGGAGATTAATTGGGACATTGCTTCTGGTGCTATGCGGTAGATCTTTCCGAAAGCGCAGGACATAGCTGAATTGAATTCTTCGAGATTTTCTAAAGTGTAGCTCGGCATCTATATGTTGCAGGTGCTATAGCTGAAATTTTTCGGGTTATGCGAGAATAGTATTTCAGAAGCAATATTTACCCTTGACTTGCTCCCAACGGTATGTAAATTTGTGTTTGCCCTGGCACGTTTCTTGAAATCGTGTGAACATTTTAAGCCCCAGCTGTTTTGTAGCACGCTAAAGTGCAGACTCTGAAACAGCTCGCATTCACACTTTATATTCATGTAAAACGTGCTTTTGTAACGCCCCATTTCATTTTTGCATTCTTTACGATTCGCTTCTTGATGCTGATTCGCATCCCTGATATAACTATCATGCGTGCTCCTTTTTTCGCCGAGCGCCGCGTGAAGAAATTGTGTTTTTTTTTTAAAGTGCGTAGAGATTTTTGTTAGCGTCGTTCATCGATTTGGAACGTTTAGCACGGCTGCTGTGAACGCCGAACCAGTCAAGCCTTCTAAAGAGATTTTAATTACCTTGATCAAATTGCGTTATGCTTATTAGCAGAAGTGTTGTTTTCTGTCAACAACAGCGGTGTACCTTACAATAGCGTCGTTTGCAGAAGTAGGCTTGAATTCCAGCTTCCCTTTCTTCTGGTCTAACCCTTTGTAAGGGTGTAGTGACATCATGTTTCAAGTATGTTGATGAGCTGCTTCCTGTAAGCTCTCCCCGGTCAGGTTCTTTAGTTGATCCACCCATCGGGATGGTGAACGTCCCCTTGGCCGTCGACTTTTCCCTCAATAATAAGTTTTTCCATTGCATCTGGTCTCTTGGCAATATCTCCGAAGTACTTGAGGAACTGTTAGTTCACAGATGTCGACAGTCTCGTTTCTACGCCGAGTTGTCTCAGGATGGAAACGTTGGTGCGCGTGCGGTCCACGGTATTCGCAGCATCCTTCTATAGCACCACATTTCCAGAGCGTAGATCCTACGGCGGTCTGCCATCTTCACCGTCCAAGTTGCTGCCGCATATGTTGCGATGGGGAAAATAAGAGGTCGAACCAATATCAGTTTCATCTTGGCGGTGACGGAGATATCTTTCCATATTCGAGTGAGTTTTGTTGTCGAATTCCTCGCCATCGCAACGCGCCTGCGGATTTCAGGCTCGCACTCGCCGGTGTTAGTGATGACAGATTTTTACGGTATAAAACGGTCGTTAAAACCCTCAATAAATTTACGAAGCAATACTCGCCCCATGTGTGTCCTTTCCATCCCTTTGGGTCTGGCTAAAAACTCAGTTGGCGGGGGGTTCGATCGACTGGCCACAGTTCAGGGCGAGATGCCGGGATATAGTTGATGACTGATTAAGAGAAAAATCGACGAGAGCCACGGCTTTTGGGGATGTAATTCTTAACTTAACAGATAATGGGCCAAAAACCGAAATCAAACAGTTGTTACTTTGCGTTGCCAACCCTGGGAGACACTCTACAGCCATATCAGCTTTTCACCTTCCTTTGGGTGAGCTTCCTGCGGTTGCATGGATACGGTACAAACAAATACAAACCCAAAACTAGAACAGAAGTTCATATGCATCTAAATAAACACAGATAAATAAAGCAAAAAAAAGTAATTTAAATACTAACCAAAGTCTATTGACTCCAAATGGGTACACAAATTTGAACAGACAGTGTATTAGAGTGAATACATGGGTTAATACACGTGTAACATTATTTCTTTCTAATGTAACAAAGACAAAAAGTCAACTTAAATTTTCCTGTACTTGAATTTAAGGTTCTGCAGTGAACACCGCTTAATAAATCTCAAAGCAGCCGATGCTGAAGCGGTAACGCAAGACACGAAAGCCTCGTCAAATAAAGGTTTCATTCAGCACAGCACTATTAAACGAGTGGCACTTGTAAAAATAACAGTTTACAATGCCTTGTCGATGTAGTACTCTAGCAAAAGCAGAATCCAATGAAAACAGGAGGGAAGTACTTCACCTAGGGGTTGACTGCGATGTTACTCGAAGATGCTGGCAAATAGAGGATGATTGGAATCCTTACTCAGAAGTTTAGGGAATGGATCGTAACGACGAAACGACAAAGAGCCAACCTGTATATATGCTTGGAACGCACTTTTCCGTCAATCAAACGTTGGAAGATTCAAGGTGTTCGATGCGACTGATGACCTCAGAGACAGCGATTCTTCCTACATCCGGGTTATTATGTTGGGGCGGTCTACAATCATCACTTAGGTCTTCGTGTTATTAATTTCGAGTTCGTACACCCTTCTCCGCACTCTAGTTTTCGCATGACAGTATCTAGTTCACGCTCATCTTTCGCTATTATCAGGATTTCATCAGCGTAACGTAAATTGATAATTTTTTTACCACCGACTGCGATGCCGCCACTCCAGTCTTCGAGGACCTCTCTCCTGATGTATTCGCTATAAACTTTAAAGAAAAGAGGGGATAAGCTGCACCTTTGTCTCACCCTAGAGAAGATTGAGAAGTCATCAGAGAGAGCGTTGATACCTCGCACCGCCGCCGTGCCCGAAGTGTACAGGCGTTGGATCAAGTATAGCTTAGAGTGAGATTATTCCTTACTATCATTTTTGTTCCGGATCCAATTAAGTGCTAATTAGGCATCTATAATTTGCCGTAATATCTGGTGATAATAGCCTTTTAAAATTTCGATCCCCACCAGTTCTGAGTCAAGGTCATTCCAGTTAATCGCAATCCAACAATGTGGCGATTTGCTTGATGTCTTCGCACTTGTGAACTGCATACGAGGAAGCCGCGAAGAAGCATCTCCTACCGCAGTAATTTGTTATTTTGTTGTAATGTGTTTGAGTTTTAATAATTCATTTTAACTGTGACCGTTTGATTTGAGTGGCTCCAATTTATTTAATTATTAGTTACTATTTCTGTGCCTTTGCGGGCCTCCACCTTTGATTATGATTGTTAATTACTGAAATTTTTGTTGGATATTAAATTTCTATTGACTGTTACTGGTTTATATTTTTTTGAGTATTTATACTACGACCCTTCGTGAACCTAATCGTGTTCTTTTAAGATGTAGGTTGAAGTTAGAGGCTTACAAGGTAGGTGGTGATTTGTTTTAGTAGTAGATTTGTTTTTATGTTGCGCATAACAACTGGCGCCCATGTTGTATTAACTTTTATGATGTTTTTTATAACCTTAAGAACCAATGTTTAGTTCTTATTCACGCCATAATTCTGCAGAGAATTAGAGCTAACTAGGTTTGTACCCACCTCTCATTTAAGGGTGGTACACTCTACCTACAATTTGCTATTATGACTTCGTAGAGATTGTTGGGAAAGATTGGAAATCTGCCACAGCTGTGACATGCTATGTTTTTTTAGTATCTTGATAGTGGCTACTAGCTTCGCTGATTTTGATCGCATTCAATTCTTTGCTTAGCAAACGGGTTTAACAATCTGTGTTGGCGATAATATAAATTGCAATTGAGTACTGGATCCTTTAAAGCCCTAATTATTGGATTTCATACCGATAATTGCAGTGTACAGTAGTTATTCTAAAGTCATGAGCCTGTGCGCGAATTTCGGTTTAATAGCGTAACGAACCTCACAGGTGAAGATTTAGCTTCCATGCCACGTTATCGCACTGAGTTTACTATCGGAAGCATGTACAGTCTCTCGTTAGTTACTTTCTTTTATTCATTTTTTCAACAAAGCAATGTACATACTCTGCCAGGGTGGGTAGCTCAGTGGTAAGCATCCTGGCTACTAATCTAAGGGTCGCTAGTTCGATTCCCTGTCCCGGTGAGGTTTTCAAAAATTAAAAAAAAGCAGATGAAAGCCTCTACAGAATGCCATCATTCGGAAGTGATGTAAAACCGTGGGTCCCATGTTACTACGATGTGTAGCATGTAAAAGATTCATTGCTAGGGTTGGAACTCCTTAGTCTCGGCAAAATTCAAACTAGGACTTTGACCATATGACCAAAGCAGTCGGTGTCTAAGGTATCAGTACTCTGCATGCCTAGACCTTGTCCATTAACAAACAAACAAACAAGCAATGTAAATACTGAAACAATAAATTTTATATTTACAACTAATAAAATCATATACAATAACATAAAACGGTTTACAGCAAATGGAATAATATAACAACTTAGGTTAAAAACAATGGTACAAATACAATAAACTTTCCTTAACGGTAGGTTTATACCACTTACAATTTTATTTATTTAAATTTAAATAAGTGTAAACGTTAGTCATTTCTGTTTGGCCATTTTGATCATTTTCGTTCATATAGCCCTTATGTTATTCTAAGTTGAATATGTATATACCGGGTGTACGTTCTGAAACTCGAACATAGGAATTTAACATTGCATTGAACGTTTCTGCTCACCCCAGTTCAACTTACAGGAAAGGGTTTTATGCATTTCCTTATGAGAAATGTTATGTGGTTTAGTGATTTGCACTCACAGCTATATATCTTCTGGTCCACCTCGAACTAGTTGCGCTTCTGGACAACCCAACCCCATCTTGCTTAGGATCTAGCTGGCAAAACTTTGCTACACCACAAGACAATTCCTGAAGCACAGTGCTCTATTTTTTGTAACACATTATTGAGTATTTATTTAATTCTTCGTATAGAAATATTTCGTGTCAAAAAAGTTGATGATGAAGTATAATAGGTAACTTCAATGAAGAAAGCAATGTCTAAACTTATTCGTATTGATAAGATTAGGTCATCACAAAAAACAGATATTTGCTTGAAGAAAACACTCATCTTTCAAATTATGCCATACGCTTAAGAAAGTTAGTTTATAAAACATTTAGATCGTCGTCGTATTGAAGTATTTGGGATATTTTGCTGGTGAAGATGTCGTGGATAAAGCGGCGCACGTACTTATCAATGACGAAACAAATGGGCATGGACAGAGTTTAATGACCACCACTTGCAAATTTATTTTAAAATAATTTCCCACGATAAAGTAATTATACTAGACTTCGGTTTGCTAAAGTTCAACGCATCTACGAATTTTATTAATTAAAATCCGCGCCTCGCCCATATCTACAATTTTACATTAAAAATAAGTAAATGAATCCAACAAGGACATCTTTGGAACAAACACAACTGCTGTTATAATTACATAAATTTCTGTCGCACGCTCGCAGCGCTTTATGACACCTTATGAGTTCTCGTCATGCTTTGCAATGTCATTCCTAGTGTTATGAGTCTAGCTAAAATTACATAGTTCGTTTCTGTTTAAACACCATTTAAGGAAACTAAAATTTATAGCAATCCACTCTATTTGCTTTGAACATTAGTCGAGAGAATTTAATATTACTATGCAAGTTGGTAGCCTTATCAGCAGTCTTTTAAATCATAAAGCATCGTATATTTCCTCACGTGTACTGCAAGAATTAGCATGAATAAACGTGTCGGCGTTGCTTCTTGCTGGCTAGAAAAGTACAGTTTTGAGTAAGAACACGGAGTGTAAATATTTAAATTCGAACAAATACCTCAGCTATCAGCAAACAACATTCAACGCACTCAAAGCGCTAATGAGTTTGCAGATGAAGAGTCGATTAATTCGTTAATTATAGTTCTCACATTTTGTTAACCTCTAAACACTAATTAATTGGTTTAGATAAACTATCATAATTGCACTGGATTTGTTGAAACTACATTTTGCAAAAGTTGAATCTCACCTGATCGCTATTTAAAAACTTTAAACATTTTTAAGAGATTATAGCCTGCCTTCGTCTATAAAACTGAATGCAATTGATTAAATAAAGTGTTTTATCCCAAATATTACGTATAACTCAGATTTGACTTCTATTTAGATATTTCTTGAAACAATCTCAGCGTAATTCTGTCTGCAGTGTATCCCTGCGCAAATGACTTTCTTTCATCGTAGGCATGGGATCTTGTGGCTTTAATTTTCATAAGGGCTATTCACCTCTCACTATTTCTCATGGTTATATATTAACATGTGAGCGAATGAAAACGAAATCAATCTTTAAAAAAGTCATGTCATGTGTTCCATTATTTCTGATGTTTCTAATTTAAATGTGACAGTTATTATAATAGTAGAAGTATCAAGTTGTTTAAATTATCAAATTTTAAATTAAACAAGTTTAATCAAGAACAAAAAGTGTTTATAATCGAAATTATTGATGTAGCAGATGCAACATTGTTTAAATGTTGATTTTATGTTAATTTTCGAATAAAATTTTGCAAATGACAATCGGTGACAGTTATGCAATGGTTTAGTCAAGCTGATTTCATTTTTCTCTGCTCACATGCATTGTAATAATAATGGCTGAGCAAGTAAAGTTAGTATATCTATCTTGTGGGTGATTTCTTTAGATTCTCATCTCTTTGTATCTTGTCCAAAGTTTTAGCAATCTGTCGTGGGCTTCTTGTGATTCTTTACGTGCCATCTCCGCTGCGAAAGTTGACAATCATCAACGTGATAATCATTTTTGATACTGATGCTCTAAATAATTGCTTCGAGTCGCAGTAGAACCATAACCTTAACTTTCTCAACCAAAGCATGCTCCGCCTTCCCAATGACTTTCTTCCTTGTAAGTGATTCTCTCTGTTCATTATATCTTCAAGATTCGTCTGTATCCGCATATTTTAAAAGCCTCCAGTTTGTTATATTTTTATTAAGGATAGAGTATAATAACAGTAACACGAAGAAGGTGTAGTATCTCAGCAGATGTACTTTGAGATTTAGGCGTAAGTCTACAGAATAGTTTCCTCATTTTCATAAATATACTCTTTGATTTTCCTATTTTCAATCCGATTCTGCATTATAGTGATTCTTATCATCGATTAGGGTTTCAAATCACTTTTCGACTCCTATCTGTTCATCTTGTATGAGAAGTCGGCCTTGAATATTATGTGCTTTCATGTTAATCACGAACTTGGTTTTCGGTGTTTCACGTTAGTTCAAATTCTTCACTGGCATCTATCTACTACCCTGTTGAAAACTCCTTAGATATCCTCCATAGTTTCTGCGAGAAGCACGGTAGGACGTTCTAAAGCAAAAGTATTGATCCCGTCTTTGTTAACTAAAACACTATCCTCTTCGAAAGGTTTGATTATTTCTACTGACAACCCATTTGGACAAAAACCTTTCCTGTTTTCATATTTCTGGTATTTTTTTTATTTGTTATTTTTGGACCAGTTTCTTCCATGATTATGTTCTTTTGGCTGTTATTGGTTTTGTTCTATTCAAAAAGTTGGTGTCTATATTTCTTCGAATGTTTATGTTTCCTTCTATATCAACGATAATAGTACCATTTTTGTCGATGATGATGTTAGTTTTTCTCCAGTTATTATGATTCCCGCAAATGATTATGCATATTGAATTAATCATGTTGCATTTTAGAAACTTTCGATTTCTCGGAATTTCTGTTGATACTACCCTTCATTTGTCCATTATTCTAGAAGTTCGTTTGTCATCCAATTCCGTGTTTTTTGTTTGTCTCTTTCTATAAGTGCTTCTTGCTTTATAGAATAGGAGTTGGTTTAAAGTGTTCGTAACTGATTTTGCCCTTAAAATTCATCTATCTTATATTTTCATTGTCCTCTTTTTAAATCATTTTTATGTTCCCCTCTCTTAAGTACATCACACCAATTTGTTCATTTTTGAGTTTCAATGACGTTTTTTTCAGTTTCATTTTCATACATACAATCAAAAGGTTGTGGTCACATGCCACGTCTGTATCTTGATAAGCCCATTTTGTGTACCAAAACAACTTAAATTTTTAGTCCTCTCTTCGAAAATACTAAGAAAGTATTGCAATTGTGGAAAAATCACCTATAGAGATTGCATCAGATCTCCACGTTTTAGGGTTCATAGATGACGAAAAACATGTCCTCCCAATTCCATCCGTCTGTTCATCTGTCGGTCTGTCCATTTGTCTGTTGGCAATATAGCTCTAAAACCGTTTGTTGGAAGAAACGATATTTTGCATCAGGATTAGATGTCTACCTGGCTCGAAACTGAATATACTTTTGGCCAAATATGTGCTAATCACTTTGAACAACTAAAATATTGCCTATTTTTAAATTAACTGTGGAATAGATAAAAGTAGTAATTTACACGTAGCTTAGCTTTTTACCCTTGACGAAAGTGAGACCGAAAAGATACAGGGTAAACATCGTAAAAGGGAGAGAAATGTGTAGCGATCGTTGTACACTGCAGTCAGCGCGAACAGAAAGACGCAAACCGCACTCACGATGGATAGAAATGTGTAGCGATCATTGTAGGCCGGACTTCCGAAGGAGGTTCCGTGGAAAGCTCTTTACAGATATTTTTTGGAACACAAAGTGAGCTGCAACTCTATAACTGTCGGTTTTACGTAGGTCATTTGTATACACCAACTGTTTTCTCTATTTTCTTGCCCATTATTTAGAAAATCGTACGACACTCATTAATGACCAATAGAAAAATTAGTTCACGAGCAGTAACCAAGACAACAACAAAAATTTCTTGGAATTTTTTTGTAGGTAGACATTACCTTCTTTTTAGGGTTTGTGTCGTTACGATTTTCTTACCGAATCTGCATTCGAGCATTAATTCATATCCGGAAATTATTATTCGTGCATTCCAACAACGTCCTAATTTGCCCTCGCGTCCCGCTCAGGCAAATTAATACGACGTTGTTGGAACGCACTCAACAAAATTTCCGGAAAGAATTAATGCTCTTATGATATTATATGTGAAAATTCACTTTTGTTTTCAATTTAACCCAGAACCTGTCATAGCAAACACTATGACAGCCTTCTAAATACCACAGATATGCATATAATTTTTGACAATAGGTATCTAGAATTTACAAAAATTTAAAAATTTTAAAATGACATTTTGTAGTTTAACTGAATTAATGTTAGATAAAAGTGTTGATTGTAGATAAAACGTTAATTTGTATTCGTGTGTTCGTTGCACTTTATCCATTCAAGTAAATCAAATGCTCGGACTTAGTTCTCGCATGTAAACATTCTTTCGTGGATAATACTAATACAATAAATTACTGTTATTTATTCTAAACATCTAAAATGTTCAATATAGTTTAGGAAAATTAGTCAGCTAATTATCTTCTTATAATAATATATTTGACGTTTCGTCAGCTCAGCTGACTTCCTCAGAAAATACAAATTACGTTGAAATACAATAGACTAAAAAGAAAATGAGATTAGGTTAGATCACTTAAACAATGTATATTTACTCTTACCTTATGTAATGTCGATTGAAATTTTTTAGAATGTGAACTTGTAAAATGTTCTATGGTTAATAATAATTCTTACAATATAACTTGAAAAGAATATTTAAAATTTAAAATTTTAGAATTTTAGATTTCAAATTTTGACATATGACATTATATATATACAAAATCGTTTTAAATATTCTTTTCAAGTTATATTGTAAGAATTATTGTTAACCATAGAATATTTTACAACTTCACATTCTAAAAATTTCAATCGACATTAGATAAGGTAAGAGTAAATATACATTGTTTAAGTGATCTAACCTTAATCTCTAAGTAGGACTTTGACCATATGACCATAGCAGTCGGTGTCTAAGGTACCTGGTACTCTGCATGCCTAGACCTTGTCCATTAACAAACAAACAAAACAAACAACCTTAATCTCATTTTCCTTTTAGTCTATTGTATTTCAACGTAATTTGTATTTTCTGAGGAAGTCAGCTGAGCTGACGAAACGTCAAATATATTATTATAAGAAGATAATTAGCTGACTAATTTTCCTAAACTATAGTGAATATACCTAAAAGACAGCTGTTATAAACAAATATAAATCTAACATGTTATGATTTAACTCATTCAGATTAACTTTTTCATATTTTACATTAGAAACTGTACAAGCGATAGATAAATATCATTTTAATGGTACTCATTTGCCAGCTAAGAAAATAGATGTGTGAAAACCTTAAGCTTCAGAGCTGTCGAGTATTGAGAAAATGTTAAATTCATTTCCATTCGACGAATTGAATGTACCAGCATTAATAAGACAAACTGATTTGATCTTTGCATTAAACCAAGTTTAGCGAAATTCAATTTCAGAAGGGGAAGCAGATTTCGCGCAGTATTCAAAGGATAACCCAAGGTAAAACGAGGAATTTTCAGCCGAAGCAGCTAAATACACTTACGTCCCAAGTTCCACATAACTTAAAGTAATTAGAGAGCTCAGTTAAACGTATAATACAATTATCTATTAATGAAAGAAGGAATTCAAAGCGCGACAACGCCTCGCCCCTGCTCGAGCATATCGTTTTCGAGTTAGGGTAGTTAACTAACCCTAACAGTCATATCTTGTAAATGAGAACTTAATGCAATTATCTATAACCCAACTAACCGAGACTGCCACAGCGCGAGATGGTTTGAAAGAGTACTGCGCAGTTAGTTCCCTATTAGTCGGCGCCTTTACCTATCCCTCATTCTCGAAAACTGAATTACCGATCGCTCAGTTCGCCCTTCGAACCCTTTTCTATTAATAAGAAGTTCGCCATTCGCAACGCCTTAAAATGACTAAGCAACCCAACGTCGAAAGTCGAAATCGCGCCGGTATAATATGAGGATTTGGCTTATCAATTTCCCTCGCACCTGTCACTCCCTGTTACAATTTTTCGAAACTAATCTTATTTAACTAGCTGGCAGGAAATGGTGCAAGAACTTTGTTTTGGGGAACGCAGCCTTATAGCGAAAGGCTATATTATCGTTCTGCTATACCATCTCCCGAGGGTCTGTGGTTAACTCTAGTCATTGTTTCTGACTCCATTAGTATTCATTTCCAATCTTGCTGTAATTGGGTCAAAGCCCTAGCTAAAACTGGCATTTGGGTTTGTTTACATTTCGCCATTTGTAATTTAGTTTGACACTTAGGATGTGACAATAGTTATACTATCTAATCGCGGCGTTTTTTAAAACGTCAAGTGCAGCAATATCTAGTCTTGTTATTTATGTCAGTAGATTATCTTCTCTAACAATTAAATAAAACTCTTACATTGTTGTCGTTTAAAAACAAATTCTATTATTTATTAAAATGTTGGTGTCTATATCTACAACGACTATCAAGACTATAGTTTATTACCGTTAGTATTTAACTTATACTTGGAAAATCCATGGGAGTGGAAACGCAGATGTCAAGGTATGGATATTTCAAAACCCTACCAATGCCCTATTACATCGAACTTTGTTGACGACCACGTTGTTATTGCTTAGGATGCAAATGATCTTGAATTTATGCTATGAGGGTTAGATTATAGGTACCAAAAATGAGAAATGGCAATAAATATAGACAAATAAAATATCTAGTAGTTAACTCAGAGACGACTTTCGAAATTCTGATCACAGGTAACATGCGTAGAAAACAAGTAGATAAACTCAAGTGCTCGGAAGCAACACTAACTAAGATGAGAATTGAAAACGCGAGAAAAATAATTGGTTGCTTAAATAGTATATAGTGAGACAATCATATATTTCCCAAAGTGTTGGAAGGAATTGCGTTAGCTATGTCTAAGTCTGTATTGTGTGCTAAATGTGAAGTATGTAAAGTATATGAAGGGACAAAGAGAAAACTGAACGCTGCCGAAAGAATTTAGAACATATCAAGATTGTGACACATCGCGAATATAAAAGTCCGAGAAAATATTAATATCCCCGACAGTCTAGTCGAAATAATAGAAAAACGAGGTTTAAAATGGTTTGGACACTTGATGTACAGGTATGATCGTAGGTATTTATATGGAAACCACCTCTGGTAAGACAAAAACAGGAAGACCCCGAATATATTGGAATACAAATTACGCATGAAAGAGCAATAAGACACCGGGAATTAGAAGAACGTGAATAATTGGACAAAGATAGGTAGAGATGAAGAGTAGGAAGACGGCACACAGCTGTATAAATCACCATATATATATTTACATCGACTAATACTTCTTTTAGAACTCGAATCAAGGGTAACAATTTTTTTCTCCTTTTTTAGCTTATTTACCTTTTAATGGCAGCATACACTTAAGCATAACTACTTTAAAATGTTAAGCACTTGTAATAATTCGCAGCACTTTGTTCTGAAACACTTGAAGTTTTCTTATTTGAGTTTGTGATGTATTACTCCATGTCGGGCACGCATAGGTAACTATGGGTCTCAAAATTGAGTTGTACAATAGCAAACCGCACTCGCTTTTTAATAAGGTTTTTCAATTTAAGATGGGATATAACATAGCAAGTCGAACGTATGCTTCGTTCAACTTATGGTTGATGTGATAACCCCAGGACAGCCTTTGGTCCAAATACACACCCAGATATTTAACCGCACTGTCCGCACGATTCCATTAAATCTCTTTTTTATCAATTTTTAGGTGGGCTGGTGTAGTAAATCGCCGTAGGGTAAAAATTTTGGCTTCGTTTTTATTTGGGTTAATTGTAATACACCACCTCTCAAACCATTTTAATAACTGATTGGCGCCTTCTTGCAATTTAGCAACAGTGGCCTCCAAATTGTCACCTTGAGTGATCACCGCAGTATCATCCACAAACATAGCAAGCTGGATGCCAGCGAGTTCTTCAATATCATGTGTGAAGATTTTGAATAGGATGGGACCTAACACGGACCCTTGAGGTACTCCAGCTCTAATATATCGCCAGGATGAAAGTGTTGAGTTAATTCTAACTGCAAATTTTCTATCTATAAGGAATGATGCTATAATTTTAAGCAGGTAGATTGGTAGCTTAATTTGTTGGAGTTTCAGTATGAGACCATTTAACCACACCGTGTCGAAGGCCTTCGCTACATCCAAAAATAATATTAGTCTAAATGTTTTCTTTTCGAAGCCTTCTTCAATGATCTGCGTCATTCGTAATAGCTGGTGAATTGTTGAATATTGATCTCTAAAGCCATATTGGAATGCTGGAAATATTGAATTTGCAACTACGAACTCTTTTAAGCGAGATTGTACCACTTTTTCTAATAATTTAGATAGAGTTGGCAGAAGACTAATTGGCCTATAACTATCCGTTTGTTGTGGGTTCTTTTTTGTTTTGTGAAACAAAAGTATAAGGGCCATTTTCCATTGTAGAGGGAAATATCATGTATGCATGCTTGCATTAAAGACTATCGTTAGGTATACGAGGCATTTCTTAGAAAGATTTTTTAATACGATGTTGGTGATTCAATCGTGCCCAGGAGCTTTCTTCACGGGTAATTTTCTTATATAAAGTTCCAGTTCTGAAGGAGCTACTGGATTTTCACAAGCAGCTTGTTTTTTGTTGATATTACTGACGTGTTCGTTGATTTTATTTACAAATTCTTTGTTTGAGTTATTGGTTGTGGTGTTAAAAGTACGTTCTAGTTTTTCCGCAAATATTTCACATGTTTGTTTGCCAGTTTCACATTTATCTCCACTCTCCACTATCACTGGTATTATTTGGGGTTTCTTTAAAATTCGTCTAGTTGCTTGCCACATTGTGCCATCTCTTGGTTGTAATTCCTGAAGATATGTTTGATACCTGTTTATTCTGAAATTGTCCATTTCTCTTCGTAATTCGTGAGTTAGTCTGTTGAGGCGCATTTTAACCAGTGCGTTACGTGTTCTTTGCCATTCTCTTCGTAATTTGTTTTTCTCTTTGATCTTGTTTAGAAAATAGGATGGCGTATATTCGATTGATGCGTTCCGTTGTCTCGTAATGTGGGATGTTGATTTTTCTATTGAACTTTCAATTGCCTTAGTGAATACTTCAACGGACTTGTCTATACTGTTATTAGAAAGTAAATTAGTTGGACATTTTATTTGCTCATCCATATTTGTACGAAAAAGTTCCCAATCAACCGGCCCCTTTATCAACTTGGGGATATTGTTTATGTCTTGTACGTTTTGATCAAAGGTGACAGGTACCGGCAGATGATCAGAATTAAGTTCAGTAACAACAGCCTGATTGATTGGTTTTGCAAAGTTTTTACAAAGAACAATGTCCAAAATATCCGGACGATGATCAGTTCTAAAAGGTACGTAGGTTGGGTCTGATGGTGCTAATATGAGAACTGCATTTTCTGCTGCGTACTTTAATAAAGTTGACCCACTAGGATTATTTGTGCGACATCCCCATGCTGTGTTCTTACTGTTGAAATCTCCAATTAGTAGTACTGCTTCATTTGTTGTAAATATTTCTCTCAGATCTTTTTGCTTGAGCTTTTTGTTCGGTTGTTTATAAGCACACAAGATATTTAGGCTGCTTCCATCATCCAGTTTTACTTTGACACCTGTGACTTCCAAACTTGATAAGTTAGGAAGCAGCAATGCTCCTACATTTAAGTTCTTTCTGCTGATGATGGCCACACCGCCTGAAGCTTTGCTGGTTTCTCTGTCATTGCGACAAACATTATATCCTGGTATGCTAAAAGGAGTATTTTTTATTAGGTGGGTTTCGCTTATGCAAGCGATATCGACTGAGTAACGCATCAGAAAATCTATGAGCATTGATCTTTGCTATTTAATGCCATTTGCATTGAAATTTGCAATTGTTAGATTAGAAAAGATTCGTGTTTTATTTAGTGACATCACGAATAAGACTAGGAAGTAATGACAGAAGAATTGTTTTGATGGATGGAGTGCTAAAATTGATTAGTTTTAGGATTATTTTACTTAAAGGATTATTGCTGTTCTTATTGTGTGTTGCGTTGTCAACATCGGGTATGGAATTATCGTCAATCGTATTTTGAGTGATATTTGTTGGCAGTTTTGGCCAAGCCCTTGCTGATTGAATATTTATAACGTTTGTTTTATCTTGACCATGAGGCCCATTCTTGATAGTAGGTGATCTGGCTTTCTGATTTTCAACAATCTTTGCTAAATAAGGGCAGCCTCTATAATTAACTGAATGATTGTTGCCACAATTCACACACTGTGGACCATTTTTTGGCGCTTTTGGACATTCACTAGTTAGATGATTGCCTATGCATTTGACACAGCTTGCTATAGTTCTTCGTGTGTCCGTACCGCTGACAGCGATAACATTGTGGAATTGTTTTTGACTTATGTCTGGGTTCAATCTCGATGATGCAGTAACAGAGCTTTGTAATTTTAAAAATATCTAATGATTTATCTACTTTAGTTAGTTGTACTATAACAAGGGGCATCAGTTTCTTTTTGTTAAGCATACGGGTAACTTTCAATACTTGAATTTGATTGTCTCATAGCTCTTTCTCGATATCTTCAACGCTTATCAACGGTGGCAAATTACGAACTATTATTTCAAAAGTGGCATTCTCTGGATCCTTGTATGTGTGGTATTTAACTTGATTAGACGCGTAAAATTTGGTTAATTGCCTATAGTCTTCAATGATGGTAACGTTAACTTTCAGGAAAGCACCTTTATATGCGGTTGAGAAGTCATGATTTTTGGCGTTACCTGTATAACTGTAAAATTATTTGCGTTATGCAGGTAGATAGGTGGGATTTTTGTTTTTATGCGTGTAGTCTCAGCTGCCCTGCTACTTTGTTCATTAGATGTCGTGATAGTTTCGTCTGGCATGTAATATCTGTTTTGTTTTAACAAGTTTGCATTGTCTAACAAGTATCTTTTATTATTACTATCTCTATCAGGTGAGCCTAAAGGAAGTTTGTTTTTTGTTTGCTTATCTTGATTATTTTGGGAAAGTTCTCCATGGTTGATTACTGTTATAACGGCCTGAACGTGTTCGCCTTTATCGCTAGTATCCATGATTACGGTAGATGAATCATTATTGTGTCATGATTTGTTGTTATTTTGATAGAAGGTTTATCCGCAGACACCTTCTTATCGCATAGGTGCCTTGATAGCGCTCGAAAGTAAGAAATTTTGTTTACCCGCTTGAATAACGGATATCGCTGCGCGCACGCCGCGCCGCGTGATAAAACTACAATTGTCACTACTATGCACTTAGGTGTTTATTATCGACAAATAGAAAAGTTTAACTTAATATTAATAAATGCGGGGCATTAATTAATAAATAACTCTACATCGACGACAACCAACCTCACTCAGCCGCGTCTCAGCGAGAACTGAAATCAGTTAAGTAAGTCTACCTATAAAGTTTTTCAATAATAAATGTGTGGCTCATACCAGAACACGTTTTAGCATACCTTTTTACCTGTTTATACGAATCAATAACTTTGGAAGCACATATAAAGGTTAACAGCGATATTTTGTACATTTATATTGACAGTATGAAGTACAAATAAGAAGCACAAATGTAAAATGTCTTCCTACAAATCATGCTGCGAGACTGCGGAAAGAAAATCATTACAAAATTTAAAAAGATGAAAAAAGTACTAAAAAATATGCACTTTCTATAGTTCAAAGCGATTGCTTCTAATGTGGAATCGATGTTAGTTTTTAATAATTGATTTAAATAGTCATTTATTTGGCTCATAAAGTAATACAACATAACATAAAAGTTGAGGTTATGCTTCATGTTTTATTAGATATTACAAAATAGTGTGTGATTGTAATCTAGGCTAATAATCACAGCTTATTATGTACAGTGTACCTACATACCATAGCTTTGCTGAAATATCTTTACATTCACTTTATACTATTAGTGAGAATAGTGGTGCAACAAAGCACAGCAAAAAACTGCCACGAGCTAATAAGCTTTCCGTTTAATGCAGGTAAGCATATTACAAGGGAAGCTACGTCGTTCTCAACAAACTAGCGACAATAGCTCACGGAAGGGTTATTTTTAGCCTTCACAAAACGAGTGACAGGGGCAACACAGTTAAACATAATGAGCTTCGATATTAGAATAGATACGAAACAAAAGGAGCACAATGAAGTCGAAATTAATAACGACAAAGGGAGGCAGCGGGTTAGAAAATCCAGCGCCCTCCTCATTAAAGGTTGGGAAAATAATTTATAATTCGCATATCACGTAGTGACTGCTACTGTGGAAGTTGAGCAACAGGACCCTCGAGCAAAGGGCTCTTCTGGCGCTGAAGAGGCTCCAGCGTTGTGCTATTGACGTCCTACTGCAGGCTAACTCGGCTCATTCACCTGCCTGAACTTCTCCCTCTTTATTATGTTATTATGTAATTGTCATTATCAGACAGCTCTGTGCTGCGAAGTTTCCTTGATATTCTGTTTGCGTCGTAGTCGAATATAACACAACTTTTAATTAGATGCTTGTTTTTGTTAGGCAATTCTAAGCTGTCACTAGCATGCCTTGTCTGGGTATTTATGTTATAGTGCGGACAACTAAGGCTTAGATCGCTCTCGTCAGATAGTTCTATTCGGCATTGCGGTTCCCATTCTTTACCCGTTTGTCTTTTTAGAACACATGGAGTTTTAGGGCATATTTGGTGTGGGAATAAAAACATTTGGAAGAGCAGGACAATGTTTATACTCAAATTGATTTTTATAATTTTGTAAATAATTCCAACTATGTTCATTTAACTCTTTTCAGTACTGAATTCACTTTCACATTGTAAAAGTTGTTTGCCTCATAAATTCACATCTATTAATTATAATAACAACCTTCTTGTTCCCCATTTTTTTAAATTATATTTTATCCTGAACAGTGGTAAGCAGATGTAACCTATGTATTGTGTACCTATATTCTAATCGTGAAAAAATCACCTTCCCAGATTTATTCAGATCTGCACGTTTCAGGGTCCCTAGGTAACGAAAAACATGTTTCCTTAATTTCGTATGCTCTCTGTCCGTCTGTCTGTAGGACTATCCATTGGCAGGGTAGCTCAAAAAGTATTTGTTGAAGGAAAGTCATACTGTTCATTAGGATTAGAGCTCCACCTTGCATGAAGCCGAACATACTTTTCGTCAAATATATACAGTGTAGGTCATCTAAAAATAAAAATTTTTATTTTATTTTTACGACTGTAATCTCTTCGCTCTAACTATACAATTTAATAGTTGTTTTCGAACTTTTTCTATTCCAACTGCATATAGGCATTCAGTATTGGTCCTAGTATATCAAATGGGCGACAAGCTTAACTTGTATTGCGTGTAAAACATTTGAAAAACTAGTGGTCAAATGGCTCTTGGAAGTTCCCAATGCTAATGATGCAAGTCCGTAGTTACCAAACTTCTATCAAACTTAAAAATTTAGACGAACGCAGTCAATTATATAAAAATGCATTGATATCATAATTACCTGAATTATGAGAAAGCTTTTAACCAAGTAACTGTCTGAAGAGTAATTATAAAATTAGAACATTTTTAACAAATCAAATGTTGTCGAATGCAGGCTTTCACGGCCGTTGTCCATAATGATAGGTTCTTCCGGGTTATGCCGTGGTGTCGATTTGAACTTGACGTTTCGCTGCTCATGCTGTCAGTTTCTTCAGAAGTTTTCTAAAGACTGATGTTGGTGCCTTTTGCTCCTGGTTATATACCGAGAAGTCGTTACGGTTGGCTGCTCATGTAGATCTTGTATGTTATTCGGATTTGTAATTTTTCCGCTTGGTTGCTCACGTGAAACTTGTTTATGGATGGATTGGTTTTTGCAGAGCTACCTTCCATGTGTTACTAAGGCGATAGCCGTCTGATTGAAATTGTTTTGATTTTTAATACTTTCTAGGGATTCCCGAATAACACGAGGGAAGTATTTTTTTAGTTCTGGCTAGTATGTTTACGGAGTCGTAATTTATTCTGTGGTCCCCTGGTCCTAATAAGTGTTCTGCGATGGCTGATTTTTGTATGTTTCCAGGTCGTGTGTGGCTTTGGTGTTCTTTTATTCGGCATTGGATGCTTCTTCCCGTTTGTCCGATGTAAGATTTGCCACAGGTACATTGGAGCTGGTAAACGCCTTCTGTCTGTAGTCTGGGCAAAGAATCTTTGTTGGAGGGGATCAATTGTTCGACCTTTCTTATTGTAACATAGCGGACTCCAATGTTCTTTTTATCTAATACCTTTCTTATTCTGTCGGTTACTCCGGCGATGAAAGGAAGGCAGGCGTAATTAATATTTTTAGGTTTAGGTTCCTCGGTTTTATGGTATATTGGCACGCTTTCTTGATGTCTCGTCGACTGTAGCCATTCCTGAGTAAGGCTTCTTCCACATGACTCAATTCCTGTGGTTTACTGTCCTCGTCACAGATAGCGTTGGCCCGATGAATAAGAGTTTTGATCAAAGATCGCTCTTGTTGAGGATGATGATGAGACAAAGCGTGCAGGTATCGGTCGGTGTGAGTCTTCTTTCGATATACTGTATGGCTTAATCTGTTGTTAGCGGTTTGTTTCACTAACACGTCCAGGAAAGGTAGGCGTCCATTTTCTTCAGTTTCCATAGTAAATCTTATTTTGGCATGGTGGTTGTTTAAGTGTGCCAAGAAAACTTCAAGAGCTGCTTTTCCATGGGGCCATATAATGAAAGTGTCGTCGACGTAGCGGAACCAGCATTTAGGTTTGAGATGGCTGGACTGAATAGCTTCATCTTCAAAGGCTTCCATAAATATGTTAGCAATGATTGGAGATAACGGGGATCCCATAGCGGCTCCTTCCTTTTGCTCGTAGTATATTTCTTCCCAAAGAAAGTAGGTCGTCGTGAGGCACATCCTTACTAACTCTGGAATGTCTTCTCGAAGTCCTTGAGGAACGAAGCATTGTTGTATAAGATTTACTGAATCTTCTACTGGTACATTGGTGAACAGGGATTCCACATCGAAACTGACCAACATGTTCTGGTCCGTTACTTCCAACTCAGCCAATATTTCCACGAAATGCTCAGAGTTCTTCACGTAGGATTCTGTTCTGCCTACGTATGGTTGTAATACGTTAGCGAGGTATCTGGCTAGTTGATACGTAGGAGATCCGCAAGTGGTAACAATTGACCTGACTGGAACGTCTGGTTTGTGGATCTTCGGAAGTCCGTAAAGTCTGGGCGGTCTAGTATCGCTAGGCAGTAGTCGTCGATGTTCCGACTCTGGTATTAATGAGCTTTTGATAACTCATCTAACCTGGGGTTCTATCCTCGATGTGGGGTCCTTCTTCAGTGTTACGTACTGTTCATCATTCAGTAGTGATTGAATTTTGTTCCGGTAGTCCTTTCTATTCATCACTACAGTGGCATTTCCTTTGTCAGCTCGTAGAACTACACTTTTGCTTTAACTCAGGAATAGACAAGGGTAATATTATGCACTTAACGCACCTGTTGAACCTTAACGAAAATAAGGATTTTTGAAATAAAAAATACCGGGTGAATATCTTAAAAGGTAAAGATCACTGCGGACTGCACTTGAGGGGGAGGTTTTGTGTAAAGCCCTTTACAGATGTTTTTCTATTAGGCTAAATCACTCCAGTAATTGCCTATTTAGCACTTAGCAATAAATAGACTATTTTTTGTTGTTGTGGGATAGTTAACAGCAATTTCCCTGTTTTGTTAAACATAAATCCACTTTGCATTTGGGCATTTAAAACAAAATTGGGAATTACAATTTTTTATATTTTTTTGCAGTTTTCCTATCACAATTCACAGATAAATGATATACTGTCTAATATAGTGTGGTGGGACGTTCAGGTCTGTTCCTTTTTGGCGAGCGTAGTCTTTGATTACACTTTTCTCCTGCCTTTATCAAATAGTTTTTCTCCACGTACCATTTCGAGGTCTTTGTTTTTAATTGACTCTTTTTCCTGCTCTATCTCGTTAATATTATAACCAATCAGTACAACTACATCTATACTCAAAGCTATCTGCTGCTATTTTTCGTTTTTTTACAAGAGTGCTAATCAAATGGCTTACAAATACACTAGAAACCTACCAGCCATGATTTAGGTCGGGATACAGGGTGAGTCAAACTCTCAAAACAATCATAGAAGGATGTAGTGTAGACAATAACCCCATTACCATAACATTGATGAGTTACAAGAAAGCGTTCGGTACTGTCGAATAATGAATTGTCATAAATTCTTTAAAAGATCTATGAGTAGATGAGAGATATATACAGATCCTTAGAAACATTCAGACAAAGGTGACCTCCTACATCTTCACTGGATGACAAGAAAATGACATATTCCCAAAATTATGTATCCGACTTGCGAGTTAATCTAGACGAAATGTTGAAAATGTAAAACAACTAAAGAAAAAATCTCAATAGGTTGGCTTAAATTTATATACGAGTAAACTTACTTTTATTTAAAAGAGTGAAACAATGACTCTGTCAAAGCAGTGACTCACGAAGCCTAAAGTGGCATAAAGACTGATAGAACATATAATGTTAGTTATTCGTGTGAGAGGAGAAGTAGAGATGAATGGATCAGAAAACAGAAAAAGATAAACGACGTTATACATGGAATAGCATTCATTAAATTGATCTTAGTGGAATACGTTGGAAGAGTGAAAACTGACAAATGCACGAAGAAAATTAAACAACTTTGTCCAAAATTAAGGTTTAGAAAGATTACCACTAACAAGATGGGTTGATGACATGTTGATATTTTAGGTGATAAATTGATTGAAACGTTATTTGACATTTGGGTAATTTCATTATTATAAAAACCTTCTTCACCTGCGTCACAACGATGTTAATCAGAAACTTCTATTGTTTTGAAAAAGCCTAATAATTTAAAAATGTGCTTTTGTACGTCGTGAATGTATAATAAATCACAAAAATTGTGAGGGGTAATATTGAGTAGTGTGCCTATTATCGATAATTTTTTTATAAATATTGTGGGTTATAATTCCAAAGCTGAAAATACAACGAGTCTGTGGGACGACTTGTATTTTCATGAATTGGGCTTTCAATGGGATCGTGTTTGGTGTAAAAATACGAGGATTTAGGTCAGCTACAACATAATGCAGATCATTTCTGGCTGGGCTATGGAAAAACGTAATATATCTAGATTTAATGAAACATAGCAACCTGATTCTTTCTGCGACGCCGATTGTTGTAAATAACGGCCTCAGGGAGTTATATAGCCCGATGATAAGGATACACACATCGCAGAATACTGCAAATTTCAATCAACGCTCGAGATAAAAATCCCGACACTGCTGCAACAAAAACAATGGTGAGATCATCAGATATAAAGAAACTTTATTAGATAGGCAAAGAAGCTCGGAAATAAGAAAGCAATGTATAATATAAAATATCACATAGTAAGATGGACTAAACAGCGACGAAGACACTCGAATGAACACTTGACCAGACTGGGGGACAACATCGTGCTAAATAAAAACCTCTTAGTGAGAGACTCCCTGGAACACCCCACAAATGAAGGCGCGATAGCTGGCAATTAATATCACAAAAATAGAATTTATAATAAACAAGCGATTCGCTTAAAACAGGAGAAAAAGAACGAAGAATAAAAAGAAGAAGAAGAAGATTGAAAGTCAAATTTAACATATTACTAAGAAGAAGAAAGGATCGGCAGCAAAGTTCAGTCAATCTCTGCAGCCGAACCATTTCTGTTTGGCTAGAGCTTTGGCAGTTGTCGCGGGACGCCTAAAGTCGGGGTAACTGGCAATCCTTTTAGTTAAAATACACTTGGACACGAAGACTAAAGCTACTGTTGCGAGATTAATAAGAACACTTAAGTACAAATACTTGCATTTATTTTTCTGCCGTTTACAGAACACTTAAGTTTAATACCGTTGCTTCTTAATTTTACTTATTAACTTCTTCTTATTAACTAACTAAATTCTAAGTCCAGTTTGTCTAAGAAAACTCGGTAGGCGTTTACAATCCAAATAAGCCTATCAGAGCGTTCTAATTTTTGGACTTTTGGCACGTACATACGGACGTGATAGTTCACAATACTTCTATGAATTTGACAAATTTGAAGCTTTCACACGATAAAATTTGTCCTGCTCGATCCCGCGCCAATTACTGCTAATAAAGTTTTACAATGCTGCTACAAGAATTTGCTCCCGCCGGCACGAAATTTTTACGATCGAGTTGCAACAGTTGCGCTTCTGATCACGTTCTGGCCATATACCTTTGCCTAATTTTTCGACGTACGAAGTAAACCCTGCATAAATTTACTCTAATCTATTCGTGAAATTGAAATATCTCCAGCTTCACAGAGAAAGGCACGTTTCTAAACACCGAGTAACATTCGCTTGTTGTAATTTTAATATTACATTTTGCATACGAATTCTACCTTAAAGTATTTATGATACAAATGGCTTATAGCTAACTAAAGTACAGTTTTCTACAACCGCGTATAGTTCATTTCAATAAAGATCGCAAATCGTAACACAGTCAAGCTTTACGGCAGAGCCAGTCTTGTTCATCGAAATGTTTGGTGTTTAATCTCTGCAGACGTACCATTAGTTCGCCCAGAGTACGATAGCATCTTCGGCGAATGCGCCCTTTGTGGTCACCCCAAAACTACTTCTTCGCCAAAGGGCGAAGCTAGTTTCATCTCCCCAATAGTCCTGTCTAGGTCCAGTATCTCGTTCGCCGAGCACTGCGCATCCGCAGCACTCTCGTTACTTGAACCTCCTTGTTGGCCACCAGCTCCACAGCCCCGTCCAGATCAAACCTCTCGCTCGCCCGACACTGCATATTCTCTAGTAGGCCGCACCGTTGTTCATTCCCACTACAGTCCCGTCCAAGCCGAAGCAGCCACTAAAGTCTTCTCTCTTTTTAGAATACGCGCTTTGGTCGAGCGACTGTCCGAACCCTTCCCAACCCCGCTCCACTCAGCAGAAAAACTAGAACCGTCGTCAGCATGTAATGGCGGACCGGAATCAATTAGTTTGAAATTATTAGACTATTAAGTCGGGAGCATAAAAAAGTGAACCACTCCTGTACACCTTTTATGGGATATATTTAATGTTGTGCTACTGACTTTATAATAATTTAGGTAAAATCTACGCTCCAAGCATACTAATAAGTAAGTTTGATCAAAACAGCGAACACTTCCAGTTGAAACATGGAATACAATAGTAATTTACGTTACAAGTATAGAAAGTGGAGCTTTTCAGTACGTTTGAAATGTTTCGAGACGAGTATGGAAAAGCCACTTTCATACGAGTTTCGTATAATCGTTTTTCGTACACTAGCATACAAAACGGAATAATAAATTTATCCTCTCATCTAAATTTGCCGTAAAATTTATTAATTAGAAAGGTACACTTTGCGGTATTTGTACGGCAAAGTAAAATTCGTAAGGCAACGTGTAGCTTTCTAATTAATAAATTGTACGGCAAAGCAGCTCTTTTAATGCTAGTGTACCAAGAAAGTTATTTTTGAATATAGACTTTATGCTAGGAAATTTTCAACATATTTTTTTAAAGAAAAAGTGGAAACGCTGAAATAACGAAGTATTCTGACCTTATATCGGGGTACTTAAATATATGTAATTACGTTAGTTTACTGCGTTTACTTAGTAGGTATTTTCGTAATAACTACAAATAGTGATTTGTACAATATGTTAATAGTTTAAACTCGTAATTTACGAGTAACTCTTTTGTATCGTTGCTAACCCTCCTATTCTATTCGGGTCAATATAATCCGGTTAATGTATTCTGAAAGCTTTAAATATGTTAATTATTGAAATATTTTATTCTTATTCCATTAATTTTACTCTTTATTAGTGAGGTGTACATAGACCACTTGCCAAAAACTTGTTTTTTATAGTACTACTTTTGCACCCAAAGGCTGAATTTTGTTAATTTTATGGAATTTTTATCCTAATATAGTTTTATTACACGTTTTGTTCATATTTTCATTCACAGTTCATTATTAAATTTTGAATTCTGTACATTTAAGTAAAAATATAATTTTGTATTTTTTTAACTACCTATACTTCTTACAAAGAACCTTTTTAAACAAAAATTATAGGCAGTTGTATCACCTGATTCCAGAGGTTTTGATAAGTTAGCACTTAACGGCAGCTGGACTCACGTTGTTCAAAACATTACAAATCAAATACACAAAAATAGCTTTATAAAAGTATGGTTAATCGGAGATAATCGTTTGGGTTCAGTACAATTACATCTGTTACACCATCTTTTAGAAATGATCAGTATCCTTTATTTAAAAAATCAATAGATCCTATTTTATTACTTTCTGTAAATTACGATAATCTAAGCATTATAGAGATATTCGTAATCAGAAAATATGTTGAAAGGCATAAACGACTTAGATAAAGAGTAATAACAAATGCCAGTTGCAATAAAATTGTTTAAGATATTACTTTCTACCGTTGCTGTGTTAATACAGTGAATTCTCCCCGATTGTGATTTTCATTAATACCAATTAGGTTATGATCTTAAAGTTCGTAGTAACCATTTTCAATTCTTACTTTTGTTACAGTTCCTCCTGACATTGTAAACGACGACACAAGCGGCGACCTGTCCGTCTTGGAAGGAGAAAATGCAACCCTTTGGTGCAGAGCTACCGGCCACCCACCACCTCGTATAGCATGGAAACGGGAGGATACACAACCTATTATACTTCGCAGAGGCGCCAAAGAACTTGCAAAAGGTAAATTTAGTGCCATTTTAAAGCGTTTAAAATGTGACGTTTCTCGTTGGTAGTGTTTTAACAAAATTGGCGTGGCGAATATCTAAGCCAAAAGTTTGTAAAGGGAAGATTTCATTTAATTTCAAAGACTGACCTGAGAGTGTTAAAAGGGAGACTTAAGCAAAATTTTTGATGTAAAACACTGCATCTAAGATAAAACTTAACGACTGTATAAATTTAATTAACTGTTTAAAGTAGTTAACAGCTGTTCACTATTCCACTCTCCAACCCTTATGAATAAATAAGGTAGGGTTGATTTATGCCGCCGATGTTGCTGCTTTCACTTTACTTTCCGTGTTTATGCAAGGCAAGGCTCTCGCCACTATACGCGCAAGAAATTTCAAAGAGGTACCTCGCTGTTGCGGAATGCTTTGCGTTCGACTTTTGAAATTATTTGATTTAATGGCACCTGTTTAGCAATTTAAAAGTTCGCGAGTCCATTTAATTGCGTAAACCCTAGATCGAATTAAAATCCGCGAGGATAATGCCCGCATCAAGGGCTCCCTTTATGGAAACTTCCTGTCGAGGAGCACAAAGCTTTCGTCCCCAATTATTTGCGCGGAAGTTGGGATATGTAAAGTTTTATTTGGGGAATAATCGGCGCTGCTGGGGAGAAATGAGAGGAGATATTGGGCCTTAGAACCACTGACTAATTCAAGAAAGTTCAAGAGCATAATGTGGTAAACATTTAAATCATTTAATCCCCCGATGCTTAGCCCCTTCGCCAGATTAAAGCCTTTCTATCACTTTCCCTCTTTCCGCTCGCGCTGTTATAAGACCTGCCTAATAACATGCCAGCTGTAGCACTTGTAACTTCGACTTTATTTGAACAAGCAGTCGAATGAAGGGCCTTCTTGCTCCCACCCTTAATTAAATTTGAAAATTAAGTCGAAATCACGCCCTTTGGCTGTTGATAACTTACCTTTATATTTGTTTGTTGAGTACACTCTGCCCGTTTTTGTTAATGTTGTTTGAATTCGTTTGAGAAAACGCACTTACATTTATAGCATGTAAAAGCTATTTTAAGATACTGCATATTAAATCTCCCCTGTCTTTTAATGTACTTTTAATTGTTCCAATAAACATTAATTGTGAGTTTTATAGGCTTTTTCAAGAATGATAATAGTAAAAAGTAAATAGTAATAAAGAAAGCTTTGTTAGGCACGACCATAACCTAATGGACATGGAGAAGATGAAATAATTTACGAAGTAATGATACATAAACTTTCTAAATTAAAAACACAGAATATTGTAACTACGAATAGCTAAATACATTGAACATACACGCATGCTAGTTTATTGCGCTGTTACTAAACAAAAACCATCCCTTAAGTCTCTGACGCACAACCTTACAAAGAAAGTCGATCTCACAAGCTACCGTTAAAAATAATAACGTCAGCAATATAATGAAACAAATAATTATTACGTCTGGTATTAACAGAAAGGGAAAACCAAAACTATCGTCTACGTGTAGATCTAACCCAAATAGAGACTAAAATCATGAACTCTCAGTTTTAGATGGAGGTTCAGAAGGCACTAACAGCGCGCGCACACACACACACAACCAAATCAGAGATATATGTCAAATGCTAAGCGAACAAAAGTGACGGAAATAATAAATAAACCCCATTCGAAAAATAATAAAAGAATAAAGACAGTGAATAAGCGTTAAACAGTTCCATTCTATGCCATGGATTACTGAGAAGTTCAGGAATAAACGGTACAACAGTAATGTTTTTTGTACGATTAACTTGATAAGAGGCTTCCACGAATGGGGCCCCCAATTAATCCACTGCGAGTTCCGGTTCAATGGGATTGCCGGGAACTGCCACTTAATAACCCTAACTTGGGTTCAGTTAGTTGTTGGAGTGAAACAAGACTTAACAAACACGAGTATATTGAGTAACAACGATTACAAACGTCACTGATGGACCGATGGTTTTTTACAAAAGCTTCAACTGTTGTGACACGCTTGGATTGGCCACGCGAAAATAGCGAATTGCGCGTAACCGTAACACAAAACAACCTGGAAACGACTTTACCAGGGAGTTAGACCGAAACGCAAACTAGCACAAAGCATAGCTGAACTTGCTTCCTCGAGGCTCTGAATCTAACTAACTCTGAATTTACAGCGAGACGAACTCGCCAATTCAAGGAGGGGCAAGCTCAAACACTATTGGCTGAGGCGATCCTGCGTAGCCAATCGGAGCATCGCACGTTATTTAGGAAAAATGCTTATTCTAAGAAACCTTAATGCTAAGCTCTCTCAATGAGGCAATTGAACGAAATCCATAAACCCATGATTCCCAAATATGCTAAGTCGGCTTAAGTTCTAGTAGAAAATGTATCCATCCGCTTTAAAGCCATTAAGGGAAGCTTACAAATTCCTTTCCAACATTAACAGAGGCAAACAAATACGGCAAGATGCAAATTTGGCTTTACCACGACCTTTGAATGAGATAAAACAGTTATGACTTGAATTACGTGATTAATTATAATCAAAAAGGTTTTGATGCACGCATCTGTGTGAATCAAACATGCCGCCCCCGAAGTGCCGACTATGGCACGACGTGATTAAATCCCAAAATTAAACTGAAATCTAACACTACAAAATAATCAAATGCATAACAAGAACTAATGACAGATGATAATCCAAGAGTCTTACAGATAACTTACAACTAGCATGAATACAAGCAAAGAAACAACTAAACCTAGCAAAATGTTCAATTAGCGAAAACTACCAACTAAGAGCAAAGTCAATGTTTATTGCCCTTGATCGCAATGATCGTCTTTGGGTAGGATGTACACTTTACGCACCGAGCGTTTCAGGAGATTCCCTCGGGAATCGCGCACTTGCACCACACGCACAACACCATCCGCTCCTGGATATGTGGCCGAAATGATTGCCAGTGGCCAACGGTAGCTTGGAGATGCCTCGTCGTGGACGAGTACCACGTCGCCCACCTGGGGGGCTAGAGACGTGCTGGAGGACTTCCACTTAGGCCGGCGCTGCAGGAGGTGGAGGTAGTCCCGGGACCAGCGATCCCAAAACTGCTGGGACAGCCGCTGGACCAGCCCATAGCGGCTGAGACGATTTTCCGGTATGCCCTGGAGTTGGGCTTCCGGAAACGAAGTCAGCTTCCGACCGATCAAGAAGTGGGCAGGAGTAAGGACTTCGGGGAATGAGGCGTCGGTAGGGAGAACACAGAGTGGGCGGGAATTTAGTATCGCCTCCACTTGAGTCAGCATGGTGTAATACTCAACGAAAGTTAACTTTGCATTGCAAGATATTCGCCTTAAATAATATTTCAATGACTTTACCCCCGCTTCCCAAATGCCGCCAAAGTGCGGAGAGCGTGCCGGAATAAAATTCCACTTAATGTTATGTTTCGACAATTCTTCCCTTATGCATTGCTCACTAGAGCCTGACAGGATATTTTTTAATTCCGATAGCTGATTTCTGGCACCGGTGAAACTGGAATAGCGCCTGAAAAGTTCAAATTCTGGGACGCGATGGTGAAGAGTGGCCACTACTGGGCGCGACTCTTGGGCTGCTAGCTCACCCGAATCAATTTTAACGGGCTGGGGTTTTAAGTCCGCCTGTGACAAAAATTCTGGCCCGTGCCACCACAAGCGTGAGTTGAGTAACTCCTGGGGTAACATTCCCCTGCTAATTATATCGGACGGGTTGCAATTTGTACGCACGTGAAACCATTCTTCCCTATTGCTTAGTTCGTGAATCTCGGACACCCGGTTCGCGACGAACGTCTTCCAATTACTCGCATCCTTATTTATCCAGTGCAGAGTTATGGTGGAGTCCGACGCGGTCAAATTTAAATGCGGAGGAATCGAGTATAGTTTTAATCAAACGAGCCAACAGTAAGGCTGCGCAAAGCTCCAAACGAGGCAAGGATATTGTTTTTAATGGAGCGACCCTTGACTTAGCACAAAGCAAATTGGTGGTGACATTACCGCGCGCGTCAACGCAACGTATATACACGGCGCACCCGTAGGCTACAGAACTCGCGTCCGCAAATCCGTGGAGATCTATCGAATTTATGTCATCGCAAATTACCCGTCTCGGAATTGCCAACGAGCCCAAAGAGCGTAATGAAGAATGGAGTTCGTCGTATCTGGAGCGCATCTCCATGGGCACCGTTTCGTCCCATGACAACTTCAACTGCCAAAGCCGTTGCACGAGAAGTTTCAAAGTTAGAACGCTTGGACCAAGTAGTCCCAAGGGATCGAATACTTGAGCCATACTAGAGAGTATAGCCCGCTTGGTAACTGATTTGCAACAGCTAGGGTTCACTCTGTAACTTAGCACGTCCCGCCGAGTATCCCAAAAAATGCCGAGAGTTTTCTCCGTGGCGTCTTCCGTCAAAGAAATGGGCTCTACGCTGCCGCGATCTACACCAATGGCGCTAGCTACTTCACTGTCGTTGGATGCCCACTTTCGCAATTCAAACCCGTACCCCGACAAAGCGCTACTAATTTCGAATTGCGTTTTTATGGCTTCCGCCCTATTTTCAAAACCAGTCAGTAGGTCATCTACATAAAAATCCCGGCTAATTCTTAATGAGGCCTCTGGAAGCGATGCTTTGATTTCCTGGGCGATTTGTATCAAGCACCTAGTTGCTAGGTACGAGGCTGATTTAGTACCGTAGGTGACCGTTAATAATTTGAAGCATTTTACCGCTGAGGTTTTGTCGTCACGCCATAAAATTAATTGGTATTGCGTCTGCGAGGGGTCCACGAGGATTTGCCTATACATTTTGGCGCAATCTGCTTTCAGCACGTACGTGAATTGCCTAAAGCGACAAAGAATTGCAAACAACGACTGCTGGACCACTGGGCCCTTATGTTGAAGGTCGTTAAGCGATACTCCGGAGGAGGACGCACAACTGCCTTCAAAAACAACGCGATGCTTGGTCGTTGAACTGTCCTCCTTTATGACTGGCAAATGTGGCAAATAAAACCGAGGATGAGGAAGGCTCGCTTCGTCGTCCACCTTGCTCAAGTGCCCAAGCGACTCGTATTCTTTGAGAAATGCGGAATACGCAGTTTTCAACTCGAGATTTTTTGACAATTTGTTTTCTAATGAATAGAAACGCTTTAACGCTATACCGCGCGAGTCTCCCAGCGATGGAGCATCTTTCCTGAAAGGTATCCTCACGATGAACCTACGCGGCTCCGACGACGCCCGTTTCGTAGTCGATTGAAAATGGTCTTCGCAAAATTTGTCATCAGCAGAGAGTCGGTCTGATGAACCGTAAGCCCCCTCGATTTCCCAAAATCTCTGAATGCCGTGCTCGATGCCGGCTACACTTAAATGAACTCTATTTGAAAGAATGAGCGCTCGATTTTCGACATTCATGTTTCCGCCTAAAACCCAACCAAAAAGAGTTTTTGTTAAGAATGGCTTCTCTGGGCCCAATTTCACCTGTCCCTGACAGAGCACTTGCCAAAAGACATTCGCGCCTAATAAAAGATCAATCTTTCCCGGTGTATTACAATCTGAATCGGCTAGCACAATGTTTGGTGGGATCTTCAAATCCCTCAACGAGAAAGAAAGGGCCGGCAGAGGGTCCGTAATTTTGTCTAACACAACACAGCTCAAAATGTCCTCGTAATTCCCGTTGCGGGAGCGGACTCGAACGTTTGCTCTGAATTCAGCGTTCAGAGCCTTGGCACCAACACCCGACAGTGAGGTGATATTACCTCGTTTCTCAATTTTCAAATTTTGACACAAGTCGGCGCTAACTAAGTTAAGTTGGGATCCGGGGTCCAAAAGAGCTTTTGCCCGGGAAAATGACCCGGAGGATCCTTCTACGAATACGCTAACCGTGGACAATAAAACTTGCACTGGCGCCGCGATTGCAGGACGGCTACAAGCTGCTGAAACGGATGCGACGGGTGCCTCGCTCGGGGCGACGGCCCTGACCTCCCGTGCGTCGCTGCTGGTTTCTGGCGGTCCAGGACGCGGCGACGAAGTATTTTCGTGCGCGTCGCGCTTTGGACGCAAACACAGTAAAGTATGGTGCTTTTTTCTGCATACGCGACATCTCGACGATGTGCATTTTACCACGAAATGTCCGGGCTTGAGACAATTGTTGCATAATTTCAAACGACGCGCCTCTTCGATACGAGCGTTTACCGACAATTTTGAAAATGATTCGCAAGCGCTAATCGAATGATTATTATTTTTGCAAAAATCACAAGAGTGATTACCTTGCTCTCTGGCTACATGAGCGCGTGCATGACTTTTTTGCTCGGATCCCTGATTTCCCAAACTCGAACCTATTTTCGCAGCTTCCAGCGAACCTAATAAGTGACTTTTGCTCTTTAAAAAATCTAACAACTCTCGCAAAGTAGGAAATTGTCCGGCATGTTTGCATAATTCCCAGTCAGTCTGCATTGCTGAGCTGAGCTTCGAGACTATGATATGTATTAGTATGGTGTCGACTGTGGGTTCCCCGTACGCCTTTAAAATTTCCAAAATTCTAACTACACTATCGAGCAGCCTTTGAACAGACGAATGTAAATCCTTTTTTACGCTCTCTAAACTGAATAACGCATTTATGTTTGATTTTACTATCAGTTTCTTATTTTCAAATCGCTTGACTAGGATATCCCAAGCAATGGTATAGTTATCGTTGGTAACTTTTAACGACGAGATTGAACTAGCAGCTTCTCCCTTAAGGGAAGAAATCAAATAGTAAAATTTCTGAACGTTGGTCAAATTAGCGTTGTTATGAATAAGCGACGTAAAGGAGTCATGAAATTGAACCCAATTCTCGAATTTCCCCGAAAAGGAAGGCAAATCTAAGGGTGGTAATCTTAATCCAGCGAGCTCTCCTGAAGGGCCACTTTGCGAATAATTTTGACCTAGATTCGGTTTTATACCCGGACTGATCTTATTTTTTGATAAGAATTCCTTTACTGCGCTACTAATCTCGCTAAAATGAGTCATAAAAGAGTCAAATTCATTGAAAAGTTCATCAAAGTTTTCAGCGTCGGCCTCCATTAGGCCCTCCATTGACTTCTTATACTCATCCAACAAATTTTGGAAACAACTAAACTCTTCTGACAAGTTGCCGACCTCGTGAGCCTTCACGGGGCTGGACGAAGAAATTCTATGAAATAGAGTTTTGAAACGATCTACTTGGGCTTTTATGAATTTGCAACGAGTGGTTAAAGTGCGAGTTTCCGACATGACCGCTGATGTCGAACGAGTTTCCACCATGACTGACACAAGCAAAAAACAGCACTAAACGAAGGTGTAATGGAAAAAGGACTTACTTTTGATTTGAGAACGTAGTAACTTCTTGACGAACAGAAAACCAACCCGCTGCCGATCGCTGCCGCTTGACGTGGGACCTGGACTCGGTGTAAGCTCTCGATGGTTGAATTTCCTGGTGTTGGCGAAGCTTCTTGGACGCTCTCCGACGAAACGATGTTGGAGCAATTGCATCCACCAGCTACTGGAAACTTGTACACTCGCGTTTTTTAGCTTCTTCCACATCCGGCTCGAAGGACCAATGTTTTTTGTACGATTAACTTGATAAGAGGCTTCCACGAATGGGGCCCCCAATTAATCCACTGCGAGTTCCGGTTCAATGGGATTGCCGGGAACTGCCACTTAATAACCCTAACTTGGGTTCAGTTAGTTGTTGGAGTGAAACAAGACTTAACAAACACGAGTATATTGAGTAACAACGATTACAAACGTCACTGATGGACCGATGGTTTTTTACAAAAGCTTCAAACTGTTGTGACACGCTTG
This sequence comes from Agriotes lineatus, assembly GCA_940337035.1. Taxonomy (NCBI): domain Eukaryota; kingdom Metazoa; phylum Arthropoda; class Insecta; order Coleoptera; family Elateridae; genus Agriotes; species Agriotes lineatus. The sequence goes on from OW679194.1 coordinate 41,451,290, forward strand.
GATTGGCCACGCGAAAATAGCGAATTGCGCGTAACCGTAACACAAAACAACCTGGAAACGACTTTACCAGGGAGTTAGACCGAAACGCAAACTAACACAAAGCATAGCTGAACTTGCTTCCTCGAGGCTCTGAATCTAACTAAACTCTGAATTTACAGCGAGACCAAACTCGCCAATTCAAGGAGGGGCAAGCTCAAACACTATTGGCTGAGGCGATCCTGCGTAGCCAATCGGAGCATCGCACGTTTATTTAGGAAAAATGCTTATTCTAAGAAACCTTAATGCTAAGCTCTCTCAATGAGGCAATTGAACGAAATCCATAAACCCATGATTCCCAAATATGCTAAGTCGGCTTAAGTTCTAGTAGAAAATGTATCCATCCGCTTTAAAAGCCATTAAGGGAAGCTTACAAATTCCTTTCCAACATTAACAGAGGCAAACAAATACGGCAAGATGCAAATTTGGCTTTACCACGACCTTTGAATGAGATAAAAACAGTTATGACTTGAATTACGTGATTAATTATAATCAAAAAAGGTTTTGATGCACGCATCTGTGTGAATCAAACATGCCGCCCCCGAAGTGCCGACTATGGCACGACGTGATTAAATCCCAAAATTAAACTGAAATCTAACACTACAAAAATAATCAAATGCATAACAAGAACTAATGACAGATGATAATCCAAGAGTCTTACAGATAACTTACAACTAGCATGAATACAAGCAAAGAAACAACTAAACCTAGCAAAATGTTCAATTAGCGAAAACTACCAACTAAGAGCAAAGGTCAATGTTTATTGCCCCTTGATCGCAATGATCGTCTTTGGGTAGGATGTACACTTTACGCACCGAGCGTTTCAGGAGATTCCCTCGGGAATCGCGCACTTGCACCACACGCACAACACCATCCGCTCCTGGATATGTGGCCGAGAAATGATTGCCAGTGGCCAACGGTAGCTTGGAGATGCCTCGTCGTGGACGAGTACCACGTCGCCCACCTGGGGGGCTAGAGACGTGCTGGAGGACTTCCACTTAGGCCGGCGCTGCAGGAGGTGGAGGTAGTCCCGGGACCAGCGATCCCAAAACTGCTGGGACAGCCGCTGGACCAGCCCATAGCGGCTGAGACGATTTTCCGGTATGCCCTGGAGTTGGGCTTCCGGAAACGAAGTCAGCTTCCGACCGATCAAGAAGTGGGCAGGAGTAAGGACTTCGGGGAATGAGGCGTCGGTAGGGAGAACACAGAGTGGACGGGAATTTAGTATCGCCTCCACTTGAGTCAGCATGGTGTAATACTCAACGAAAGTTAACTTTGCATTGCAAGATATTCGCCTTAAATAATATTTCAATGACTTTACCCCCGCTTCCCAAATGCCGCCAAAGTGCGGAGAGCGTGCCGGAATAAAATTCCACTTAATGTTATGTTTCGACAATTCTTCCCTTATGCATTGCTCACTAGAGCCTGACAGGATATTTTTTAATTCCGATAGCTGATTTCTGGCACCGGTGAAACTGGAATAGCGCCTGAAAAGTTCAAATTCTGGGACGCGATGGTGAAGAGTGGCCACTACTGGGCGCGACTCTTGGGCTGCTAGCTCACCCGAATCAATTTTAACGGGCTGGGGTTTTAAGTCCGCCTGTGACAAAAACTCTGGCCCGTGCCACCACAAGCGTGAGTTGAGTAACTCCTGGGGTAACATTCCCCTGCTAATTATATCGGACGGGTTGCAATTTGTACGCACGTGAAACCATTCTTCCCTATTGCTTAGTTCGTGAATCTCGGACACCCGGTTCGCGACGAACGTCTTCCAATTACTCGCATCCTTATTTATCCAGTGCAGAGTTATGGTGGAGTCCGACCAATAGTACACGCGGTCAAATTTAAATGCGGAGGAATCGAGTATAGTTTTAATCAAACGAGCCAACAGTAAGGCTGCGCAAAGCTCCAAACGAGGCAAGGATATTGTTTTTAATGGAGCGACCCTTGACTTAGCACAAAGCAAATTGGTGGTGACATTACCGCGCGCGTCAACGCAACGTATATACACGGCGCACCCGTAGGCTACAGAACTCGCGTCCGCAAATCCGTGGAGATCTATCGAATTTATGTCATCGCAAATTACCCGTCTCGGAATTGCCAACGAGCCCAAAGAGCGTAATGAAGAATGGAGTTCGTCGTATCTGGAGCGCATCTCCATGGGCACCGTTTCGTCCCATGACAACTTCAACTGCCAAAGCCGTTGCACGAGAAGTTTCAAAGTTAGAACGCTTGGACCAAGTAGTCCCAAGGGATCGAATACTTGAGCCATACTAGAGAGTATAGCCCGCTTGGTAACTGATTTGCAACAGCTAGGGTTCACTCTGTAACTTAGCACGTCCCGCCGAGTATCCCAAAAAATGCCGAGAGTTTTCTCCGTGGCGTCTTCCGTCAAAGAAATGGGCTCTACGCTGCCGCGATCTACACCAATGGCGCTAGCTACTTCACTGTCGTTGGATGCCCACTTTCGCAATTCAAACCCGTACCCCGACAAAGCGCTACTAATTTCGAATTGCGTTTTTATGGCTTCCGCCCTATTTTCAAAACCAGTCAGTAGGTCATCTACATAAAAATCCCGGCTAATTCTTAATGAGGCCTCTGGAAGCGATGCTTCGATTTCCTGGGCGATTTGTATCAAGCACCTAGTTGCTAGGTACGAGGCTGATTTAGTACCGTAGGTGACCGTTAATAATTTGAAGCATTTTACCGCTGAGGTTTTGTCGTCACGCCATAAAATTAATTGGTATTGCGTCTGCGAGGGGTCCACGAGAATTTGCGTATACATTTTGGCGCAATCTGCTTTCAGCAAGTACTTGAATTGCCTAAAGCGACAAAGAATTGCAAACAACGACTGCTGGACCACTGGGCCCTTATGTTGAAGGTCGTTAAGCGATACTCCGGAGGAGGACGCACAACTGCCGTCAAAAACAACGCGATGTTTGGTCGTTGAACTGTCCTCCTTTATGACTGGCAAATGTGGTAAATAAAACCTAGGATGAGGAAGGCTCGCTTCGTCGTCCACCTTGCTCAAGTGACCAAGCGACTCGTATTCTTTGAGAAATGCGGAATACGCGGTTTTCAACTCGGGATTTTTTGACAATTTGTTTTCTAATGAATAGAAACGCTTTAACGCTATACCGCGCGAGTCTCCCAGCGATGGAGCATCTTTCCTGAAAGGTATGCTCACGATGAACCTACGCGGCTCCGACGACGCCCGTTTCGTAGTCGATTGAAAATGGTCTTCGCAAAATTTGTCATCAGCAGAGAGTCGGCCTGATGAACCGTAAGCCCCCTCGATTTCCCAAAATCTCTGAATGCCGTGCTCGATGCCGGCTACACTTAAATGAACTCTATTTGAAAGCATGAGCGCTCGATTTTCGATGTTCATGTTTCCGCCTAAAACCCAACCAAAAAGAGTTTTTGTTAAGAATGGCTTCTCTGGGCCCAATTTCACCTGTCCCTGACAGAGCACTTGCCAAAAGACATTCGCGCCTAATAAAAGATCAATCTTTCCCGGTGTATTACAATCTGAATCGGCTAGCACAATGTTTGGTGGGATCTTCAAATCCCTCAACGAGAAAGCAAGGACCGGCAAAGGGTCCGTAATTTTGTCTAACACAACACAGCTCAAAATGTCCTCGTATTTCCCGTTACGGGAGCGGATTCGAACGTTTGCTCTGAATTCAGCGTTCAGAGCCCTGGCACCAACACCCGACAGTGAGGTGATAGTACCTCGTTTCTCAATTTTCAAATTTTGACACAAGTCGGCGCTAACTAAGTTAAGTTGGGATCCGGGGTCCAAAAGAGCTTTTGCCCGGGAAAATGACCCGGAGGATCCTTCTACGAATACGCTAACCGTGGACAATAAAACTTGCGCTGGCGCCGCGATTGCAGGACGGCTACAAGCTGCTGAAACGGATGCGACGGGTGCCTCGCTCGGGGAGACGGCCCCGACCTCCCGTGCGTCACTGCTGGATTCTGGCGGTCCAGGACGCGGCAACGAAGTATTTTCGTGCGCGTCGCGCTTTGGACGCAAACACAGTAAAGTATGGTGCTTTTTTCTGCATACGCGGCATCTCGACGATGTGCATTTTACCACGAAATGTCCGGGCTTGAGACAATTGTTGCATAATTTCAAACGACGCGCCTCTTCGATACGAGCGTTTACCGACAATTTTGAGAATGATTCGCAAGCGCTAATCGAATGATTACTATTTTTGCAAAAATCACAAGAGTGATTACCTTGCTCTCTGGCTACATGAGCGCGTGCATGACTTTTTTGCTCGGATCCCTGATTTCCCAAACTCGAACCTATTTTCGCAGCTTCCAGCGAACCTAATAAGTGACTTTTGCTCTCTAAAAAATCTAACAACTCTCGCAAAGTAGGAAATTGTCCGGCATGTTTGCATAATTCCCAGTCAGTCTGCATTGCTGAGCTGAGCTTCGAAACTATGATATGTATTAGTATGGTGTCGACTGTGGGTTCCCCGTACGCCTTTAAAATTTCCAAAATTCTAACTACACTATCGAGCAGCCTTTGAACAGACGAATGTGAATCCTTTTTTACGTTCTCTAAACTGAATAACGCATTTATGTTTGATTTTACGATCAGTTTCTTATTTTCAAATCGCTTGACTAGAATGTCCCAAGCAATGGTATAGTTATCGTTGGTAACTTTTAACGACGAGATTGAACTAGCAGCTTCTGCCTTAAGGGAAGAAATCAAATAGTAAAATTTCTGAACGTTGGTCAAATTAACGTTGTTATGAATAAGCGACGTAAAGGAGTCATGAAATTGAACCCAATTCTCGAATTTCCCCGAAAAGGAAGGCAAATCTAAGGGTGGTAATCTTAATCCAGCGAGCTCTCCTGAAGGGCCACTTTGCGAAGAATTTTGACCTACATTCGGTTTTATACCCGAACTGATCTTATTTTTTGATAAGAATTCCTTTACTGCGCTACTAATCTCGCTAAAATGAGTCATAAAAGAGTCAAATTCATTGAAAAGTTCATCAAAGTTTTCAGCGTCGGCCTCCATTAGGCCCTCCATTGACTTCTTATACTCATCCAACAAATTTTGGAAACAACTAAACTCTTCTGACAAGTTGCCGACCTCGTGAGCCTTCACAGGGCTGGACGAAGAAATTCTATGAAATAGAGTTTTGAAACGATCTACTTGGGCTTTTATGAATTTGCAACGAGTGGTTAAAGTGCGAGTTTCCGACATGACCGCTGATGTCGAACGAGTTTCCACCATGACTGACACAAGCAAAAAACAGCACTAAACGAAGGTGTAATGGAAAAGGACTTACTTTTGATTTGAGAACGTAGTAACTTCTTGACGAACAGAAAACCAACCCGCTGCCGATCGCTGCCGCTTGACGTGGGACCTGGACTCGGTGTAAGCTCTCGATGGTTGAATTTCCTGGTGTTGGCGAAGCTTCTTGACGCTCTCCGACAAAACGATGTTGGAGCAATTGCATCCACCAGCTACTGGAAACTTGTACACTCGCGTTTTTTAGCTTCTTCCACATCCGGCTCGAAGGACCAATGTTTTTTGTACGATTAACTTGATAAGAGGCTTCCACGAATGGGGCCCCCAATTAATCCACTGCGAGTTCCGGTTCAATGGGATTGCCGGGAACTGCCACTTAATAACCCTAACTTGGGTTCAGTTAGTTGTTGGAGTGAAACAAGACTTAACAAACACGAGTATATTGAGTAACAACGATTACAAACGTCACTGATGGACCGATGGTTTTTTACAAAAGCTTCAACTGTTGTGACACGCTTGGATTGGCCACGCGAAAATAGCGAATTGCGCGTAACCGTAACACAAAACAACCTGGAAACGACTTTACCAGGGAGTTAGACCGAAACGCAAACTAGCACAAAGCATAGCTGAACTTGCTTCCTCGAGGCTCTGAATCTAACTAACTCTGAATTTACAGCGAGACGAACTCGCCAATTCAAGGAGGGGCAAGCTCAAACACTATTGGCTGAGGCGATCCTGCGTAGCCAATCGGAGCATCGCACGTTATTTAGGAAAAATGCTTATTCTAAGAAACCTTAATGCTAAGCTCTCTCAATGAGGCAATTGAACGAAATCCATAAACCCATGATTCCCAAATATGCTAAGTCGGCTTAAGTTCTAGTAGAAAATGTATCCATCCGCTTTAAAGCCATTAAGGGAAGCTTACAAATTCCTTTCCAACATTAACAGAGGCAAACAAATACGGCAAGATGCAAATTTGGCTTTACCACGACCTTTGAATGAGATAAAACAGTTATGACTTGAATTACGTGATTAATTATAATCAAAAAGGTTTTGATGCACGCATCTGTGTGAATCAAACAACACCCACAGTTCAGATCTCCCAATAAAGTAGTTTTAGATTCAAACGCTGACCGGTTAAAAGAGGCTCATTTCAGAACAGTTGTCCTCTAATAGACCCAAGTCAGCAAAGAGCAAAGAATCACACATATTGGTGGAATAAAGACCTGGAAAGAACCAGACAAGAAGTCAGGCGTCTGTTTAACTGATCAAAAGCCAGAAATAACTGGGAGAACTATCACAAAGCTCTCACTGACTACGGAAAAAAGATCAAGGCAGCTAACATAGCAGCCTGAAAAAAAATGCCAGGAGGTGGAGACTACGCGATCTACAACTGGACTCCACCAAAATCCAGTAGGCACTCATAAAAAGAAAGCGGAGAATACACTACAACGGAAGAGTATACATTATATTTTTTGATAAAAACTCACCTACCCGGAGCAGTGGAACAACCTACTCTGGCTGAACCCAATTATACCCCTAAGAATAGAAAACAGCTAAGAGAATAGTCAGGAAAGAAAGAACTTGTTTACTATTATTCTTCTTAACATGGAATTTCGGCTTAGACCGTGTAGTATTTGTATATGAACACCCAGCATTTTCTGGCTTAATGTGCCTTGCACCTTGTGAAGTCGAGAAAAAACCGGAGCGATGGTCATGCTCTTTGGTAGCTCTTGTTGTTTGAGTATCTTGAGAAGGAGTATACTTAGGCAGATTTGACCGTTTTGCTGTTTGTGCATCCATACTCACTAACGTTTCGCAAGACTTTGCATCTTGCATCATCAGAGTGAAAGTCGCACTAAGAACCGAAGGTCGGTGTGGAGCTATTTATAGTCCTCCGTGCCAGGCGCGCAGAGTGGCGTAACGCTGGTTGGTCGTCGGAGTGCACCGTAATCCGTGGGGCGTGGCCGTATGACGCTCAGTGGTTGTAATGCTTTAGATCGTGTATCACAGGGGTCCACGTTTTACTAAGCTTAAAGCCATCTTCCCTGTTGATATTATTTGGATGTTTTTCGATTCCTATGGCTTTACGTATCACTCGCGGGAGGTAGTGAGGTATTCTGGCAAGTACTCTGGCGTACTCAAATTCTATAGTGTGCCCATTTGTAAACGTGTGCTCGGGGTTTACTATTATGGTATACTTCCTTGATTAAAGAAGTTAAAAGCAGTTTCTTCTGCATTTTTTTTATTTTCAATTCAATTTGGAAAATGTCCATTTTTTTTCAATTTGAATAAGGTCACATCAAAATCACATTCAAAAGAGCTACTATAGGAAACCTAAATTAGGAAATTGAAGAAATTCATGGCTCCCGAAACGTTACTTGACCATACTGATTTTTTCTAAACCCGTCTCTGGATGTGACGAATTAATTACAACAATTAAACGCCCCTTCCAATCGATAAATCATCTCGATGCGTGAGAGCGCGTTTTTAGAACTGAAGCACTCTAAAGCAGAAAATGACATCAATAACGGTTAAGTTCCGAAAACACGATAATGCTCCAAATAGAGGGGATCGACGTTAGCCCTGCATTTGATTGACAAATTAAGAAGGCGGGTGACGCAAGAATTTCAATTTTACGCCGCGTTAAAATTCTAGGTACATCAGCCGAAGCTCCGGCCGGTGCATCTCGATTACTTTTTATCCTATTTATGCTCTCGGTCCGCCCTTAATTAATGTTTGTGTTTACCAACGATTTCTTACAGCAATTTCATAAATCCAGCAGCCGTCGAGCCGGATTTATAATCTGCTACACTCTGTATTTTGTGCTGAAAGTTGTTAAGCTTAGTTTCGAGTTGTCCGTCGAATCGAGTACGCGAATGTAAGGAGAATTTGAAGATTTCCTCTGTGGAAGTTTGGAAGTACACGGCGTTGCCGAGCGGTAGAAATGCACCTCTCCGAGAATTTTTAACATCTTTTGTTCGGTTCTTAATATAATTGCGCAGAAATACAATGCTGTATAAAAGGGCGAGAAGCTGGAAAAGATTGGCGGAGTAAATGAAACCAAGCGAGCGGAAATACTCCAGAACTTTCCGGATTTTTAAAGAGAAATGTAAAGCGCCGAAAGCGCCATTCGTGCAAGTGTCTGCGAGAGAATATTTGATTAGCCCAATCAATATATTTCTGAATAAATCTGCCATCTTGCAAATCAGCCAGACGTCCCCGGGGACCGCCTTTGTCCGGATTGCTAAATATGATATATAGGATATAAGTAACTTACCTTTCTGAAAAAAACGGCACTTTATTTTTATCGCATTGCTCCCGCGGGGATTACAACGATGAAAGGACAAGTTTCGCCAGATACGCATTCTGAATTTCAGCTTGATTAGGCTATAAAATGTAACAAAGAATTCTTACGTTAACCTTTTAAATCGAAATCGCACACCGCGTAAAAATGTCAGCAAACTGCTCTACCCGCAGATATGCATGAGGCATAAAAACTTTCTCCGTACGCAAATCTGAACTGTCTTCCCGTGTTCGTTGCGTTAGATACAGTTACATTTCTGCTACATCCAACGGTTATTATTCACACCAATTTTTAACTATACATACTTTGGTTGCGCTCTAAAATGTCTTGCGGTGTTTGAATTATATCGCCATTGATAAATTTTCTGTTCAGGGAGAAAATATGTACTGTAATCGTTCACTGCCCATAGAAATTCTGATTGCCTAATTAACTAAATGATAAGATCAAAATGAGCACAGAATTAAATATTGTATCTATTGCAAGATAATCAATACTTTACATTCATACGTGTACTTGATGTGAGCAGCAATAACTAATAATTTGAGAGATAACAGTTAGCATCAAATAAAGCAGGTTTCAGAAGGGTTACGTTCAGATTTTAGATATGATAAAAGTTCGGAAGCGCTAATGCAATTTAATTTGTAACTGACGGATTTGAGCTTATTAATATCACACATAATGTGAATAAAATAATACAGAATGATTTGTTAAGTACAGAAAGAACATGAGCGTTATGTGTTAAAAGTGTATAAGCCAGAAAAAGGCAAATTAGCTGGAAGATAAGCGAAACAGTGCTAGCAAAATAATGATTGCAATAGAGCAATGAAAATGGACGGCAGCCGATCGAAAGACAATTAGTAAGACGCGAAATAAACTCCAAGTGTATCAGTGCATTATAAACAAAAGTGATTTAAAAATCAGAGCAAGCAACATTTACTCCAAGAAAAAAGCAATTTTAGTGGTTAGGCATGACATCAAAACTTTAAGGCTAAATATGTTACCAATCCTAATTTCTTTTATGAAAAATTGAAAATGTAGTTGCTAAAATACATGACAGGGTTTTGTTGATAAAAACTAAACAAACTTGAAAAATGTGTGTTGCGGCCAGTTTGAGCACCTCAATTTATCACTTAAAATTATAAATAAAAAGGATCTAGTTATATCATTTGTGTGTGAAGTTATTAACCAGTGTACAGCGCATCTGTGGGTGTAATTTGCCAGGTGTTGAGAGGACCAGGTGCAGCAGATTAACCAGCAGAAAATTTCCTCCAAGTGCGAGTGAACTCGGGGGCCCATTTCCTTAAGCAAGCAGCTTCGCCTAGCAAACATAGTGCCTGCTGCGTGTAGAGGGGACCGTCAGGAAGCAGTACGTGCAGAAATTCCAACCATCAAGCCATTCCCAAGTGCATAATTCCCGTGGCGTCATTGGGGAGTGTATCCAGCATCCGAGAAGCCTCCGATTAAGGTAGAATTTTACAGGAAGCTTTTGTTGCAGCGCCCTAATTCGTGGGGTTAGTCAAGATTAGATTGTGTTCGAGTGTATCGCCAGGTTCCAGCTATCCATATCCGTCCAACTTCGAGAAATTCAGTTAGCGTGAAAATGCGAGATGACGCGGCATTTATCAGTTTTGGCCGGATATTGAACAGAAAACGATCGCACGTCGGTTGCTACGTCGTACTAGAAACAAAACGAATTTAGCAGTTGCTACGTACACAGTATTAATATTTACCTGGTGCGTATTTGCCATTTTAGTGTTTTAAAATTTGATTTACGCTGTTTTTGCACTTGCAGAGCATATTGTTTGCTGAGTCAAATTTAAAGGTTCTCTATACGTTAGATAGAAATTGTGCATTAGCCCGAAATATTTGATAGTATTGGTCATACAACGAGTTATTTGGCATAGACAGTTTTTCTTAAATTTATGAACCTACACACGAATAGATAAAATAAGAAAAGGGCAATAAACCATTTATTTGTCTTTTAGTTTGTCCTGAGTTTGACAGGCAGGTTCATAATTTAATCTAATTTATTTTATAACGTGTAGAATCCCTTGCCATAATTATTTTATTTAAAAACTATTATATACTTTATTAAGTGGCAGTATTATTACAGCACATCGAGTCGAATCACTAAACGAGATGGAAAAAAAGGTAACAACCAAGAATAAAAATAGAGTAGCAATAAAAAGAGTCAGAAGTATCCCTCCTCCCCTTTACCAAGCTATTGGTGCACTCGTATTTTTTGTTGCTGTATCTTAATTATTCTATTTTAGACTGTAACAGAGACTACAGATGAATGATGAAAAGATGGGTATGGTAAACGACTAGAAAGAAAGGAACTAAGAACAGATCCGTTGGATGTGAGGAAGTGGAAAGATTCGAAAAAACGATACTTTTTACTCCAGAATTGTTAGAAAAGTAATTGCATTGTTAATAACAGAAAATGCATAATTGTACATACCAAATGCAGAAAGAAGCAAAGTCGTGTCGAGAGCACTTAAATTGCCCAGATATAGAACTTTGATACGTGAGTAAAATATTAATGGTGAGGATGGATATTAGGAATTTAGGATTGAAAAAATGTAAGGATGACTTTAGATGGCAAAAGGTTCGATACAGGTAGATAAGGAGAACCGACCAGAACTGACAGCAATTTTCTGTAAAACAGATATAATTGGAAACACTGAGATATTATAAGGATGTGAATAATTGAGTAGCCACAAAGGTAGTGAGCAGTTAGTTGGATTTCAAAAAAAACTGCACGGGTCAAATACAAGACGAAGAAAAAAATTGAAAGAAAGATACCCCACCTGGACATCACAGAATGGCGTAAAAAGACTAATAATAAGAAGAATATGTAAGAAGTGATACACAAGACCAAGCGTATGTAAGGTCTGTAGAGGCAATACGCTGATATATATTTGATAACTTATAACGCACAGAAGAGATGAAGGCGTGTGGAAACAACATAGACAGTTTTTCCTTATAAACTTCCAACCAAACATCAATATCAAGAAAGTTGCAGTAACTTATAGTGATATTAATGAATGAACATTCGTTACAAACTATGATAGTAAGTCAGGTTTTAACTCAAATTGGAGATATTTGAGAGTTAATTGCACAATGCTTAGTTAAAAAAGCTGTAAAGGACTTTATCAAGAACTTCCCAAGTGGAGGTTGTAACACTAAACAATTTTAAATAGCAAAGGAAACTAGGGTAATAATATCTTAAGTTCGAAATAAAACTGAAACAATAAAAGAAAACTCTTGGAAATGCGAAATACATCCATTTTCAAATAAAAATCCTTACCGGCGGAATTCCAACTTCAACAACTGCGATTGTGATCTCAACGCTCGACCCACACTGCCATACGGGATGCAGCTCCATTGAACGCAACGTACATATTCGTTGACCCTTCTTGTCTCTTATAACATTTATCCTGTTTCTGTTGGGTTCCATTTTCGTTAAGTATAAAGCCTGATCTAAAATGATTACTTTTACCTATTTCTCAGTTAAAGCAAAAATAAACAACAAATTTGTTTTTTAAGGTGCTCACCCTGTATATGTTGGGTACAAAATATGCCCTTTTCCTTTAAGGGTCAAATCCTGAGCTATATACAAATTACTACTTACATTTAAGTAATAGTTCGTGAGTTAAAGCAAAAATAGACAACATTTTATATTTTAAAGGTGTTCACCCTGTTACAATACTTCCGTCGTATTTTCGACGAAGGAAATTATATAGATTTAAGATTTAGATTTAAGATTAAACAAACAAAACGGTCATAGGCCCAATTACATTGTTTGTGTTTAACAGTTTACAATATTCCACGAGTATATATAAAAATAACAGAATGAAACAGATACCGTCAATCAGAACGGAAGTAAGCTCACTCACCAACGTTATCTTCCGCATCATACAACTTCAGTATTTGGTTTTTAAACGTTTTGAATGACACATCAAAAATATTGATATCCTACGTTATTATAATTTTGTTAGTTATGTAAAAGACATATTAATTATAGGCAAATTCTTTCTTAATTCAGTGTTACAAGATGGCAAATAAAGGAATGGGCGAGGCCTACACCTTAATGCAGGAATATAAAGCTTAATTAAGGGCAGCAATGTGGGACAGTCCATTCTGTTGTTGAATGACTTATGAATGAAAAATATCGACGCTATTTTCCGTCTATCGCTTAGTCTGAAAACTGGAAACTGGCCCCGCAGATTTTGATATTCATGGTAGAGCCAGTGGATAAGAATTATATTTCTTAAAACATAAATACTTAATATATTGATTTTGTACTGTTTCAAGTGTTTGTTTGTGTGCTACTGCAGCCGGATTCCAGACATTAGAGGCGAATTGTAATTTTGAACGAATGAAGCATTATACAGTACTTGTATTGGTTTTATGCTAGTAAATTCATAGGTTGTGCGTATTAAGAACCCAAGATTTTTCAATGATGTATTTACAAGCATTTTAATGTGTTCATCCCCACTCAAAGTTGAGGTAAAAGTCACGCCCAAGTCTCTAATGTTTTCAACACGTTCTAAGATCGAGTTGTTAATTGTGTAATCGACAGTAATTTTATTGGTCTTTAAAGTAAATGACATAATTTTACATTTATTAATATTAGACAATAATTCGTTTTCCAGACTCCATCTTGAAATTGCACAGATATCTTGTTGCAATAATTTACAATTATCTAGCGAGTCAATTCTTTTAAAAATTTTCAGATCGTCTGCGAATAGTAGAGCTTTAGAGTATTGTATTATGCTAGGCAAATCATTAATAAAGATCGGAAATAGTAATGATCCCAGGTTGCTACCCTGTGGTACACCCGAGGGAGTAGAGTACCTATGCGACAGCCCTCCATTAATTTTAAGGCACTAAAACCTATCGTTTAAATAGTTTTTTAATAAAGTGGTCAACTGTACGCTACAACCAACAGAATAAAGCTTTATTTATTTATTTATTTCGCACTCAGCCAACAGCCGTTAGGCCAATTATAGGCGTCGCTGTGCATTTATGGGAACTTCCAACCCCACTAACGATTACCATGATGTTGTTATGAGAGCCGGGACCAACTATTTCCGTGACAGCCGTATCACGAGGCGCCGAGAGATGCAACCGTGGAACTCCCATCCAAGTTCTGACCAGAAAAAGCGTTGCTTAACTCTACTGATCGAACGTGGACGCTTGTTCAAGCTACACCATCCGGAGCCGGGACCTTTGTTATTAATAAATCATGTTTTACTTTATCAAAAGCTTTGGCTAAATTAGTGTATATTGTATCAAATTGTGCTCCATCATCCATTGCTTCAGTTGTATAATTTACAAAAGATATAAAGTTACTTTCAACTGAACGCCCTTTCATAAATCCATGCTGTTCTGCACTAACCCACAGTTTGACATGAGATGATAGTTGTTGAGACAATAGACTTTCAAACATTTTAGCTTGAACAGAAAGTAAGGATATCGGTCTATAATTTTCTACATCCGATTTGTTGCCAGATTTATGTACCGGGGGCACTTGCGTCAACTTCCATTGTCAGGAAAGATACTAGTTTTTAGTACCAAATTAAAAAGTATGTACATAGGGAGGCTATCTAAACAATTCGTGACGCGCTTTGTAGATGTAAAGAGGTATCTGATCGGAACCACTTGATTTTTTTGGCTTTAATGACTTTAAGGTTTTATCAATATCTTCCAATGTAAAGGATTCAACATTTAGTAAGCTGTTTAAATTTTGATTAGAATGTAACATAAGATTAGGCATATCATAATTGGATGATGATTTATAAACAGAACTAAAATAAGTAGCGAATTTATTTGCAACTTCCCCCCTATCAAATATCTCAACACCTTGATAGCGATAATTTTGTTGTGAACCTTTCATTTGTTTTTTATCTTTAACAAAATTCCAAAATCCGGTAATATTACTTACTATTTCATTTGCAGCAGATGCAATGTAATTATTATAAGCAATCTTTATTTTTCTTTTGCGCACTGCTCTCAACCTTTTAAATTCCTGTAAATGAAAGCAGATTTATTTTTATGGTGATATTTTCTTTGCTTTAAGTCAGTAATGATGTTTTTGCTAAACCAGCAGGGATAATTTGTAGATTTAGTCTTAGTAATTTCAGGTAAGCATTGGTCCATTATTGCATATAATTTTTTATAAAAAATATAAACGGCAGTAGTAGGATTATCACTATCTTTTAAATCATTCCAATCCATATTATACAATAGATTGTACATTAACTAGAAATTTACTCTCTTAAAATTGTAGTTATTCTGAAGATTATTAATATTTATGTCCTACCAGTACATTAATTGAAATTAATGACTCTATTTTAAGGTATCTTAGATACAGAATAACGCTCCAGGGCAATTATTTTCTTCATAAGAACACTAGGGTTCTTATGAAAAATTAACAGTATTTGTTTCCATGGATACAACTTGGTTATGCACCATTGTCACAATGAAAATTAATGACAGCTCAGCTAATGTCACAAATCTAACTTAGATCAGCTAACTAGATACTATATCATAGTAATTATATGAATTGAGTTATGAATATGAATTAGGTAAGAAAATTGGTAGGACATAAAACCTTGAAGGCACCACGGGCATTATGAGCTAAGAGCCCGCGATTATTGTACACACCTCGGGCCAAAGCCCTCGGTTAGTACACTAACAATCTTGGGCTCTTATTTTACTCATAATGCCCTTAGTACCTTAATAACTGTTAAATTTTCGATTTTTGAATGAAAAATTTTATAACCAATATGTAAAGCCATGTGATAATCACGATCAATTAGCACAAGTGTTATCATTTCTTGAACCACATTAAATTTCACATTACATATGACTTGATCCAATGTTTTACCCTCTGAGTTCAAGATATTGTTATATTGTTTAGCATTTAGAATATTTATGAATTCAAAAAGCCGTGCTGATATACAATTCCCACTTGCAAGATTGGTATGAATTCCTTTGATCTCAGGAATATTATAATCACCCATCATAATTAGATTTTTACCTAAATACTGTTACGATTTATCTTCTGGGCTATAAAAAAGTATACGCCGCTTCTTGTTTTAAGCATTTATTTACAGCAATTTAATTTAACGATTTACAAAAACACAAGAACTATTAATGCGGAACACAAATTACCTATACACTAACAGGAACTATTTCTAACAACAAATACACTTTATTTATTCACACAACTTAAACACGAATAATTTATATGGCAAGCTTAGCGCACTTCAAAGCTAGATTCGGACTGTCTGTTTTTCCCGCTGTGCTTGCTTATATATTCGCCGGGTGATTCATTCTGGAAGCGTCGAGATCTCACTCGATTATTCCGGCAACGCTGACGTGTTACGCGCATTAGTCACCGAGGTCGTTCTCCAATGATCTGGAAACTGACTCAT
This sequence comes from Agriotes lineatus, assembly GCA_940337035.1. Classification (NCBI taxonomy): domain Eukaryota; kingdom Metazoa; phylum Arthropoda; class Insecta; order Coleoptera; family Elateridae; genus Agriotes; species Agriotes lineatus. Next base: position 41,467,353 of record OW679194.1, read on the forward strand.
GTGTCTGCACCCGACCCGGCTCAAGGTCGTTACAATACATTTCATTATTTTCTAATATGTCAAAAAAGTTGATTGTATATCTCCAGTGGCGAGCGCGGCTTAATATAAGTATTACATAATATGAAATTTGTGCCATAGATATCACACTCAACAATTACTAACTTCAGCCTAAAGTTTGTCGGTATTAGTTTTGATTTATATTTCTTATTTATAGCAATTAGTACTCCACAGCCTGGAGTTTTTTTGCATAAGCTGTATATAACATATCGTAAATGAAATATTTCACTATCATAAATACCGTCATCTAAAACCAGATTTTGTTAAATCAATAATGTCATACTCGACAACTGATACATTTTGCAGAAATAAATGTGTTTTAGTCCGTAAACCTCGAACATTTTGATAGTAAATATTTATCTCTCTCTCTTTCATAGCAGATAATGTTAATATGGGCAAGTTACTTACGCTCCAATAAGACAGTTGTGTAGAACTTAAAAATAATAATTTTAAAATTAGAAATTAGGAAAAACTACAATTAATGTACATACTATTAGAATTCGTAAATAAGTAATTAGATATAAATTTAATTAACAGAATTAAATTTTATTTCGTTTTTTTAAATTAGAGATAAAAATAGGAAACTAACTAAGAATAATATAATACATTCAAATGGTCTAATTGAGAAACTAATTTGACATTTGTTGCTCCACTAAATAGCTATTTAACAAATTTTATTAAAGTCGCCTATAGATTTCAGCCGCAGTTTTTGATTATTTTTGTTGACAAAAATAATATCATGGTGTGTCCAAGTATTTTTAAAACCGAAGAGCTCACTTGCACTGTTTAGTAAGTTTAGGTGGTTTTTTGTCAGGTTTTCTCTGATATGTACTTCCGACCATTTTAATTTTTTCTTTGCAGTAAATACCACAGCACGTTTCAAGTAACTTATAAATTTAACTATAATGGCTCTTGGTTTTTTGTTACTCTGCATTCCGACACATTGGCATCTGTCAATATCAGTTTCGGCGATAGATAATCCTAATTTATTGTTGCAGACTTCCAGTACAAGGTTCTCCACTTTTTCACCACGTTCTTCTTTAACCCCCCAGATTCTCAAGCTGTTACGTCTGGTATACTGCTCTAAATCGTCAAGGTTATTCCTAAGGTCTTTGTTTTCAGTTTCCATTTGCTTTATCGTTTTTTCCATATGTTCACATTTATTAAACAATTTTTCTAGTTTTTCTTCAATTTTCTTTAACACTAAATCCGAAACTGTGTCTATTATGCTTTAGAGAAAATGTTTGTCACCCAATACTGCTTTAGTGATATCCGCGATATCATCTTTCTGCGACTGTGTGAACACCACTTTCCTTAGTTTAAAGCGGAGGAACAACACAACACTATATTTTAATGGAGCAGTAGTAAACGCGTCTATCTAGCGTGAGTGCACATCTACGAATGGTTGTCATTTACAAAAAATATTGATGACGTCATAACATTTGAACAAAGTGATATAAAAACTGAAAATGATTTCAGTACATGCGCTGCAATTTCAATCGCTACTCCCTTTTGAGATATATTTCCTGAAAACGAAGATTATCAGAATTATCGAAATTTTGTCCTATCTAATTTCCACACTGTATGTAAAATGTGAATTAGTTTGACACTGACAGTAATCATAGCTTGGTAAGAGCAAAGATTGCAGTGAACACTAGATTAAAAATAAGGAAACTAATAAGAAAAATCGCAAATACAAATATACGGATATCCGAATTAAAAGTAGAACCAAAAGAATATCAAGCTTGTAACGCTAGTATCTGCAGCAAATCATATCGTATATCAAATAATGTATTTTATTTGTACATCGCTCAATCAGGCGTTACATCTAACCAACGCTCGAGCTGGTGATAACAAAACAAGCACCCGCTATGCGCGAAGTCACTGAGAAGCAAGCACGGCGCCGCCTACCACTTAATAAAACTTGAAACTGCTGTACCGATAAAGCCCGACTAGAGTTCCCTTCCCTTTCTCTTCCTCTCTGCTGACCGCCGAACTGTCTCATGGAGTAGATCTACAACCCTTACCGGACCAGGCTTTTGGAATGTGATAGGTCAACTGTCTCACCAAAGGTTAACCTTCTGCACCTAGCTTTCCCGTGAAGTGAAACCTCCTGAATTCGATTTCTGTCTTGACAGCTGAACTGTCTCACGAAATAGAATTCCCTTGGCTTAAACCCTATCGCGGCAGCTGAACTGTCTTATAGGGTGAATAGCTGAAAGCGACCACCATCACTCCGTTCCTAAGGACGAATTCTTGCGCAACGAACCACTTGACGAAGGTGGTTGAACACTCAAAGCAACCTAAAATACTAACGTACCTGTATTAAGCCTGTGGGAAACCTGAAATACTTCCTAGCCGTTTACCGAAGGCAAATTGCACTGTTTCGGCACGCAGACCTCGAGCATCTTTGCGACCTAATCCATCGGCCGGCATCGGGCGAATTTCACTAGATAAGATCGCATGTTGCCATTACTCCTACAGTAACAAATTTCTATAGTGAGGCACAAATACGATCTACACCAACTAATACACTTCCCCGGAACCACAGGTATTTATGAGTATTCTTGCAGAGTGCAAAAGTAAATAAACCGCGACATTTTTCCGGCCCCTATCGCTTTTCGCCAAAGTAACCTTCCAGAAATGAAACATACAGCGTAGCTACTTCGTTCTAAGTCCACGACAAGTTGCCAATCACATATACGTGCTGATTGAGTTGCGGACCAACCAGGAACGTATAAAAGGCGACCACAAAAGGATTTTTTTAGTTTATTAATATACATAGCATTTTCATAAAATTAAGTATTATTTTGTACAACTAGTTAACAACATTATGCCGTTGGTTTATAAATTGTGTTGCCCTAACCTTGTACATTTGAGATTGAGTGAACTTTTCTTCAATTAAGCTACTCAAAGTAGAAATTAATTAAACTGTTTGAGCATTTCCGAAATTAGTGGAAATCATCAATGTCGAGAATAATTTACCAGGACAGAAGTTAAATTCGGAAGGTTGAAACGGTACAAGCCCTCTTGTCAAAAGTAAAGCAGAATATATAGAGTCCATTAACGAACTGTTCTCAAAAATTATAAGCTGCAACAAAGAAAATAGTTGGCAATAGCAAAAATATGAACAAAACATTAGCTCGCAGACTCAATTGATAAAAAACGAAAGCAACTAAATAAAGATATAACTAAATGCAGAGACATCAACGAAAAGATAAAGAAAATACGCTAGAGAAGATTTTAAAGAATACAATGCAAATATAATTCTAGAAACAATGGAGACGCTAAAACGGAAATTAACAATTTTATAAGACTGTGTACAGCTCAAGGACGACAGAACCGGTTCATATAAACTAATGCCAAAACACCAGGGTTTTCAACGAAGCTGTTGAGAATCTACCAAAGATAGATGCCTTTTTCATTTTCGGCGTATAGCTCGTGCCGTTATTTCCGTTCTTCTACTTTTACTTTTAAGGCATTGCCTTCTCAGTTCTGCTTCCTGTTTACACTATCAGTATATGGGTTTGCTATTCCTATGTTTACCTTTTTTGTGAATACGTTATCGCACGCGTTAGTTATTAGCTAGTTTCTTATTGGCATATAGTTTCTAGTGTATCCTTTCTTAGAGAGCCCCATGCATATGATTTGCAGTTAAAGTCTCCACCAACTACGATATTTGTTTCTTTGTTATGCTTCTTTGCACTGTGTGTTAATTGCTTTAGTTTTGTGGTATATGTGCTTACGTCTAAATTTGGGAAAACGTAGCACTCATATATCACTTATTTTTTTGTATACATTCCGGCGCTCTTATTGTCTCTATTTTCTTGCTGATGAACCAAGGTTCGTTTTCCATTTTGTTTACGTTTGGTTCACTGGCTATAACGCAATATAGCCTTTGCTCCTGCACGACTCTTTGAAAAAGATCGTGTACAGGCTTTCTTCTTTTAAGATTTGTTTGCAGTGCCGTCATAGGTAGTTCTGCATATTTTCTTTCTGTTTTTTTTCTTTGGGACCGTTCTATAGCCGATTTTGACCCCACCATTTGTTCTTCCTTGCTAAATTTACTTTACAGCCTTTCTATAACTTGAGCATGCTATGGTAGCTGCTTGGTGCCCAATTTTTTGACATTCATGACAGTATGACTCATACGTGCACTATTTTAATTAGACGACTCTGCTGTCCACATTTGAAGCATCTATCTCTTATTTTCATCTTCTCCTGTTTACAATCTTTACCTACATGCCCGTATTTCTGACCCTTTGGGATCTAACAGTTTTATTTATTTTATTTAATTTATTAGGGTAATCAAACAATGGCAAACAGAAAAACATAATACATAGTAAATTAGAGATTAAACTTGTCTGCCACCTACACCGATTACCACAAGGTGGTCAAAACATGTGCGGTTTTAATAGTATAGTAGGTGTCAGTGAAAAAGACACTAAAGCAAAAGAAATAAAAACTACTACTGACGTAATACTAACTAAATCAAATTAAAAAAAAAAACTAATACACAATACGACTAACTTAAATGAAATCTTTAAAAATAGAAAGAAAAACAATAATATAGCGGAGTCCTGGAAATAGACAGTTTATAATACAATTATAGCTATTGCCATCACGCATATACAACTCAACAAAAATAAAAATACAAAAATACAAAAATAACTTAACTTGCCTACCTACTCGTACCTTGATTCTCCTGCAGATGCCACGAACAAAGTTTTTAAATTGATATCTGCTGTTGTTAAAAATGTCAATTGAACCACATTTCTTGTTATATATTGTACATATCCTATTAATTGGTTTTCTTTTACCAGCATTAGTGTTATATGAGGGTATGTGAAACAGATCGGAGCAGCGCGTTGAAGTGCTGCGAGGCACACGTATATTTACTTGTGATAATAACTCGCTAGTGTCCACTTCGCCATGTAAAATTTTATGGAGAAACATCACATCTGACACCTCTCTGCGTTTAACTAGTGACATTGGATTAATGTTGACTGCCTTACCCAGCCTGTACCTAACAATTCGATAATAGTATTTTTAAATTTTTTCTAGAGCGTCCGTGTACTTCGCATACAGAGGATTCCAGATTACAGATGCATATTCCAGATGAGATCGCACTAATGAATTGAATAATATTATATAACTACTGATATTCTTAAAGTCCTTTGTATTGCGGAGAACAAACCCCATCATTTGGAACGCTTTGGTGACAATACTGTCCACTTGCTCTTCGAAATGAAGATCCCTATCAACTATGACTCCTAAGTCTCGTATGCTTTGTAACTCTTCAAGAGTTTCTCCACCTATCCTACATTGATATTGCACCCGGCTACGATTTTTTGTTATAGTGATTTTTTTACATTTGTCAATATTAAGATGAATTTTATACCATGTGCAATATGAATACAAGCGGTCAAGGTCTTCCTGCAATTTTAATGCATCATCAAGTGATCTAATAACAAAGTAAATTTTTAAATCTTCGGCGTATAAGAGAAACTTGCAATGTTTGAAGCATGCACCGATGTCATTCAAAAAGATCACAAAGAGGAATGGTCCAAGAATTGACCCTTGGGGGACACCTGAAGTAACTTCAACCATATGCAAACTGTAACCGTTCATTGCAACTGTTTGATGCCTATTGTTCAAGTATGAGATAAACCAACGCAAAAGACTCCCTTTAATACCATTAAAAGCTAATTTTTCGAATAATATCGAGTGATTGACTTTATCGAAAGCCTTTTTAAAATCGGTATAAATTACATCTACTTGTGCTCCTTCATCCATAGACTCGAAGATGAAATTAGTATATAACATCAGATTACTAACTGTTGACTTACTTTTTACAAAACCATGCTGTTCTGAGTTGATAACAGCCTTGATGAAATTGTATAATTTGTTGTGAACCAATTTCTCAAACACTTTGGCAATGCAACACAAAATAGAAATCGGCCTATAATTTTCGACTTTTTGAGCAGAACCACTTTTATGCACTGTAGCAATATTGGCCAGTTTCCATTTGTCAGGAAAAATACCAATTTCTAATGATTTATTGAATATTAGTGTAATTGGTTCAGAGAGACATTTACTTGTTTTAAACCAAAAAATTGGTTCAATGCCGTCTGGGCCAGGACCCTTGTTCAAGTCTAACATTTTTAAACTGCGTTGAACTTCTGATCTGTCTAGTAATAATGATGAAATCACTGGGAGAGGTGAGTCTGACTTATTTAAGATGTCGAAGTTTACGTCATTGGCAGAGGATTGTTCAAAGGTTGATTGAAAAAAAGTACTAAACGTATTACAAATATCGTTTGGATTGTTGATTTTGGTACCATTAAAAGTCATGGAGGAAGGGTAACCTGATGATTTCTTTAAATTATGTATATACGACCAGAAAATTTTAATATTATCTTTTATAGTAACCTCAACGTGGCTGATATAATCACCATATTCATATACCTTACACCTCGTCCCTCTTATTTTTATTTTTGTTGCTTTAGTAGGTTGTTTGAATGAACCTTTGCCATGATAACAGAACAAGATTCACCTAAGAAAAGGAGTTCGACATGGAGATGCAATGTCGCTGAAGCTCTTCACTTTTAGCTTGGAGCATATGTTTAAAATCTTAACATATGGTAGAGTGAGAGTAAGCATTGATGGGAAATACCTGAGTTATTACCTATTTACTGACGTTATTATTCTTATAAATAGTGATGTGAAAGATCTGAACATAAAACTAAAAGAACGACATGAAGCAGCAAAAGTACTTGTGTTCAAGATGAATCCCCATAAAACACATGCCATGGATCCAGAAAACATTAAAGTTACCATATATAATTTAACACTGAAAACAGCGCACAAATACGTGTATTTGGGACAAAATATTAAAATAGATTAGAATAAGTCAGAAGTCGCAGCGGAACACAACTGGTTACCTTTGGAAAGCTGAGATACATTTTGAGAAACCTCAAACATCCATAAATGTAATGAAGACGAGATACGTGCTTACTACAAGAAGCTGCTCAATGATGTAAACCACTATATGAACCAAGAAATTATGACCCGACTTAGAACATGCAAGTGGGCACACGAGAGAGCTATGACGTCAGACTGTCTGACAACGTAGCTGAGTCATCAGATTGCTGTAGCTATATTTTACTAAACTACTTTAAGTGAAGGTAATCTACATAAATACAGACTACTTGTCTGCCTATAAGAGACAACTAATCTACTTTACATTCCTGAAAAGTGTCCATTGTCTCATACACCGTCATCTCTCTGCCACTTATCAGGTCTAGTTAACTTTCTCTTTTTATCTACTAAGCAAATATTAATCTTAATTTAAAAAACCATATCTTGTCGTTGTACCACCAGTAAATGTTTTTCCAAGTGTCAAATTATACTGTCGATGATCCCCCAACCAATACTATTGTAAAAAGGGGTAGCATTAAGTCAAAATTAACAAAAACGCGTCGCCATCCGGTGTCAATATACTTAGTTTCTAGGCTTCTACTTCTTTTTCTTCTTAGTATAGGCTGAAAACCTGTTAATACTACACTAAGTGCGGTTTTATAAGCCATCTTCGCCCACATGAAGAATTCCCTTCTGAAGGGGTCACGACCACCAAAGGTGTTGGTATAATAGCCGGAGAGCGTGAAATCTAACCGATGACCGGGTGTGGGGCTCGAACCCACTACCTGCCGACTACAAACGCAACCGCTTTACCATCCGGCTACATGCTCTCTGTTCTAGTCAAAATATATATCTGTTGCCATTCAGCTACAAACTCTCGCAAATAAAATTACTTCGTTTTTACGAAAATATGAATACCTAAAATTAAACAAAGATGGATTACTTTAGACAGACATTATACAAAATGTGACCGAATACCTATTCCACACTTTTAGGGTTGGTAAGAACATCGGAGTAGATAAAGTTTTGCCTAGCAATTCATGTCCAAAGACGTGCCATTTCTGCCTGCACGTTGTTAATTAGTAATTTATGGCTGTTGCAATGTATTGAATCATTATTAATATTTATCTTCGAAGCCGCAGAGCAATTTTTCTTAAATTCGAAACTTTGGTTTATTTTTGAAAGGTGGCAATTCTATAAGTTACGGAAGAGAGGAAGCAAGGGATAATATTCGTTAGTTAAGCCGCTTTTTTAGAATTTCAGTAGAGCAAATTACTTCAAGTAGTAAATTAAAATAACCCGGCTGTCAATAGAAAACCCTCAACGACTTTTAAAAAATTATACACCGACATTGATTAAACTTTTCCAGTAAGTCATAGCAGACCCATGTAGAATAATAAACTTTGAAAGATACGGCCTGACCTGTTTCTGGATACTCAATGAGGTTCCGACAACGTGTAGTACAAAGGGTTTTCGCAAAACGCTAGCCACGGGAGCTTCTACTTTTTCACTTCATTTATCTGTGCAGCCATTTCCTGCTCCTCAAACTAGAGTTCCTCAGAGATTTACGTTCAACCCTCTGTTTTACATCCCTAACTGACACGCCGTTTTACCCTTCAGCTCAGTTCATTTCTGCTGCCAGTGGTGATAGTGCGTTGCGTAACTATTGGGAAATGTAATTTTTGCACAGGGTGTGCTTAACAGCTGCGCTATCAGAGAAACGTTGCTTATTTTAGAAATGTTGAATGTATTAGTTCTTTAGTTTTAATTTACTTACAAAATATATAAACTTACATATACATTTTAGTTCGTGAATTTCATACCCTAATGCTGGTTTCAGAGATTGTGTTAAATAAAGCTAGATCAAATAATCTAAAAAATGCGAAAATGGTCAAAACTAATGCAGTAAACTACCGACAAGTCAAGTAAGATAGTAAAATTGTGTATACAAGTTTAATCAAATATAAAAAATCTGTAAAGGGCTTTACTCTGAACTTTTAAAAATCAAAAGAATATACGGATAACAATATGTTCACGTTCGTAATAATACTGAAACACTTGGCAATGCGGATTAAATCAATTTCAAATAAAAAAACTAACGGCGATGGAATTCGAACTACAGCGCCTGCGAACGCGAATTTAAATCCGGCCACCTGACCTAGCCACAGCCAGTGTATATAGTAGAGTACCGCCCCGTCCGCCATGTTTGTTCATCTATCATATGCGTCACTTTGAGGTTTATAACACAATTCCGTCAATGTGACACTTATTGGTAATCCGAAATTTTACTTAAAATTGGCAAGACTGTAAGCCTATGTCAAATTCGAGGTTAGCAGGTTAGGTTTTGTTTTGAAATAGACGTACAATTTCAAATAAAATTTTAGCCATAACTCAATCAGTTATTGCTGATGCGCGGCTGTATTTAACAGGACGGGCTTGTTGTCCAAGCTTTTTGACTCTCTTACGAAATTACTTTGTATCTGTTAGACCCCATTTTCGTCAAGTGTAAAGCCTGACCTATGTGCAAATTGCTACTTTTATCTATTTTTCAGTTAACGCAAAAATAAACAAAATTTAATTTTGTAACTTGCTCACACTGTAGATATTTGTCCGAAGTTTTATTGGGTAGATAGATATATAGTCGGCATGCAAAATATCGTCTTCCTCCAACAAATATTTTTTTAGTTATACCGCCAACAGACAGACAGACAGACAACGAGACAGACAGATAGATAGACAGACAAAATTGAGTAAATTGTTCGACCCTGAAACGTGAAGATCTGAAAAATCTCGGAAGGTGCTTTTTTCGTGCTTACAATACTTCTTTCGTCTTTTAGACGAGGGAAGTAATAAAAAATTTTAACAATTCGGTTGATTTATGAACTAGACCTATACTCCGAAAGACTGCTCTTACAATTTATTCATTGCAAAACTAACAGTCATTCTTATTAACAATAATTTTAATATTTAAAGATAAAGTTACCTTAATGCTAGGCCAAAATATGTTTAAGAAATCGCATTTTAGTCAAACTTCATATTCTTAATTACACAAACTAAAACTAACCTCCCCACCTTTATACGATTTTAAACGTACCCATCCCGGAATCTTTGTATTTTATCCGATCCAAATCCCTTGGCCACTTTAAGCTATTGCTACCAAGCGCCTCTTAGGCAGACTTCTGCGCAGTTGTCTCTGCGGTGTCCGTGCCCTCACCGCAATCTCATGCGTCGTCATCGACCTTTCGAATCCACACCAGGTATGACGAACCTCTTGGTCAATCGCGGGACTACGCGCTCTCCATCGAAAGACTGGTCTACGTAACATACACAAAACACATCAGCAACTGGTGTTCAAATGTCTCGGTTACAATGAACCAACCAAGAGAGCAAGCCGAACTCAAAGAGAACTACACGATAGTACTATACGCTTCCTTTTCTTGCAAGCTGTGCTTTAAAAAGCAAGCATCAACTGCGGCTTTAGCAGAAATTTGTCGACTATACAAAAACTTTTTACAATATTGAGACTTGTGATATTATGAAAGCACTTCAAAGCGATAGATTATATCTACAATGAGCTTGTGGCAAGCATTTATAAAAACATAAATGTAACAGCGTTCGACAAAAAAAATAAATTACTTATGTCAAGTAAGATATCAATAGGGAAAAGAAAACAGCATATAAAACATATGTATGAAGTATTGTGCTTTACGGATGTGAATCGTGGACTATAGTTACACCTGAAAGGAAAAGACGCATTAGAGATGTGTTGTTACAGAAGAGCATTAAAAGTGAACTGGATAGATAGATCAAACGAGGAAGTACTGAGTAGAACAGAAGAAAAGCCACTACAGAATAATATAAAGCAAAGAAAGAACAGACTGATAGAACCTATCCTGCGACAAGATAAGCTACTGAAAATAGTAATTGAGGGAACTCTTAAAGGACGCAACGCACAGGGGCGACCAAAACGACAATACCTATTGCGGTTGCAACAGCTACAGCCAGCTAAAAAGACTGACATCAAGATGAGAGGAGTGGAAAAAAGAGGTTGCAACAAACCAGTCCTTAGGATTGCTAACAAAAACAGGGACATATAACAACATCGCTTACATCTAGCACCAACGCAATTAAAAGGATGCTTCTTACCCAAATTGCTACCTTTGTCCTTCAAGGTAGGAGCTTTACTGGGAATAGTTTTATTTTATAATGATCCCTAGGGCTTACTATCTATATTAGAAGTAGTATACTTATAGTACTTTACTGGGAATAGTTTTATTTTATAATGATCCCGAGGGCTTACTATCTATATTAGAAGAATTATGCGCCGTAACTCAGAAAATCGTTGTTATATCAGTTGCCAGACGAGTATATAGTGGAGAAAAGTATATCTAGGTAGGCCATTAAAAATGCGAAAAGGAAACTAAAACAGCATACTAGCATAGCCTGCCTTGGTTTCACTAAAGCCAAAGTAAACAAGTTTCCTTGAAACAGGTCGGAGTGACACTTATAAACAGCAAACTTTAAAATGGGTGACTACGAAAAAATAGTAAGAGAGCGATTCCCTATTCAAAAATAGTCACACTTAGGTGGGAATGGGCAGAACATAATAGCTCTTACTGTAAAATTTGCTCGAATTAAATGGCAGGATGATAGTGTCACCACTGCAGATAAAAAACTTATGTAATAAGAAGCCTATGCCATCTATTTGCTAGCAGAAGGCTAAGAAGAAGAATAGATTCCATGTAGTTTGGATTATTCCACTATTTACTGTGGCAGAGGCATTTTTCTCGGGTAAAAATCTTGATATAGCAACAAGCTCTTCGCGTGATTATTTACAATCAGAAACTCATGTGGTAGTAGGGTGTGCGAGCAAAGACATTTTGGCCAACCGCGTAGTGTAGCAGTCCTGGGTTAATAACGGCCGATTATTGAGTATTTCAACTTTTGTGTTATTTGACAATTCAAGGCATTGAAATGCACGTTTATAAGGCTTAGAAGTTTCATATCGTTGAATTGAAGGCGGCGTTATTCTCAACTTCCGCTCGAAAATTGTGTTCGCCATTTTGCATTTGGCACTTTTTACCTCCACCCCTTATATTGACTGCTGCTGTATATCATAAACAATCACCGTTCACATATCGGAAATTAGAGTGTAATTAAGAATCTAGCCGCCCTCAGTTGAATAAAATTTTGTACTTGTAATTCTTAGCATTTTTTACGTAACGCTAGGTCTCGACTCCGGTAATTTAATTCTGTTAATATAGCATTTCTTTGCCTTTACTTATGCTCTGCGAACTGAAATGTAGTTTCGCAAAGTTTAGAGTAAATGTAAGCATTTCAGCTACAAACGTAGTTAATCTCTTGACGATGACCAAATTTTCTGTTGATGTACGAAGCAACAGGTGGCGCCTAACATATTTTCCCGTATTTCTCCAGACACCTTCATGGCACAATCTATTTTGACATGCGACGAGCGAGAACTGAAGTGTCTAAAGGAACTTGTAATCTTGTTACTGTGTAGAAGAACAAATTCGAAGGAATATTATACAAATAATCAAAAAGGGTAGATACATGTTATTAACAAATGTGGAAGAACAAAGTCAGCGTCAAACGACAAAAAAGGCTGGTTATTAATATCTCAATATGGAAGAAACAATGTTATTGGTATTTCCTTATATTAGATAAATCTGCTACTTACAAATCATGCTTGAATTAGTTTTAGTTGTATCAACTAGAATACTGCGTTTATTTTCCAGCGTTCTCCCTTTATTTATTTTTTATGCAAAAGCGACGAAACACCAATTAAAATATAAATTTAAAAATAATGTATTTTGCCTAAACTAAAATAAAATAGCAACACTATCTAACTATCGTGCCGTACAGACCTAATCTCACTCTCAATGAAGGCATTAACCTCTCAACAAGCTTATGCCGCTGTGGAATTTCTCAGCACTTGCTGACAGGGTAATGTAACCGGTGCCTCGTCTTAATCTAGCTTTACAAGGAAAACAATCTACGAGTCCTTTTAACTCGCAATCTCTATCAAAACAATAACATAGCGCAGTAACTAACATTACCTTCGATCAAGAGCAATAACTGAATAGGGAGCCTTTAACCCTCGCCTACCTCTGCAGTCACCGCTTTACCTGCAGCGTTCACACATACATTTAGACCAGTTAAAATTTGACTATAGTCACGTTGCAATAATGTATTATCTCTTTCCTTTCGCACTCACGCCGATCAATAAACAGAATTAACTGAAGTTATTGAAATATTTACCGATCTCTGGTTGATTCGCATACCCATATACAGAATAGTTGCTTATAATAAAATATAAATGTTGTTTGAGGTTTTCGCGGGTAGATGAATTGTTAATATTAAAACTAAATTTGGGTTTAGCTCGCGTCGGCTTGGCAAATAAACATCCAGCAATTTTTGGCTTTGTGCCTCTTACACCATATGAATTCAAACCAGCACTTTTGTAGTAAGTATGTGTGTTAGTACTTAGTAGCTTGTTAATCTTTACAAACTTACCATAGCGTTAAAGTGCCTTGTGAGTAGAGATAAATATTTAAACAAACTTGACCTCTTTGCTGTTTGCGAACCTATATGATGCATTATCAGGAAGCAAATATCAAGCTAAATCATTCTCATTGGTCATTTGAATCCATGCATTGGAAGTCGGTGGCGATTAACCGGCGAAACAGCGTTATAAGTGATGCTTTGCATCCTGACTAGCAGAAGTTCAAATATTACCAAGTGTAAAACTATATCCCCTTTTTTATTTTTCTAGCTTTACTAATCATTCTTGAAAGACAGCAATATACTCTGGCAAGTACTACGACGTACTCA